>OX457046.1:24365624-24915624 GCA_949752735.1 Lumbricus terrestris
TGACTCAGGCCCTTCTTCTTTAATCCTGGTTCGCTACCTCCTCGTACCGGTATACTTCAAACTTCGGATAAATCGAAGCCATTTATTCCACTTGGGGAGAATTTGGGTTGAGGTACTCGCGACATTATGTCGGCGACATTATGTCGGCAACATTTTGTCGGCGACATTTTGTCCTGCGACATATTGTCTCCACGACATTTTGTCCGCGACATTGTGTCGGCGACATTTTGTCGTGCGACATTTTGTCGGGCCACCGTCTCAGGTGATGCTGATAATATGTTTGTATTAAAGTACTGGCATGTACCCAGTATATGTATATGCGTGTGTATGAACAGTAGGAATTGAGGTGTGTGTGTGTGCACGTGTGCGTGTGTGTTCTCTATCGAATGCATGTACAATTGTACATAGGTAGGCCTATGCACGTATGAATGGATGTACATATGTACGGATATTATGTGTGTGGGCGTGTGTGTGTGTGTGTGTGTGTGCGTGGATGTCCTTAGGTACAGGTTTTGTGGCCACTCAGCAATTGTGGAGTTTGAATTAGTAATAACTACTGTGTACTAGACATCTGAAGGTCCTACATACATGTAGCTGCACACACGCCACACGGTCTAAGATTATTTCTTATTTATAATTATCAACAGATCTGCCACCAGTGTCTGATTCTCTAGAATGCAGACCAAGGGTTTGAGCAATGGTCAGGTCGAAGGCCGTAGCTAATGGAGTGTTTTGGGTGTTTGAACACCCCCAGAAATTAAATACTGAAAAAATCAAATAGTGCATTTACTAGCACATGATGTGAGAACCAATGTATTGGCCGTCCAGAACTCACTATCAGAGTTCATGACGCTTTGCCAAACCCATTACTCAGTTGATTCGGCTGCTTGTGGTCTTGCTCGCGGTTGAGAAAACATCCATAAAATAAAATCCTGGCTACGGCCTTGGCCAAGTTCATACATTACAATGATTACAGGGATTTATATTCAATGTTGACTGAGGTGGTGGATAGGACCGTTCAGTTATGAAAGGTTGTCAAAGGTTTCTGAGGCGGAAACTACTTATAAATAGGACTTTCTCAATCATAGGTTGTTCTGTTTGGAATAGCCTCCTACCCCCCCTCCTACCCCCCCCCCCCCCACCCCACCCTCGACCGTTCTTTGTACTCTCCTTTGCTTGTGACTGTTTAATAACACTGTGTCATATCAAGGATGATGATTGTTGCCCTCCTCCTTTCTGCAGGCTTGGGACTGGCATTACAAAATAATAGCAGTGGCGGAGCTTTCTCTCCCATGGCGCCTGTCTGGCTATTTGTCTTTTTTAAGCCACTTAAGACTCATTTTTGGCCATGCCTGGGTTGATAGCGCAGCTGAACAGGTATCTTGAAGGAGAACTATATAAAATAATGACATAGATGATAGATAGACAGGTAGATAAATAGGTAGACAGGCAAAGAGAAAGAGATTCTACAGAATGAACAGATGCAAGACAAAGAGACAGACAGACAGGCAGACAGACACAAAGTCAGATGATTCATGGAGGTTTCATATGCCAGGTAGACAGATAGAAGAGATTCTGCAGAATGAACTGATGCAAGACAGACAGACAGACAGACAGATAGACATGCCGAAAGGATCTATAGAAAAGACTGAGCAGAATGATCAGAAATCATCAGGTTGCAAGAAAAAGTGAGAGACAGACACAGAAGAGACTGAGCAGAATGAACAGATGCAAGAAAGAGAGAGCCAGACTGACAGACAGACAGACAAAGTCAGATGATTCATAGAGGTTTCATATGCCAGGTAGGCTATAAAACGTTTGACGAGTGTTTGTTATGAGACTCCATGAAGGTTTTTTTACCAGTTGTCAATGCTGGATGCAGTTCTGTAGTAGAGCAAGGGAGCCACAAACACTACTCACGATGGCTGCTCCATTGACAGATCTGGCAATTAATCCAATTCATCGTCTCATTGTTAATGATCTACCCCACCTCACCCACCCACCACCAGGGGGCGCTCTGGTCCATCCGCGGCCATTGCGTCTGTTTCTTGTTCATGATTGACTTCTGGTTACTATAGTAAGCGATCCGCTGTCTCCCTTGCCGGTCATTCCCGGTTCTCCTCCTCGTTTAGTCCAATCAATATGGCCGCCGCTGCTGCTGCTGTCGGTCGGGCGGTCGGGCCTTGGCCGCTGTCTGCTTTCGCCTTCCGGCCGCCGTTCGGACCCTTGGGCGGCCAGCGGATGACTGGGCGGCGAGCGGCCGGGTGGACGTGCGGGCGGGCGAGCGAACCGCCTCAGTCCTGTAATATTGACATTTTGCTTTCATGTTCAGCCATAATTCGGGTACGAGGAGGAGGCACTGTTGTTGTCTTTTCAATGCAGTGTTTTGGTTCTGCACTTTCATAATGATATCACGTTAGACGCTGAATGGAGGCCATCGGCCGCCCGCTCTGACATTGTCAGCCAATTCGTCTTTGTATTGAGCCACGACGGACGGACGGATGGACCGTCGTGCCAGAAGTCTAGGCGATTCCACAATCTGCTGATTCATAGAAAAATAAATCTATGCCTTCCCTGAAATATCGGATGAGGGAGTCAATTGACCATAAGAAGTTAATGGGTGAAGGCGTTTGAAAATTACCCGGGCGACTGTGGATCATTTCAATGGGTTTATTGGGCTACCCCGAAAATGTTTAATAAATCGTGATTTATGGCTTTGTACGCATTTTGCCCAAGGATCAGTATGGAATCGTTGATTTGCTTGTCTTTACACCTTTATTTTAATGACCAGTAAATGCGTCAATCGTGTTTATTCTATAAACATACTGTATACAGCACCCAAAGAACGGAAGCTGTGTGGGAACTAGAATATTGACACATATGCCTAGTCAAAGCGAAACCTATAGGTGATGTTTGGAGGTTAAAAAGGGTTCAAGAGGAGAGGCGGGCGAGCAGGCAGACACACAGACAGACAGAAGTGATTGAACAGTATGAACAAATGTGGGACAGACAGACAGACAGACAGACGGACGACTAAGGTGAATGGTGTTTAGATTTGAAATGGACAGGGACCTAAGGGGAAGAGAGGGCATCAGGATAGGATGTATGAAAGACAGTGGTGTAGTCCTAAAAAATGAAGCGGGGGGACGCCTGGAAATTGAAGTGGGGGGACGCCATGGAAATTGAAGTAGAAACTGTAGCAAAAAGTGCAATCTTGCAAGAATTTTGCAAAAAGTGGGGGGACGGCGTCCCCCCGCGTCCCCGCCCCACTACACCACTGATGAAAGAGCAATGTCTTCAGTTTGAGTGATAGGCGACAGGGAGAGATAGGAAGTCCGAAGTTGTGAGGTTTGGTGAGCTGTTCATTGCATGGATCAGCTTTCGGTGTAATGATGTAATCCTCCTGGCAGGAGTTCATTCCTAAGAGATTAAATTTATTGCCATGGCCATAATGGGGCTATTAGCCTATTACCAGTTAACTATATTCAAAATAGTAACCTTTTATGCGTAGACTCTCATAGGTAGACTGATGAGTCTGTCTTGAAGAGATGGCATTAGTAAAGAGCGCACGGTTTACATTTATTGCGGAGTTTCGGTTTCCTACAGCATGCCCGTCTTGTGGACCGCTTTCAATGCCCTCCCATTGCCGTTGAAGCAGCAGAGAAAGAACAGGAAACAAAAGTATAATACAAATCATTCTGCGGTTTGTCAGATTGAGTCATTAAACGAAGATTATTAATTTATTATTATTATTTACACTTGATGAGTTCGTATTGGATGAAGAGGTTAGATAGGGAGCACTCTTGAATAATAGCCTTATAAGGGCTCTGTATAAATCTTCATATAAATGAATGAATGATTGAATGGTCAGAAATGCCAGAGGTTTAGGGGTTCAACCCCCTGTCTTTCGTAGAATTCCATAGCACGGTCTTCATTGGGCGCCCAAACTCCACATATAAATCAATGTCTTGCCCCTCAGTAATTTTTCTACAAATCTCATGCTCCATATGAATGTGTATTACAAATAAAAGACTTATGACACAAAGGCATTTTTAGTCACACTTACTCAGTTTGATTTTGTTTGAATGCATAAATGCTGAAATTATCAATGACTCTACATCCAAAGAAAGTGATTATGTTGAGTTTTGTTGACCCTTTGATTGGAACCTGGTAGTAGTTCGAGTTAAGGACTGATGAGTGTAAGTGTAGGACAGTGGTTCCTAACCCTTGGCCTGCGGGCCAAAGGTGGCTCGCCAGACCTAATAAATGGCCCTCATCTCTCAAAGAATCAAAGAATATATTAAAAAATTCCCACTTTGGACAGGATAGAACGCATAATTATTTTCTATAGCAAATTATTTTGTTTTGACATCTATAAATAACATCAAACATTCTATTTTTATTAAATTCTAACAGTTTTATATGTTTTTAGTTGATTAAATTTAAGCCTTGTGACCCCTTAATGCCCTTCAACTAAGAAAAAGTGGCCCTCATGTCCTCCAAATTAGAAAAAGTGGCCCCAGAGTCGAACAAGGTTGGGAACCATTGGTGTAGGACATGCCATGGACATTGGACAGCCATGTATTATCAACAGCTGGAATCTACTGACAATGGCAGTAGTAACAATATCTAGTGGGATCACCAACGACCTTATATATATATATATATATATATATATATATATATATATATATATATATATATATATATATATATATATATATATATATATATATTAATAATGATAATCAAATAATATATATATATATATTGCTAGACAGAGCTTCCTATGTTGAGCTGCCCAGGAGAAAGAACAGGAAACAAGAAACAAGAGTATAATAAAATTATAAAAATATTAAGTGTGGCGACAAGCCACGTCATCAAGCACATCATTTTATCTACACAGCAAATTTTTCTTCTTATCCGCCATTTTCTCCCCTCATAATATGGAAACAAGAGTATAATAAAAAATATTATGTGTGGCGACAAGCCACGTCATCAAGCACATCATTTTATCTACACAGCAAGTTTTCCTTCATATCCGCCATTTCTCCCCTCATAATATCTCAGCAGCAACCACATGATCCCATCGGCCTGGGATCAACATTCATGCATTCATTCATTCTCTCATTCAGAGCATTTATGTAGCACCTAATATTACATCACTTCTGTTGGTTGACTCTGACAATGAATATTTGACGTTTGTGAGAGAGTGATGCCAATTGTATAAAAAAATGAAAGGGAAGAAAGAAATGATAGTCGTTGACAAATGTTGCTGATGTTACAAATGAATAATCAATTAGGACAGTGAATAATAAAATAGGACTTTCAGTAATCAACTAGGCCTATTAAGAATAAAATAGGACTTTCAGTAATCAACTCTATAGGCCTATTAATAATAAAATTGAACTTTCAGTAATCAACTAGGCCTACCAGGTATTAATAATGAAATAGGACTTTCAGTAATAAACTAGGCCTATTAATAATAAAATAGGACTTTCAGTAATTAACTAGGTCTACTAATGATAAAATAGGACTTTCAGTAATAAGCTAGGTCTATTAATGATAAAATAGGACTGTCAGTAATAAACTAGGCCTATTAATAATAAAATAGGACTCAGTAATAAACTAGATCTACTAATGATAAAATAGGACTTTCAGTAATAAACTAGGCCTATCAATTATAGAAAAGGCCTTTCAATAATCAACTATGCCTATCAATAAGAAAATTGACCTTACAATACCAAACTAGGACAATCAATGATAAAATAGACCTTTCAGTAATAAACTAGGCCTATAAATGAAAAAATTGGCCTTTTAATAATCAAATGGAACAATCAATGATAAAATAGGCCTTTCAATAAAAAACTAGGCCTGTCAATGAAAAATTGGCCTTTTAATAATCATATGGGTCAATCAGAAATAAAATTGTGGTTTTAGGGTTTTTTTTCATGGGTTGACCAATTGCTATGGTAATTGTGAATAGGGGCGACGTAGAGCTGTGAGTTATTGACTGAATAAAAATCTGAGCAGTCAATGCCCGAATATGGAAATGGGTGAATTTGTGGGTGGGTTAGATGGATGCATGGACGAATTGATAGACAGAGAAAACAGTTAGCCTAGTTGGTGGCTGGGTGATTGGGACTGATTGATGTATGGATGGGTTAGATGGTGGGTCAGATGAAATATGGATGGATGAAAGATGATTGGATGGATGAATGATGGATGGATAGATGAAAGATGGATGGGTTGGATGAATGGATGGATGGGTTGGATGATTGGATGGATGGATGAAAGGCGGACGAAAGATGGATGGATGAGTGATGGATGGATGGATGGATGGATGGATGGATAGATGATGGATGGATGAAAGATTAACGGATGAAGGATGGATTGTTGAATGATGGATAAGGTTGGATGGATTAGTAAACTGCAAAACTAGAGTGTGAACTTGCTTGAGCAAAATAGTTAGAGCAATATATTGAATCATAGAAATGGACTGATTTAACTTAAATGGACCAGAGAATCATTATTTTGTGACTGTGATGATCTGTATGGTTGGTGGAAGGGTAGCTGCATTGAATTATGAATAAGTTTGAGAGCAGTCTGTGAAAAGTTTCAGATGCTCTGTTTTTTCATCTTAAGCTTTTGTAATTGTTTATAGAAGTTGGAGAAGAAGGCCGAGGACGCCCACAGACATCACTTGTTTGATCCAGATCTAAAGGTATTTGGTTATCAAGCGTCTTTTCTGGTAACTCATTCTGCTAGTTTCATTCTCATCATTCATACGCAAATGATAAATTTGAATGAGATGCTGAATTTTGTAGTTGGTGATTTTTATTAAGGAAGGAATAGATGTCCTGACCATGCATTGACTGGTGTATGTAAAGTAATTGTAATTTTTAATGATACTGTGCGCATTGCTTTTGATCGTAAAATTGCCTGAGTTTCGAGGCATCGAAAGGAAAACTCAAAACTGTGGGTGTTTGTTTTCTATGAAAGTTTACGCCGACACTGTTTACGATTACGTACGAGATGCGTTGGTGTTCAGCTTTAGCGAAATTGATGATGCTTTGAAGTGCATGTCATTAAAGTTGCACCACAGCGAGGAGAACAACATACATCTCTCTTGTCCGCGTTATAGTTCGTGTTCGTAGGGCCTCTCCAAAGCCGAATTATATGGAGGGTCTTCCATGTCAAGTGGCTTGCGGAAGCCAATTTCCCCTCATCAGCTTTTGGGGATATAGAGATGATCCCATCGACTACGATGATAATGACGAACAACACAGCCGCCTGTGTTGGTCTCTTCTGCTTGTCTATATACTCTGTTACTCTCGTTTCCTGTTAACAGGGATTTTGTGACATAATGCGATCAGGCTGAAGGCTAATAATATAACTCCCGAGCATCATCAACATTTTTCACTTGTTTGCGGCTCGTGTTTGAATGGCACATGTTGCTAACATTGAAGTGTGCAGAGTTAAAAAACTGCAGTTTGCATATATAAATATATATAATTATATATATATATATATACACACACGTTCATTCACCATAAAGTTAGTGCAAGAGCATGAAAATTAGGTTGAAATAGACCAGCGGTTCTCAACCTTTTTAGTGCGGCGACCCCTTGGTAACATTTTGAATGTTGTGGCGACCCCAACGACAAGATTGATTGAGTTAGCCCCCCCTCATGGTCAATGCATTTGTTTTACCATTGCCCATTGTCATGCATTTTCACTTCATAATTCGAAAACTGCTTTTGGCAATCATTGTTTGAGGTTTCCTAGTTCTTGCGATTCTGAGAGCTGGGCCTACCTATTCGGCCGTTGAATTTCATAAGTCTATTCGTTTTGTAAAATTTCTATAGCTGTCACGTGCTGCTGCTGCTGGTACTTCCCATGTGTCGTCGTACCAGATGCTTGGAACGTCGTTATCGCCGGACCAAAATGCCTGATGATCGACTAGCATTGATTAAGCAACTTCGTTCACTCCATCTACTCTACCATCAGAAGGAGGCTGAACATTGGGAAAAACTAGTCTTACAAAATGAAAAAAAACCTAAACGCCTGTGGTCATCAGTCTCGGGTCTCTTGGGCCGTCCTTTTCGTTCCACTGAAATTCCATCCTTCACTGCAGATGAATTTCAAGAAATGCTTACAACCAAGATTGACCGGCTTCGCGCCTCGACAGCTGATGCTCCTCCACCGACATTCTCATCAACGTCTACTATATTTGATAGCTTCCGTTCCATCTCGGAATTGGAACTTCGTCTAGTGTTAAAATCTGCTAATCTTAAATCATGTGAACTAGACCCATTACCCCCTTTTGTTATAAGTGACATGTTAGATGACCTTTCTCCTTTTTTGGTTTATCTTTTTAATAGGTCATTAGCTGAAGGCTGCATCCCATCCTCTCAGAAACGTGCTCTTGTCTTTCCTTCACTCAAAAAGCCTAACCTTGATACTAACCTCTGTCAAAACTACCGACCTATCTCCAATCTATCGTTCTTATCCAAGACTCTCGAGCGCCTAGTTTCCCTCCAGCTCCTCCCCTATCTTGAACAGTCTGGTCTTCTTCCTCCAAATCAATCTGGTTTTAGGGCTCATCACTCAACGGAAACTGCTCTTCTCTCTCTTCTCTCTGAAATCTATTCTGCTGTCGACAGGTCTGAACTCTCACTCCTTGCTCTTTATGATGTTTCTGCAGCTTTTGATATGGTTGACCACAACATTCTTCTCCAGCGTCTTGAGACTTCCTATGGATTACAGGGACTGCCCCTCTGCTGGTTCCGTTCATATTTGTCTGACCGTACCCACATGATTATCTCGGGTGAATCCAGAACCAAATGGATTCATGTTAAGCTGGGAGTTCCCCAAGGCTCTGTCTTGGGTCCTCTGCTCTTTATTCTATATACGGCCGACATCCCCTCTCTTTTCCCACTCTCTGGAACAGCCGGTCATCTCTTTGCAGATGATGTGCAAGCATATGTCCATGGGTCTCCTTCATCCCAGCTACTTTTAGTTGAACGCATCCAGTCTCTCTCACATTCCCTACACTCCTGGATGTCATCAAATCGTCTCTCTCTTAATGCCTCCAAAACACAGTTTATTTGGTTCGGCACACCTCAGCAGCTTTTGAAAATTGATTTTGTTCTCCTCTCTGAACTATTTCCTCACTATACCTTTTCCTCAACTGTTCGTGATCTGGGTGTTACTCTAGATAGTTCCCTTTCATTTAAAGACCATATATCTAATCTTACACGATCCTCATATTTTCATTTAAGGCGTCTAAGGGCAGTTCGGCGTTCTGTTTCGCTTTCTGTTTTTACCACTTTGGTCCATGCTTTCATTTGCTCCAGAATTGACTACTGTAATTCTCTTCTAATTGGTCTTCCCAAGGTTCGACTCTCACCTTTGCAGTCGGTCCTTAATGCGGCCGCCAGATTAATTGCACGCCTTCCACGCTACTCTCATATCTCTACTTTTATGTTTGAGCAGCTCCATTGGCTTCCTCTAACTGCGCGCATTAAGTTCAAAATTCTCATTTTGGTCTCTAAAGCACAACGGGGTCTTGCTCCAAAATATCTAACCAATGGAATTCGCAGGCCAGTTTCAGCCTCCTCACATCGTCCACTCCGCTCTTTAAACAGATTTGAACTTCTAGTACCTCCTACTAGAACGGCTATGGCTCAGTCCCGTTCCTTTACATCAATTGGCCCCTCTCTTTGGAATACGCTCTCTCCTTCTATTCGATCTCAACTTCTGACAGGTAATCCCTCCTCCTCATTTTCTTTTCTTAAAACCTATTTTTTTCTCTCGTGGCCTTGCGCACTGGGAGCGCCTCTGAACGGTTCACCCTAGTAAAGGCGCTTTATAAATGTTTTTATACAATACAATGTGTGCCTTCCTGGCGTCATCAGCTTTGTTCTAAAAAATACTGGTCATGCTTTTCTGCATAGTTGGGTTGTTCAGCATCTGAATGGCGCCTCTGTTTATTTCTTGGGTTTGATCGAATCGACCGACAAAATGCCGGCACAAATAAGACATTGTAGCTTCTCTATCCAGCTGTAACTATTAAAGCCAGATGCTACTTTTAACAATTGGTCAATAAATAATTATTTTCTCGACACTTATTTCACCCAGCTGATTTGTTTTGGGAGGCTATCAATTTCATATAGGCCTACTGTAATTGTATTCTTAATGAATGCACCTATCATGGGATGGACTTGGAGAGAAATGTGTCCCTCCCCATTATCGATTTCTTTTTGAAATTTCCACGCTGCAATGGTAGCATTTCAGGCTGTAATTTTAACGAAATTGCTCATTATTTCAGCTCTGATAGTCGTGTTTAAGACTTCCAGAGTATTGCCTCCCATTATTTAATTTTTTAATTTCTACACTGCAATGATCGTCATCTCAACAAACATTTCCCATAATTTCAATGCAGAAAGACATGACTTAAGACTCCAATAAGTCACTCCCCATTGCTTTTATTTTATTTGCACACTAGTGGTAGCACTTTAAGCTGCCACCTTAAGGAAATTACTCATGATTTCAGTGCTCATAGACGTGGTTTAAGACTAAAACAAGATATTCCCTCACCATTGTTCAATTTTTTTTACCTTACACACGGTAATGATAGTGTCTTCAACTGACATTTTAACAAAATTGCTCATTATAAATTTTTACATTTTTATGAAATATTTCTGAGACATTGGGAAATAGGCAGCTCGGCCACACCACAAATATATTTGGGAGAACGTCCCCGTCCCTCAAAGTCTCCACCCGTGTAAAGGCCTCACTAGCAGAGAACATAAAATTATAGCCTAGATTCTTTGAGCAAACGGGTAGGCTATCGGGTATTGCTACATTTTTTGGAAGAATGTAAATTCCACTTTTACCGTTCTCCCAAAAAATGTAGCAAGTGTAAAAGTGGAATTTACATTTTAAAACAAAAAAGGGAACTAGCTGCCGCGTTCCAACGAACAAATCATAACAAAGTATAGGCCTAAGTACAAATTTATTCTGCATTATAATTAAGTTGCTATAGTGTAGCGTTGAAATTGCAGTGCATGAACATTTGTGCATCTGTTGAAAATTTCTGAAGGCCCCAGGCGACCCCTGGAAAACCGTCAGGCGACCCCCGTGGGGGTCGCGACCCACAGGTTGAGAACCGCTGAAATAGACGCAAAATTGGCAAACATGAGAAAATCAATTCTGTGATCCAGGGTAGATATATTATCAATAACCTACTCATTCATCGCAGAGTGATACAAGCCAAATAGTGTAGTTCTATCCTTTGGTGGAAACACTGAGGACACTGTGATTATATCTTTCATACAACAATTGACCAAAAAGGTTTTGTTTATGCAAACCACGTACATGTATGACGTCTATATTTACCAGATCAGAATTGTATGTCTTTATCAGATTCCCATTTATAACAGATCAAACTCTGACTGATTCCTAAGTGAAAGACTTGACCTTATATCTAGTCACTCAGTTGCAATATCATCTTCCCCATTCCCTATTCTCCAGTCCTGTTGCTCTTTTTAGCAGATGTGCTTATGGGACATGTTCAACGGTTTCTGGAGATCTATGCTCAGCACTTGTGCGAAGTGTTCAAATACTATTATATGAAGGCTTTATTAATTGAATCATATTACTTCACTTTCGAATTAATTTTTCAGACTCCAAATAGAAGGACGATGAAAGGAGTTGCCGAGTGTTACAGTAGCTTGCGTCAGAAGTTTATATCAGTGTCTGTCTGCTGTGGCTTGAAATTGTTGGTTCCATATTATATTGACTGACGTGCTGGTCTGCTAATAATGGACTTTATCCTTTACCCTTTGTAATTGTAATTAGAATCACGGTTTATATATTATATAATTAAAGTGGAAGAGGAGGATCCGAGTGGCTGACCCCTCCATAGAGAGGGATTAATTCAAGCGTGAAGGAAAAGAAGAAGTTTATATAGTTCCTTTTCAAGAGACACTCATCAGACCTAAAGATGGAAACCCGGATTGAACAGACTGCTTTTAAAGCGGTTGTGGAATAGAGGTAAAGAAATACATAGGTAAAGAAATACAAAGGTAAAGAAATACAAAGGCAAAGAAATACCAACGTAAAGAAATACAAAGGTAAAAAAAATACAAAGGTAAAGAAGTTGTGTCCATTGCTTCTTTGATTTTGCTGTAGATAACTTACCCTGAATCAAAGAAATTAAATGTCACGGAGTTTGAGTTGGTGAGGAACGAACACTTCAACAACATCTCAGTTAACTTGACGATGAGCACAGTTCACGTTCCGACAAATGTCTACGATCAGTGTACGTTAACGATGATTTTAATCAGTGTACGTTAAGGATGGTTTTAATCAGTGCACTGATTCCTTTTGAATTTGAGCAAATGCGATGTTTTCTGTTGAATTTTCAATAAATTTCATTAGGTTATTTTTTAGCTTATTTATTGCATCTCTCTACAACTGTTGACGTCCTTCAATATTTTTATATGTCCTATTTTGCTTTCATTTTCAAAGGCTTTATTCAGTTTAGCCACAGATTAACGTGTACAGTGTTAATATAAGTTAGTGATAATATAAGTTAATGTAAGTTAATGGGTGCAGTTGTGTAGTGGTGTGCTCGTTGCCTCGGATCCTAAGGGTTCCAGGTTCGAATCCACCTGAGGACGCTGCGTAGGAACCCTGAGCAAGCCCTTCACTTGCAATTGCTCGTGCGCTTCGGTATGAAACTCCAATGCAGTGTTTGCGCTGTATTAGGGAGCGCCTCTGAGTAGAGAACTTGAACGGGCGCTATGGCAAATGTAGTAAATAAATTATGTTATGCACCTCATTACAGCAGAGTGTGACTTGTAGACATGCAGTATGTGTTTGCTGTGCAAATGATCATAGTTTGCTTTCTCATCATGCTGTAAACCACCGTCATTCATTTCATTTCTTTCACTAAATATTTCCTATAATTTTTCAACAGAACCAGTTTTATATAACTCTGTAAGATCCTTTTCACTACTCTTATCTTCGACTTTATTGGGCATTGTGAAGTGTTCAAGCAGTAGAAGAAAAGCTACTTTAGCACTTTGCTTTTGTTTCCATTCTCTTATATAGCATCATCAGATGATGCATTTGCTATTCAGTGCTGTGGTAACATTTTGTAGAAGAGATTCCAACTTTGCAAACATTTTACATTGACATGGAACCTGAATATTTTAGTTTCATGCTGATATTTAAAAATTAAAGGAATGTGCATGAATTAATCAGCGTTTGCGCCATCAACATCTGGAGAGTGAGGCGAGGAGTTAGACAGATATCTGCGGTGGGTGATGCTTAGAGTTGAAACGGCATGGAATTTGGGAAAGTGGAAGAATCAGGATAGGATGAGTGAAAAGACAATGTTTTCAGTTTCTAGTGAAAGACCGTCTGTGGGGGATTTATGGTGAGGTGGAGTTTTGGTGAGTTCGTGCAATGGGTCGGTTGTTTGCCATATTAAATGCTGGTGGAAGTGTGTTCCAAAGAGGCGGAACAGCAATGGCTATCGGGCGATTTACCAATTTTCGTGATGAGTTGATGGAAAGGCGCAATGGAGTAAGGGGTTGTGTGTTTAACGAAGTGGCCGGATGGTTGAGCAACTGATGAAGATGGGATGTAAGACCTAATCTACCGAACTGTATGTGTGTGGCGTGATGAATTCTGTCTCTGTAACACTCTGCTTTAGAGTAGTGTTAATTAATGTCCTGCGATGATAGAATTATATTGACACTGATCTCTAAATTAATTGGAGCGATCTCTTCTGTTGTGTGTCTACTAGATTATGGATTGCGATACACTTTGCGTTGCGTAGTGTACCATGTTTGGCCTAATTAATAGAACTTTGTCGCAACTGACCGTATTCTGTTGTTGCTTCGCAATACTATAGTATAGTGTTGTATAGCATAGTATAGTATCTTATGATATGGTAGATCATGGTATTATGTTGTATAGTATATTGTGGTATAGTACAGCATGGTGCTATTCTATGGTATTGTATGGTATAGTATAGTATTGTATACTATAATACATTATAGTATTATATACTATAATGCATTATAGTATTGTATACCATAATACACGTATACCATGCTATACTATGCTATGCTATAAATTATACCATACTATAATATAATATACCATACTATGGCATACCATGCCATAATATACTACGCTGTGCTATACAAAACTATACAGTACTACAGTATGGAGAAGCAATAACAGGAAATGATGAGTTGTGACAAATTTCTAATAATTTGGCCAACACTGTACACAGTTATAAGCAGCGCGTGCCTTCTTGCCATAGCAGAGACAGTCGTCGTGTCTGATGTCTGATCATCTGATGTCTGATGTTTGATGTCTGATGTCTATTGCAGCTGCTGAAGTTCTGAACGGAATTGCGTGGACGGACGCACTGGACGAGACATTTCGTAGGAACTTTGAGGAAGACCAGTCACTTACATGGCAGTACTTCTGCAGTACATCCGGTTTCTTACGAATGTATCCAGGTACGACATCACACGCATGGCCATGGGCGCACGCATGTAGGAGCAAGAGGGCACTTCCCCTTCCCCGAATAATTGACCAATTTTTAAAGTAATATTTTGGGGGTTTTGGTAATTCATTCATTTATTCATTCATTCATTCAAGAATGTTTATAGCGCTTCTTCAAGGAATTCTTTCATACAAAAGCACCAATGACACATGAAGTGAGACTGAGGTATTTACCTTTAATAATATCTACGCAAAATGCCTTAGTTTTTAATTTCCTGCATTGCATTTTCAAGCTCTTGTCAAAAATTTAATCGTGACCATTGTGTTGTGTCCCCTCCTGCAGAAATTTCTGCGGGTGCCCATGGGCATGGCGTCAGCTGATCGTCTTTGAAAAAGCAGAATGTGGATGAGAAAAGCCACATGACTTATTGTTCTCGCCTTGCTTGTTGTACCAAGGCTGAATGATGCTTCAGCTTGGGGCCTCTCCTTCTGAGAATAGTTTCTGAGTGTAGATCTATCTGGATAGTGTGCTATATAAATGCTTTGAATGAATGACGATATATTTTGTAAAGGTCTTTATCTTCGTCTCTTAACTTTGCTCTTTTTATTTATGCTGTCTTTTCATGGCAAGAATCGATTATTAATGCACTTTCTATAAACACTTAAAACTGGTTTTTTTTCATGAATTATCTGGAAGTGCTTGTGAGCAGTTGTTTTTTGGGGAAGCAGCATATAAATGGTGTGAATGAGTGAATAGATTAAAGTTAATGAATGGATGGATGGATGAATGAGTGAATAGATTAAAGTGAATGAATGGATGGATGGATGAATGAGTGAATAGATTAAAGTGAATGGATGGATGGATGGATGAATGAGTGAATAGATTAAAGTGAATGGATGGATGGATGGATGAATGAGTGAATAGATTAAAGTGAATGGATGGATGGATGGATGAATGAGTGAATAGATTAAAGTGAATGGATGGATGGATGGATGAATGAGTGAATAGATTAAAGTGAATGGATGGATGGATGGATGAATGAGTGAATAGATTAAAGTGAAAGCATGGATGGATTGATGAATGAGTGAATGGATGAATGAATGTATTAGAAGCATTGGTGATCAATGCCAATCAACTGCAATCAATGATGCAACTATCTGCGCATGATATCAATCAATGAAGCTACTTAGCATGGCCCGTCAAACCAGGCAAGGCCGCAATCCTCCAAGACAAAAGATGTGTGCTGTGAGGGAGAAAATAATGACCTTGAATAAAAACACTTGAATAGAGAACTTACGATCCAAAGGCAGTGCACAATATTTGTGTGGAGCTGCAAAACGGACAGAGAATTCTAGAAGGCTACGAGGAACCCATTTCAGTCCATGCAAACGTATAGCCAATCAGGGATGCCACTCTGAATTTTGAAAAAGGTCAGATCGGGGCGAAAAAAAGGCTAGAAAAGGCTGGATTGACAATTTCTCTGAAAAATACATGGAATTTTCAATTTATTCCGGCTTGAGATTCTGACGACATTTTTTAGTCACATCCGATGATCAAAATTTGATCTCTTTTCTTTCCCAATAAAATTTCTTATGACCTTATTGTTAGTTTTCCGCTACAAGATTTGCAATTTTTTGTCCAAATTGTAAAAAATTGTCCTCTTTTCATGTCTTTTGTGCATTTTCACCGTAAAAAATTAATTTTTATGTAAAAAGTTGGGAAAACCGCCATGAGAAAAAAAGCTAGATTCTGACAAAAAAAAACCTAGAAACCGAGACAAGACCGAAAAATCCTAGATCTAGGTGGAAAAAGCTATGAGTGGCATCCCTGTGGCCAATTGCGCGTGGGTTGCAACTGACGCAAGGCTGGAAGACGATGACGATGAAACGAAATCAATGGCAATTGCGATGTGGACGAGATAAAGACGACGGTCAAAACTGCGCTCTTTTATTCGGCGGCCTCCAGCAAAATCCTGCCGGCTTCGAAATATTATTTATAGCGCTGTACGCCGCCGCATTTGTCATCTGCATATCCTCGAAGTTCTGCACGATCGAATTTCGATCTGATGATTACGGGGGATCCTGACGTGCGCCGCTTATTGCGTAATGTACTGTAGCGCAATTGATCATCGTTGATGGATTTGGTTGATGAGAATGGCGGTGGAGTCTCGGTTCCTTTTTCCACATGCATTCTGTCGACGAGAATGCTTTCAGACAATGAGAAGAGCGGCTGAGAGTGAGTCACCGCTCATGAAAGCATTAGCCTCAAGTGTGAACTAGATGGTATGAGCTTGGCCGAAATTTAATTATCCGCCTAATGTCGCTTTGCGGAATAAGTGCCGGAGCGTGTTCGTGTGAAGTGTTTTTTCCGGTTCTTTCCCATTTTTTCCTCTTTACGTAGGAACCGTCTGGCACCGAGATAGAACCGGTCTCTTGAAACCTGACGTCTTCGACTGCAGACTTCGAAAATGGTGATTTTTTTTGTCATATCATTAGTGCATTTATATTTAATGATGCCTGTCTGACTGACTGGATGACAAACTGAATGATTGGTTTGCTGAAGCCTTGACTGACTCCGACCAACCAGCCAACTTTCAGACTAGCTCCTTTTTGTGTGCTTGCTCATTCCTTCATTCACTTGTTTGCACTCATTCTTGTCCACTGGCTCATTTGGTCTATCAGTGATTTGCGCTTTTGGCTCACTTGCGAATGCTTGCTGCTCACTCACTCGTTCACACCTACTCACTGAATCATTACTTGTTTGCTCACTCACTTATTTACTTACTCACTCACTCACTTATTCTCACTCACTCACTCACTCATTCACTCACTGTTTAAATAGATATTATGTCTAAATGTTTGGTTGTTTCGCTTACATCAGTGGTTCCCAACCTTTTTTGACTTAAGGGACACTTTTTATAAGTTGGAGGACACGAAGGTCACTTTTTCTTAGTTGAAGGACATTAGGAAGCCACAAGGCTAAAATTTAATTAACTAAAAACATATAAAATTATTATAATTCGATCAAAATAAAATGTTTGATGTTATTTATAGACATCGAAATAAAATAATCTGTAATAGAAAATAAATGTGTTCTATCCTGTCCATATTGTCAATGTTTTCCATATATTTTTACTAATTCTTTGAAAGATGAAGGCCATTTTTTAGGCCTGGTGGGCTACTTTTGACTCGCGGGTTGGGAACCACGGACTTACATGCTGATTGCATTTGAACACCAGGTACATCGAGGCTGCAACCACTCCCAAAGACGTAGTCATATTACTTGACTCGAGTGGCAGCATGAAGGGACAGAATTTTGAAATTGCAAAGGAAACCGCTAAGCTGATCATAGACACGCTAACAGAAAACGACTATTTCAACATCATCACCGTGAGCTATTATTCATTTTCACCACCACAAGTCATTATTCATTGTCATTACCACAAGTCATTATTCATTGTCATTACCACAAGTCATTATTCATTGCCATTACCACAAGTCATTCATTATTCAATGTCATTACCTGAAGTCATTATTCATTGTCATTACCACAAGTTATTATTCATTGTCATTGCCACAAGTCATTCATTATTCATTGTCATTACCACAAGTCATTATTCAATGTCATTACCACAAGTCATTATTCAATGTCATTACCACAAGTCATTCATTATTCATTGTCATTACCACAATTCATTATTCAATGTCATTACCACAAGTCATTCATTATTCATTGTCATTACCACAAGTTATTATTCATTGTCATTACCACAAGTCATTAATCATTGTCATTGCCACAAGTCATTATTCATTGTCATTACCACAAGTCATTATTCATTGTCATTACCACAAGTCATTATTCATTGTCATTACCACAAGTCATTATTCATTGTCATTACCACAAGTTATTATTCATTGTCATTACCACAAGTCATTATTCATTGTCATTACCACAAGTCATTATTCATTGTCATTACCACAAGCCATTATTCATTGTCATTACCACAAGTCATTATTCATTGTCACCACAACAAGTCATTATTCATTGCCATTACCATGACTCATTCATTATTCCTTGTAATTTATGTGGGTCATTAACAATGACATTTCTTCGGAGTCATTATATTTTATTATTTAAATTTCATTAGTGCCACGAGTCATTATTAAATGTCATTTCCGTGAGTCATTATTCACTAGTGTGAACACTTTATCCAGAAGTAAAGACATGATTATATTAAAACTTTTTGCTTTTTTAAAAATTTGGTGTTCTCAGTTTCAGCTACAATTCCTTTGCGATGTATGTATATATGTTTGTTTGTTTGTAAGTGCACTTGTTATAGCGCCCCTTCAAGCTCTATCTACTCAGAGGTGCTCCCGAATGCAGAGCAGACACTGCACCGGAGTTTCACGCCGAAGCGCTGAGCAATTGTGAGTGAAGGAATTGCCCAAGGTCCTTACGCGGCGAGGTGGATTCGAACCTCGAACCTTCCGGCTTCAAGGCAACGACGCCACCACTACACCACCGCACCCCATGTGTATATATGTGTATATATATATATATATATGTACCTATTGTACCAGTATGTGCAGTCTCTGCACTTGTTATAGCACACCTTCAAGATACGCTCCCGACTACAGTTTTAACACGGAATCGGAGTTTCCCCCTGAATCGCATGAGTAATTGCAAGTGAAGGACTTGCCCAAGGTCCCTGCAAGGCGGCTTGAGGTGGATTCGAACCTGCAGCCTTCCGGCTGCAAGGCAACGAATGTACCCACTACACCACCGCGCCCCACGTGATGGGATTGTTTCAAAATGTTTGCTGCTTTGTTTCAGTTTTCAGACGTGCCTGAATATCTGGATCCATGTTCTAATGGAACGCTGATTCATGCTAATACTGCTAACAAACGGGTATGGCAATGTCTACTCTCTGCACAGATTGTACATTGTGTATTGTAATAATATATAGCATATCCGGTCAAATCTAGTATAATAGTACATGCTGACAGTGCATAAAGTGTGGAAAAATAAGTGCCTGGACGCCCCTTACCTCTCAAAAAGAAGTGCCTAGACGCCCCTTACCTTTGCAGTCTGTGCTCGTCAATAAGTGGCTGGACGGTGTTCAGATTTTAAAACAAGTGCATGGACGCCGTCCATGACCGTCCAGGCACACTTTAAGCCCTGCATGCTAGCTGCAATGCTGTGTGGTTGAAATTGACTCGTATTTAATGCACATTCATGCCTCATGAAGCATGCATGTTGTAAACGTATGACTTCTTATTAAGCTCTAGCATGTAGATAGGTCTGCTCTCACTACAGTATGCTTCTTTAGCTGACGTTTCAAGTTTTATTACTATTTTCACGTGAAGTGTTACTAAATCGTTCACCAATGCAGCATCATATGTTTTGTTGTTGCTTTGCAGTCATGTAGAAATGTGTTGGCATTAACTTGTTTGTTTGTTTGTAAGTGCACTTGTTATAGCACCCCTTCAAGTGAAGGACTTGCCCAAGGTCTCTACGCGTCGACTTGAGGTGGATTCGAACCTCGAACTTAACTATTGGATGATAATTTACTTTCAATGTCATTACCACAAGTCATTTATTCAATGTCATTACCACAAGTCATTATTCAATGTCATTACCACAAGTCATTATTCATTGTCATTACCACAAGTCATTATTTAATGTCATTACCACAAGTCATTATTCATTGTCATTACCACAAGTCATTATGCAAATGAAAATAATAGCTGCAGCTATTAATAGACTAAAACAAACATTGTGTTGGATTGATTTGATAGAGAATGATGTCAGCATTCGATCCGTTAAAAGCTGCTGGAACAGCGTCTCACGAACTTGCACTTCAAGAAGCGTTCGAACTTCTTGCTCTGGTAAGCAGTAAACTTCGACAGCTTTTAATGACAATAAGGTCTCTGCTGATGACAGCAGGTTTGTTGACTTTTTGCTACCTGGGTATGCAGTGAGTGAGGTGGTTTTCCCTTGCCTTAATTCTTCAAAGACAATTTTCGAGTGATCCGCTTGTTCCGGGTTGCTATGCAATAACTAGAGAGATATTTGTGGCAGAAAGCCTCAAGTTATGTAGCGCAGAACATGGCGCTTCACCAAGACAAATCTCATTTTACCAGTCACTTTCTATGAGTAGTCGATATTTTATAATGGAGGGCATGAGCAAAGGAGGAAGGCCGCATCGAAAGTGGATGGATGACATTGAAGAGTGGTGTGAAACAGACCTACAGAAGCTGGGGCATGTGACCACAGTGACCCAGAATAGACTCGAGGAGAGAGACATTCTAAAGTTGGCATCGGACACCTACGGGGCATTGAGCCCACCGTTGTTGTTGTTGTTGATGATGACGATGCTGATGATGATGATGATGACGACGACGATGCTGATGATGATGACGATGATGCCGATGATACCAATGATGATGATGATGATGACGATGCCGATGACGATGATGATGATGACAACGACAACAACGACGATGACAATTTTGAAGATCTAGAGCCCGTCTAACTTGAGCTTGTCTTGATTTTCGTCTGGATTTCTCGACTGCAGATGAATCTGACGAGTCGTGGATCTTTGTGCCATCGATCGATATTCTTCTTAACCGATGGAGTTACGAAGACGTTTGACGAAGTCTTTGCAAAGTACAACCAACCTGTCATGGTGAGATGGTGATGATAATAATTATTTTAATAAATAATAATTATTATAATAAATAATAGTAATAATAGTAATATTCATCCATTAGTTTAGGCTGACAGGCACGACGTAAGATTCCACTATAATATAGTAGTGACTATTGCTATATAAGTTTAACAGGAGTCATATTAACTGTGTATGCATGTATGTATGAGCATTTGTTATAGCGCCCATTCAAGATTCTACTCGTATGCACTCCCGACGGCGGCACAGACACTGAATCGAAGTTTCACACCGAGATGCGTGAACAGTTGCGAAAGGGTCACTACGCGGCGGATCGAGGTGGATTTGAACTCACAACCTTCCGGCTCAAAGGCACCGAACATAGGAGCGTGGTGGTGTAGTGGGTATGTTCGTTGCCTTGCAGCTGGAGGGTTGCAGGTTCGAATCTACCTTAAGCGAACTTGTAGGGACCTTGAGCAAATCCACTCTCATTTGCCCAGCGCTTCGGCGTGAAGCTCTGAATCAGTGTCCGCACTGTAGTCGGTAGCGCTTCTGAGTAGAAAATCTTGAAGGGGCACTATAACAAGTGCACATACAAACATACCTCTACACCACTGCACCCGCCCCTTCCCCTCATGTGTGACAGCCTGCAATGCATTCATCTGTCAAACTGCTTATTCTACAGTCGTCCATAGGGAACGAAGGTTTGAGTCAACTTTATGGTGCTGACAGGTGTTGAGTCCACGTCCTGATCTTCATGCGGATTATATCTGACTTTTGATTGACAACTGTGGAACTACTGTTTTTTTTAATTTTCATTTCGTTTTTGCTATGCAGGTGCGGCTATTCACATACCTCGTTGGAAATGGCAACAAGGTTCATTCTGCCAACATGAAAGCCATTGCCTGCAACAATAGAGGTCTGTCTTACAGTTTAATTGTTATTCCACTTATGCAAAAGTTGTTTCCTGGGGAATTATTCGATATAACTTGACTTTTCTGTGGTTGCTGGTATGCAGTTTCTTAATTTATTATTTTACTAGCTGGGGTACCCGGCGTTGCCCGGGAAATTTAGGATTCACTGCAATGCATAGCTACAAACAACAGCAATTGCTACATTGCTGTTGTTTGTAGCTATGCATTGCAATCTGATGTTCTCTTAGAAGTTTCTTGCAAAGAGGAACCATGCAAGATTTCTAATGCAATTGTTAAATGAGTTTGAACTTTGAATAGAAAGGCTCATGTGATTTTTTCCATTTCTTTAAATAATTTGAAAGATCGCGGGACTGAAAATAGATTTTTAATTTCAACGGCTGATTGAGTTAGACTGTTAGACATTGTTTAATATTGTCTGAAAACTTATCTGTAATTTTGAAATTCTAGAATTTAATTTTGAAGTTCATTTCAGGTTATTTTTCTCATCTCCGGTCGCTGGTTGGTGTTCATGAACATATACAGGTGATTAATATAAACCAATTTCATATATATATTTATATATATTTTATTTTTTATTTTTTTAACCAAAAAATCAAACAAACATAATATAATTATGGCAGTGAACATAATACTTTAACATAATTTGGTTAATTTTGTTGTGTTAAAATAACTTAATAATTATGCTACAGTTGGGAAATAAAGTAAATATGTGAGTATATTCTTTGTAAAACCATCTGCATTTCTGCAACTTTGGTGTACATAACATTTGAAAAGATAGGATATAAATGAGTACCATAAATATTTTCTTTATTACTCCACTTGCAAGCACACAACGGGACATAAAACATCATTATGATACCTCGAAGTACGATAATAATTTGTAATAAAAGATACAAATTGAATCACAAGTTGAATGAAATGACTGAAATATTGATGTATACAGCATTCTGGTGATAGTATTACATAGTAATATATACATATTATACAGGAGCTGCCAAGTAACTTACTGAGAGCAATTGTATTACAGGCATTTTGGGATCATAAGTTAGTGACTGACTTTATCTGTCAAATAAACATGGCAGTTGTGAAGAAGTGATTTTGGGGCATCTTTCTGTCGTAGTGTGATTTAGAAATATTGATACGTTTCATACTGCATAATTTTCTTTTATTGTAGGACTACTTGCGTGTCCTGAGTCGTCCTCTTGTCCTATCCAGGGCAGATCACACGATATGGACGAACGTCTACGATGACACTGTGGTGAGTGTCTTCAATTTATATTTTTTATAATTTATATCTTTGATGTCCATCTGAAATTATTCGGTTGCTATGATTTGAATGTCTATACAGAAGTCAGAATGGTCAAAAAGGATATGCAGCTATTAGGTTTAATGCTGAAGAGCTTTAATGCTGAAGAAAGGCTTGGTACTCAGACTCAATTCATTCATTCATTCATTCATTCCAGAATTTCTATAGCGCTTATTCAAGAGGACTACTCAGAAGTGCTCTGGACTCTAGAACAGCAAGAGAGCACAGCTTTGAGTTCAATAAAAAAAAATGCTTCAGTAGGAGCCCCAGGCAGCAGATGTAAATGTAGCTCCTGTGGGAGCCATTCCAGACCACTGGGCCCATCACGGAGAGGTTTGATTCTGCTTAGTTGGAGTTTGCGTGAACTGAACCAAGAGCACCCACTTCTGTGCAGAATGGAGGGGCAGTGGCCTTGGACATCCATGGAGCAGCAAAGCAGGTACGTTGGAGCAACACCAAGCTGACATTGCTGATGGTTTGGTGCCAAACCGTAGCTAAGAATATGCTCATTTGAAATAAAAACAAAGACATATAATGAGAGAGCGTGTGATTTGGTTGAATAATTATTGAACTAATTTTATTTGCCGTTATATGCGGGCCTTCGATGCACTTTTCTGAAGTGTCTGAATGTGCTGATATTGATTGATTTTCCTTGACGTCATTATGGCTGGTTTCTGCGATCGTATTGCCTTACTTAACACGTTAACAATGATGAGATGAGAGCATGCTATCAGCGGCTGGAAAAACAATGGATCTCCTCACTGTTATAGTGTGAAATGCTGATTTCACATTCGTAGTCATGCATTATAAATGATAAATCCCGTGAGAACAGGTATATATATCCGATGGCACCCTATATTCATTCATTATATACATTTATATAGCGCCTCTTCAAGGGGGCTACTCAGAGGCGCAATAAGCACACTCTGCCATAAAATGAGTACATCCGCTTTACACAGTTTTTTAATGAGAGCATCACCCTGTAGGAGACGGCTGGTTTGACATGAAAAAGCTGAGAAAAGTTATATGCTCGGTTCAAAGCCACTTTTGAGTGTTTGCCTTAAGAAGGAAGCAATTTATGATATGTCCAGAAGTAAATTGCACCAGGAGTAAAATTATTATAGTACAACAAAAACAGAAAATCACTGGGCAAGAGGAAGCCCGGAAAAAGCAAAAAGCTTATGCTAACCAGGCCCCTAGTACACAATTATCATTTCAATCAACGTTTTAATGTTGCACAGTTCTACAAAAAAACAAGGAAATTTTAAAACTGACAATTAGCAGCCTACAAAGCACAATACTTAGTAAGAAAAAACTATATACTAAAATTAACTGTCAGAGGCATATGAATCTCAGTTTTGTAGGATGTCATTGTAATCTGAGATTTCCATGGAAGACTAGTTTATTCATAAGTAGGGAACCCGCTTTTTCTCCCAGGATCAGATTATGCACAGATGTGGGTTTTTCACAGATGCGTGTGCAACTGTGTGTGTCTATTGTTCTGAGCGTTGGCATAATTTATGTTATTTGTAGGTTGTATCAAAATGTGATATTACTATATACATTGACTGTTCTGGTGATTAGTCATTTTTGCTGATGTATGAACAAACTTAGTATCAGACCATAAATGCAAGGTCATGCTTTTTCTATTGTTATCTCGGTGGTATGTGAGGGAGCATGATGCTCTCCATCTTGAGCTGTGCCTGTTCCCTACCAGTCTCTGGCACATTATATAAGCACTTGAAAACTTTTGGGCCGTGCTGGAGTCGGGAGCACCTCTGAATAGTTTTCTTGAAGAGGTGCTTTGTGAATATTTGAATGAAAAAGAAAAAAATGAATGAATATTATGGACTGGATTGCTTTTTATCGAGCATTTAAGACAAACCATTGTCCATCCGACTGATAACTGCTTATCCAATGCCCCTGAGAGGCTCTTAAGATGCGGTATACAAGCATTCTGTTACATTACATTAGGCTCACTGTACTCTTGCCCCAAAAATCTGAGTGATGTTATACTTCGTCTTCACTCAGCTTAATCCTCCCACCGTCCACTTCGTTCATCCAACATACTTGACCTCTTGGTTCCTCGGTCTAGAACTACTATGGCTTGGTACCGATCATTTGCTTCAGTTGGTCCTTCTCTTTGGAATGCTCTTTCTTTCCTTCTGTTCGCTCTACACTTCTGTGTGGCAGTCTCTCTTCTGCCTTGTCTCTTCTCAAAATCTGCTCCTTCTTGCGGGGCCTTGCGCACTGGGATGCCTTTGAATGGTTCACCCTACTCTATCCATCACACCTCTCGGACTTTTCATTCGAAACTGAAGTCACACCTTTTCAAGAACTCTTACTCTGTCTCATCTGATCCTCGATCTTCCAATTCCTGATCCAGACAACACCCGCCTCAGTATCTGTTCCACCCCGACCCTTCACTACAGTAATTCGACCCGGACCACCTTTGGACTACTCTTACAAACAACCCTTTTGACGCAACACAGTGCTCGTGAATAAGCTGGTGCCCAGCATTTGGCTTTCGAGTTGTGCGTTAGAAGTTTGGAGATCACGATTAGGAATACGACTAGAGGTGCTTCATAAATGTTTAAATACAATACAATTTATCAATTACATTACATGAGATGGAGATGTTTTCTGTGAACAGGGACTAGACCTCGTGGTCACTGTCGCGCGACCGGTTTTCGACATGAGCAGCAATCCGGTGAGATTGTTATTTTATAACTAAACTGTGTCTTGTTTGTCGGTGGCTGGGTTGAGAATTACTTTCCGTTATTGGGATTTTGTTTTTATTAATATTTTAAATTGCTGTTGCTCTTATCTGTCTGGTTTTCTCATGCTGTCTGAACTGTGTCTTCCTTCTCTATGGCTGTGTAGAGAATTACTTTCCTTTATTGGGATTTGTTTTTATTAATATTTTTATTGCTGTTGCTCTTGTCTGGAGCCGAGATGGCTGTCTGGTTGCCTGTTTGACGAACTCTTTGGGGGAAGGATGTTCGGGATGAGCGCTGGACCGTGAAGCTACTTGCCATTTGCCTATCGATTATGTCTTGGCTGACTGTGTGTGTGTATGATGCGTGTCATTGCATATGTTGTCATGGTTGACTGGCTTCTGCTGCTGCTGCACATCTGTGATTGCTCCCATGGTAGGAGTCTGCAGTGTCTATCTTTTGGTCGTCTTGGAATAAATACATGGATGAATTACAATGGAAGATGGATAAGTGGTTTCAGTGGATTCAGCGATACGTGCTTGCTTCGCTTCCATCAAAGAACAACAGCGATACAAATAAAAATAAAAGCCGTGTTTCTATTGGATTTGTGGGGGGGCACTAACCTTTGAAGCAGTATAGAGTATTATGTATTTGTCAATTACTTGGTCTTCTTCGTAGCTTTCTTCTCTTCTATCAGTTTCCTGATGATGACGCCCTTATGAAAGTCTACATTATCTTTAAGAATAATTTACTGCATTATCTGGTTCAGCAAATTACTTGAATGCTCATAGTTTTTCATTTGGTGTGTTAGTTATGTTCGTAATGTTCTGTTAATTAAGATAATTCTTACTTATTGATGTATTCGTTTTCCTGTCTGAATGGGGTTTCATGCATCATCATCATCATCATCATCATCATCATCATCATCATCATCATCATCATCATCATCATCATCATCATCATCATCATCATCATCATCATCATCATCATCATCATCATCATCATCATCATCATCAGTGCATCACTATCATGAGTGTGACGGTGGCTGTGGTTATGGTTGTTGTACAGTGGCTGTTATGATGATACTGATCATGATCGTGGTGATTGTGATGATATTTTTTCATTTATTTTGATGATGATGTCGGTGGTAGTGGTGGTGGTGGTGTGGTGTTGGTGGTAATAGTAATAGTGATAGTGGTAGACTAGTAGTAGTAGTAGTAATGGCAGCAGTAGTAGCAGCACCAGCAGTAGTATCATGATATTTGCATGATGATAATTTGTATTAACTTGTTTGATTGCTTTGTTTTGAGTTGTGTTTTTTTATGCACTTAGAGATGTTTTAGAAATTTTACTGATCCTAAAATTTCCTGAATTTCCAGGGATCAGAGGGAAAACTGTTGGGCGTCGTTGGAACGGACGTTAAAATCTCAGAAATAGCGGAGATAATCAAACAATTTGTGGTTAGTTTCGTTCTTTCAAATGAAATTGGTTGTTGCATTTTCAGCTGCAATGCCCATTCTCTCCACTGTGCTTTGAATGCCGCATATAGTTATAGACCAGACGGTCAAACAAAGACTAGTGGGATCAGTAGTTTTGATGATTGTTGAGTTGACAGGAGCTATATTAATTGTCTTACTTATTTATTTATTTCTCACATTTACTGTAGCTCCCCTTCAAGCTCGTCACTCAGAAGCACTCCCGACTACAGTGCGGACACTCCATCGTAGTTTCACGCTGAAGCTCATGAGCAGTTGCGAGTGAAGAAGTTGCTCAAGGTACCTACGCGGTGACTTGAGGTGGATTCGAACCTGGAACCCTCCAGCTCCAAGACACCGAACCCACAACTACAACACCGTGCCCCACGATGTATACTTAATTACACAGTATACTTAATTTCACAGTATACTTAATTACACAGTATGCTTAATTACACAGTATGCTTAATTACACACGAATAATAGAGCATCAGGTCAGTTAACCTCCCCATATTGTGACCTGGCAGCGGAATGGACACAGCAGCCTGGTTATTGCGGACATGATTTGATACGAAGTCATTGAATGGTTCCTTTGATGTTGCTTTATATCATGTTGAGTAATTTTGGAAATTTAAATTACATTTGAAGAATAATTTCATTTGATGAATAATTATATGACATGATTAATTGATACGAAGTTATTGAATGTGCTGATTCCTTTGATGTTGCTTTATATGATGTTGAGTAATTTTGAAGATTTGAATTACATTTGATGAACAATTATCTGATTTTTTTTTCTTTTTTGTGACTTCCTGCATTACAGTAAATTACTTTTTTTAGGAGTTGGGCATCAATTTTTGTGTGATTTTGTTCTTACAGCTTGGTGTCAATGGTTATGGCTTTGTGGTAACAAATAATGGATATGTTATTTCTCATCCGGAATTGAGGCCAAAGGTATTATTATATGTGATACTTAAATTAAGAAGGTTTATTTTAACATTCTAAAACCTATGGCGAGAAATAGTTACAGTTGTGGCTGTGTGGAATTTGAAATATTATTGATTTTTCAATTATATGTTTGATAATTTGACAATGATTTTTATTCTATAATTGTTCTATTTAAATTTATTTATCGCCAAATCCTGATGTGAGAAGGCAAGTTTACACTGTTTGAGAAAGTTGTTTTAAGCACTTTTGTTTTTTTGTCATTTTCACAACATTTGAAACTTTTGCTAGCTTAGGAGGGTCACTTAAAATCATGCGGCCTGCGGGCCACAGGTTGAACAACATTCATCATCATCATCAGCAACCCTGAGCTCAGCGCCTGTAGGTGTCTGATGCCTTCTTCACCAGGTCCTTCCATTTTCTCCTATCCAGCGCTGCTCTGCTCAGGTCCTGAAGCGAGGCTCTGCCCCAATCGGAGACGTCGTCGAGCCATTCCCTGTGCGACCTTCCTCTCTTATTTGCCATTGCGTAATTGGTGCATATGGGTGCTCTGAATGCTGTTTAAGGAAATTTAATAAAATGTCTGAGCTTTCTTTTCTGTTTTGAACGGATTGATTGACTTGTTATTTAACGTGGAACTGTTTCTTTCTCAAAAACAGCACAAAAATGCACTTAATCCAAATCATGACATTGTTGACTTGTACAAACTGGAGCAGTCTTCGGATGTGCAGCAGGTATTTCATTAGCATCGTCATCGCTGTTAATGTTTTATTGCAATATTGCATTATTGCTTTATTATGCAATGGTGTCTTTAATATTGTATATGCATTGCATCTTGTTACATGATTGAGTTATGTTGATATGTTGTTATAGAAGTTGGAATATACCATGACTGTGTTTAAATTTAATGTCCTAAGTATTTTATATATACATAATATATATGATATTATATATATATTATATATATATATATATAATATATGTTTATTCGCCATAAATGTAGAAAGTGCAGGATTAATTACGAGCGTCCAAGAAACAGCATCACAGAGCATAATAATGCTTATAGATAGAGCTTGAGATGACTGGTGGCAGTTGCTTTTTAATTTGGAAAAGTGCTCAGTGATATCTACACGAAAGAAGAACTAAGAAATTTTTCTATGAAATGGTGGGGTATTGAAGGTAAGTGAGGAAGAAAGGGATTTGGCACTGGAAGTAATTAGGTTTCCGGGCAATGTGATGAAGCATCAAAGAAGGCTGACTTCAAGCTTAGGTGTGACAAAGAGGATAACAGCCAATGAAGACAATGGAGACAATATTCTGGTACCAATGGAGACAACATTGGAGACAATGCTTTGGTACCAGAGGAGACAATTGAGACAATGCTCTGGTACCAGTGGAGACAATGGAGATAATGCTCTGGTACCAGTGGCAATAATGGAGACAATGCTCTGGTACCAGTGGCGACAATGGAGACAATGCTCTAGTACCAGTGGAGACAATTGAGACAATGCTCTGGTGCCAGTGGAGACAACAATGGAGACAATGCTCTGGTACCAGTGGAGACAATTGAGATAATGCGCTGGTACTGCAAATTACTGAATAAGGCCAGAGTTACAGTACTGCATCCATGTGTGGAATCCGTACCTGACACATGACATTAATTTAACACAACCAGAAAATGGTGAAGAAGGGCTTCAGAAATGATTTCCAGAGGTGACCTAATTGAAGCCAACACGACTATCAGTGGAAAGGAGACGCGGTGCAGTGGGACAGGTTTTCCGAATTAGCACCAAACAGTGCAATTCGAGAACAGACAGATAAATTATTCAAGAAACCGAAAGGAACATTAGTGCAGATATTCTTCTGGGCAGTAGTTGTTTGCTTGTGGACTGCTTCAGATGATAGGCTCGAGTCTCAGTGGGCACTATTACAGCTTTTATGAGAAGCGTACATTATGCATAGGGCACCTCAGAGTACTTTGCAAATGCTTCGGTGAGTCTATATTTTATTACCAGAAAATTGATTATCTCTCGGTGTTTTTCTTAATCCATTTGCAAATATTTCTCCTGCAAGCTGCAAGGTTTTCTCTTTTTTTAATATGAATTCTGAATTATTATTTTAGCTACTGAAGAGAATGCTTGATAGAGACAGCGGCTCTATACGAATGAGATCTTACCTCATGTATGACGAAATGGTAAGCCCTGCTGTAAAGCAGACATCGTACAATTAGACACTGTTGTTGCATGAGAATGAAATTATGTCTAGTATGAACAGTATGTAATTATTATTGCTATCAGGATTTTATTTAACTCTTTAGCATCTTTATGGGTTTTGCAGTGTATTTAATTTAATTTGATTAATTTGGAGTTTCTTAGAAGAATATCTTCATCACTGTGTAGCATTATATTAATTTTATTGATTGAATTTTATTGGAGAATTCTGTATCTCACTGACCTCCTGGTTTGTTTACTTTGGAAAATTTGGGTGTGCAGACTTTGTGAAACGACATTTCAGTTATAACAGATTTGCAATCGTAAACTCAAACTCACTGTGCAGACTTTATAAAACGACATTTCGGTTATAACAGATTTGCAATCATAAACTCAGAACTCTCTTAAAATGTGGAGAGCAGCCTTTATGAGTTCTGCATCAGGGCAGGGTGTTTCAAGATACCATATGCCAAGAAACTAGAAAGAGAGAGAGAGACAGACAGACAGACAGAGAAACAAAAGTAGACAGAGAGACAAAGAGAAGAGACCGAGACAGAGAGAACGAGAGGCAGAGAGAATGAGGGACAGAGAGAATGAGAGACAGAGAGAATGAGAGACAGAGAGAATGTAAGACAGAGACAGAGAGAAGTACTTAGAAAGAAGAACTGTTACAATATATGGACTCGAGAAATAATTAAAGGATTGATGGGGCAGTACAAGACTGTTTTCAAAGGTGGTTGTTTGCTGTGTTGAAGAGTCAGATGACTGATAGACACAGGAACTGAGAGGGATAATGAGGACTGAAAACAAATGGGGATAAATGAATGGCAAATGGAAGAAGATAATGATAGATGATACAATCTTTATAGTTGGAATAGGAAAATGAGTCAACACTTGGATATAATATCAATGTTTTGTTTCTGTCTTTCTGCTTGTTCTTGTGAATTTTAGAAGCGAGCTATGTCGAAAGACAACCACTATTATTTTACCGATGTGTACAGCACACCGTTTAGGTTAGTGATTATACTGCTGACTTTGCGAATTAAACAGCATAATGCCCACTCCATATGGTTTAGTGGTCAAGTGGTAATGCATCGCAACCTTTTCTATGTGCCGAAGCAGGAGTTTGAATCCATTTGAAGTAGTATATCTTACTGTAAAACTCCTGAGTAGCGCAGCAGGAGGTGGGCCATTGAAAATGTAGTAAGTAGTACATGTAGATTTTAGTATTTAAGATAGATGATGATGATGATGATGACGACGACGACGAGGAGGAGGAGGACGATCTCAATAAGTGCATTTTATGATAGTGTGAAAAGTGGTGCTGTACAAAGTCAATCAGCTCAATAGCATGTAGCTGCAATGAGATACTGTTACAAGATACTGTTACAAGATACTGTTACAAGATACTGTTACAAGATATGGAAGAAGAAGAGGAAGAAGAAGAGGAAGAGGAAAAGAAAAAGGAAGAATAGCCGCAGATGCTATAGCTCTGACGTAGTAGCAATAGGTGTGAAGTGGTGTTAACGATTTCATTTTCTCAACCTCAGCATATGAGGTCGAACCGTGGCCAGTTATTGATTGGTTGGACGCTATTTTGTATTAAGATTTTCATCTTCTTTTCAGCCTTGCTCTGTCTTTGCCGAGCGAGCATGGGCGTAACTTAACGAAACGTTGGAAAGAGCTTCCGGAAATTGGTAGGCCGTGTTTTACAATTATTCAGACTCAGTGTTGATTGTTATGGTGTTTCGAAGGAACTGGTCTCTTGCTGAGATCAATAATTGTACTACAGTTGTTATCTAGTCAACTGCCTGTGTAGTAAATGATAAGATCTTGTCTAGCTGAAATTATTTGTCTGGCCTGAAATTTATGTGGCACATGAGATTTCAAACATGTAGATGGTTTTGCGAGAGGGTTGCCATGCTTGTGCTTGCCATTGCTTGCATTTTGCCGTCACTGAAATGCAGACTATGATTGATTACTCTAGATAGCTGAATCGTGTTCAATTCAATTCAATTTGCTTTTATTGCAACCAACAAGAAACCAGAAAATCAGTGACATCAAAAGCAGATAATATACAAGCATTGGCTACAAAGGGGGGCCTTAAAGGAATGGACATCCCGCTGGGGAGGGTCACCCAAAATCTGGTGATATAACATAGAAGAGAGAATATTTTGGTGCCATTGTTGGCAGTAGGTCTTGATTCTCTGAGGGAGTGTAGCAGAATTTAGATCAATGATGGGGAACTTCTGGTTCCACGTGCTAGCATCTCAACTAGGCAGCATGATTTCGCTGATCTGAAACTTTGCCTAAGTGCATTATAAGCAATGATGAATTAGCATTACAGACATGCCGTGCACTCTCACGTTGGCTGCTACAGCCAACTGGTAATAATGTTATTATTATTGCACTAATTTGCAAAATGTATGTATTTTGATTTTCAGAATTTTTTGTGTATGGCTGTATGAAAGGTTAAAAGGTTCAATGCATGGCAGTGTTGGCAGTGACGACGACGACGATGATGACGATCAATCAATCAATCAATCAATCAATTTTTTTATTGGTCCAGATGTATCAAGCACACTAAGATATAAGGCAGGAAAATAGTTACATAAAGCATAACAAGTATCACAAATTAAACAAGCAATAATCAAAGTAAGAACTAATTAGTTAACGCAAATTATAAAAAACTTTTGGGCTAGATTGGGGATACCCCCAGGAATATATAAGAAGAGATTATTTAAACCCAGTGGCTATAGGATAGAGTGATACCAGTGGGAAAAGATAACCCTAAACCTGGAGTGCGTTAAAGAGAAACTCTAAAGTATGGAATTAGGACACAAATGGAGACCCAGAAGGGAGGGAATCCCGCTAAGTAGGGCCCCCAAGTAGCTATGAATAATTCTAATTGGTACACACCACAAATTGATGAAAAAATTAACCAAAAGCAACAGCAGATGAAACGATTAAGCCACACTGAAAAACAACACACAAAGTAGAAAGAGCCCTGAAGATTGTTGATCAGGACACACCTATAACATCAAAGCAATGTGCAGGCACAGAAAACCAACACACAATGCAGAAGGTAAAAAGTCAACCAAAACCAACAGCAGATGAAGCAATTAAGACACACTAAACAAACCAACTTCCAATGCAGGAGGATCCTTTAAGAAGAAGCACATTTGTAATAATTGGATAACTAATTTAATATCGGTTATGGTTAACTAACTATTAGCCATTTTCGTAGGTTTATTTTAAATAGGTTAATGTTAGGAGAGGCCTTTAGGTTTTGTGGCAGACTATTCCATAATAGTGGGCCCCTACATTTTATGGAGAATTTACGGGAGTTTGTTCTAGCAAATTCCGTTCTTAAGGAAAGAGAACTTCTTGTTTCATGTGAATGAAAGTCAAAGCTTGACTTAAACAGGTTAGTGTATTCATTTGGCAGGATATTGTGCAGCGATTTGTACATAAATTCACACGATTGGTAGTCAGTAATCTGGTTAAGTTTGAGAATCTCTAAGTCAATAAAAAGCTGGTTAGTATGGGCAGTATAAGGAGAGCCAGTTATGATACGAACAATTTTTTTCTGGAGTACTATTAACATTTGAAGTCTAGATATGTAATTGGACGCCCAGATCATATTACAATAACTCAGATACGGCTGAACCATGGAGTAGTATAATGTCAATAGAGTATTAGGTGAGAGCAGGTAAGAAATTCTCTTAATAATTCCAATATTTTTAGCTATTTTATGAGATATCTTATCAATGTGAGTACACCATGTAAGATGCTGATCCACATAGACACCTAGAAATTTAACCGAAGTTACTTTAGGAATCTCTAAACCATCGATAATCACATTTCTTTGTACATGCGGAATTATCTTTCTATGGGAGGAGAATAAAATATAATTGGTTTTATTGAGGTTCAACGATAAGTTATTAGCTTTAAACCACTGAGATATATTTTTTAATTCATCATTCAAAATCCTGAGTAAGTCATCATAATTGGTGTGTGATAAAAAGACATTAGAATCGTCCGCAAAGAGTACATATTCTAATAACGAGGATGAGTTAGTTAGGTCATTTAACTATTACGATCACAATTATCATGATCATGGAGATGATCATGTGCACTTCTGAACTTTGTATGGAACGCATTGTCAAGTATTGTATGATGACAACAGTGATGGTGGTGGTGATGATGATGATGATGATGATGACGACGACGGCGGCGACGGCGACGACAACGACGATGATGATCTTTAATGAATGCATGACTGAAATCACAGTTTGGTATTTCTAGTTGTGTTATGCCCTGTGTTTGATATTAATGTGTAATTGTTGAATTAATTTGGTGTTGTTCTTATGTCTGTTAGACTTGTCATCTCTGAGAAATGGTGATCCAGTCATTGCACCATGGTAATTATTTACCTTATTCAATATTATACTTATTTAAATGCAGTTATATTTTTATGTCATTTTGTCCAGTGGCGTAGCCAGTGGCGTAGGCAAGGGGGGTTTCGGGGGTCAAAACCCCCCATTGGGTCCGGAAAAAGTTTTTTAAGGTTATTTTTCCATTTAAGTAAGAAAAATAGCAAAAAAACAGGGTTTCCGGTCATTAAACCCCCCATGAAAAATTCCTGGCTACGCCACTGGGCGTAGCCAGGAATTTTGATGGGAGGGGTGGGGGTTTATGGCCGGAAACCCTGTTTATTGCTATTTTTTCTTACTTAAATGGAAAAATAACCTTAAAAAAACTTTTTCCCGGAGCCAATGGGGGTTTAACCCCCGAAACCCCCCCTTGCCTACGCCACTGATTTTGTCATAATGTGACAATGCTGAGAAAATGTTCACGAGTTCACTGCAGTCTACATTGATTTCGGATTAAATATGGCCAAAAAATAAGAAAATACTTACGAAAGGCTGTCTGACTAACACCTATAGGGATTAATGTGCTGAATTCTCCAATTAAACTTACTTGAGTTTAAAGAAATTTGAAGTTTTAAAATTTTCTTTTATAGTTATTATGTCTTGCCATTTCCATAAATACCTTTTAAGAATACTGCAGAAAGTTCATTGTTATGTTTCCGGTTTGTACTTGCATAGATGCTTGTCTGCAGTTTGTGTTTTTAAGTCCTTCTGCAGTTGAAAATTGTGTTCTTCCCAAAACTCATTTAAGAAATCTATCAATTCTCAGCTTTTACGCTACACTTTCCTGTCTGACAACCCTACAAAGAGCATTCCTACCTACCTCCAACCGCTTGTTAGAGCTGTACTTGCTCCCAAGGACATATTCATCTGACATCTCAATCATCTCTAAAAAAAACTGGTGCACCTCTGAGGAGGCTTCTTGAAGGGGTGCTGTATCAGGTTTTTATTATTTATTGATTGATTGAGTGATTGATTGATTGAGTGCATCCTCTCAATGCAGTCTGCAGTCTTCGCTTATGAGTCTTCTGGTTGAGCCAGATGATGTATCACTGTCATGGGCTCTTGTAATTGCAATTAATCATATCTCCATTGTCCGGCTGTTTAATGCACAAGACATCAGCCGTTGGTACACCAAAACCAAGTCTTGATCATCTCATCATCATTCAGTAGCTGAGTTTCTATGACAGAGAGGAGTGGATAAGCAGTTAGAAAGACAGGCTTTAGGTCTGTAAAATTAGAACTGATCTAGAATATTTGTGGTATAGGCCAGAGTTTATAAACGATTGACCCAGTTTTCAACAAATTCTGTACTGAACAGGAAAAGATTTAGACACAGAGGTTGCATGTTCATATTAAGGTTTTTATTTATTTCTCGCATTTGCTAGAATGCCCCTTCAGCTCTCTATTCAGAGGCGCTCTGGCTACAGCGTGGACACTACTTTCATGTCGAAGCGCACGAACAACTGCGAGTGAAGGACTTGCGGTGGCTTGATGTGGATTTGAATTGGAACCCTCCGGCTCCAAGGCACCGATCCCACCACTGCATCACCATGTCTCTATAGATGTAGTAGTTATGGCTCTGGCCAAAGAGTTTACTGTTGCTGCCCACATGGAATATTTTTAAACTGCAGAGACTCTTTCTCTTTCAAGAAATACTTCTAAACTTAATATTTCTCATTGGATTTTCTTTACCTGTTCAACTGACAACTGACTACTCTGCCACAGATTCTTTCTGACTTTGCTTGTGTTAAAATTGTCTGCTGTAATAACGATGATAATTAAATGTAAATTATAGGTTTTTCTCTCGACCGATTGATTTATTATTTTTAATTAAGTTTTAATTAATTTTTCACAGGACCTATTGTAAATTCGATCAGAGTGAACAGAATCAGAATCCTGTTGAAGTGCTCATAAAATATCTCGGCAACGGAAAGATGGGTCACCACCTTTATAGGGAGCGCTGTAAGTATTTCGTCTTGAAGCTTTTTTCTTACAAGTGCATTCCATTGCGGCATAAATCACGGCTAATCAATCATCAGTCCTTTAAACATGTGAACTCTCAGAATATTGGCAGATCTCTTTTTAATCTCGCATGTAATCAGCAACTTCTGTCATGCTGGCTGGTGTCTAAGGCTTCTGATGCAGAAGTGAGGACAAGTGAGGACAAGACAAAACCATATTTTAGTCAGGTGAATATGAAGAAGAACAATCCATTAAGAGTTGGGGGTGGGGAGGTTTCGTTATCATGTGCCATTCATGTTCCTTCATTAATTCATTTCGAGAATTTATATAGTGCCTCTTCAAGACCTACTGAAGGGTGCTTCCAGCCCAGCCACAGCTAAAAAGTAGGATTTGAGCGACGTATGCAGAGCAGGGGAATATGGCCTAGGCGTAATTCGCAAGGCTAATAAAAGGCCATTCTGGATGACAGGACACAATAGAAAAGCTCGGTGCTGTCTGATAAAAGTGCGAGCTCACGGAATCATGTTTTTTGTCTTGGAAATGCAGTGGTCGGTCTGATTCTCGGGCGTAGTTCGAAACAAATTAGTGTGGAGTTAATCCTGATTCATTTATATAAATAATTTCTTTATTTCACATTTTAAGTTTAAGAATCTTCAGTTTTGTCTGTCTTTGATCGTTTCGTTGAAGGTAACGATGAGCTGATTAGGAGTTTCTTGTTTGATGCGGAGGCGACACGTGGAGCGTACAGCAGTTGGATGAAAGAGAACTGGGATGACACTTCAAGTGATCCTGGATCTCTTAATCTCAAGTAAGGCTGTCTCGCTACTTTGTCTTCGCTATTTTGTTTAGCAAAAATACGTCTTATTGTTGTTGTTTGTATATGCACCTGTTATAGCGCCCCTTCAAGCTCTCTACTCAGAGGCTCTCCCGACTACAGAGCGGACACTGCATCGGAGCTTCACGCCGAAGCGCTGAGCAATTGCGAGTGAAGGACTTGCCCAAGGTCCCTACGCGGCAACTTGAGGTGGATTCGAACCTGCAACCCTTCGGCTGCAAGGCGACGAACATACCCACTACTCCACCGTGCCCGGCGTTGGTGCTACTGAACCCTTGATCCCTTACCACAATGCATGAGGGCTTGCAAATGGTTGGGGAGCAAAACACAATGGTAACAGAAATTTTTCTCAAGAAGGGCTTGAAAAGTGCAAAGCAGGAAAATAAGAACTTGGTATTTTCATGGAAGCTTCTAAATGTAAACTTCTCTTTGTGTATCGTTAGTGCTATAGTATCATTCATTCATTCATTCATTCATTATTAGCATTTATATAGCGCCCCTTCAAGAAACTACTCAGAGGCGCTCCCAGCCCAGCCACGGCAAAAGAGAAAAGATTTAAGGGACTTAAGGAATAAGGATTGACTGGTCAGGTGAAGGAGATGAAGGTTGGGGGGGAGGTCATTCCAGATTGACGGCCCCACAACCGAGAAAGCTCGGCGCTGTCTGGTAGCTAAGCGAGCCCGTGGAACAAGCAGTTGTCCCTTCGCAGCAGAGCAAAGGGCCCGACGCGCTTCAATGTCAGAGACTGGACGACAGAGAACACGTAGGTAAGATGGAGCGCAACCAAGGATACAGCGTGAGACCAGGGCAGCAATTCGATAATGGATGCGTTGGGCTATTGGCAACCAATGCAGCACATCACGCATGTAGGTAGAAACAGAGGAAAATTTAGGGATTCGTCCAATGAGCCGGGCAGCAGAGCGCAGAACCCGATCTAACCGTCCCAGAACCCCAAGGGGAGGCCAACAAGGATTGAGCAACAGTGGTCGATTCGACTAGTTATGAAGGCATGAACAAGAACTACCAGCGCATCATGAGAGAGAGAGAGAGCGTGCAATCACTCGAAGTTGACGAAGCTGGTAGTAACAGCTTCGAGCAACAAGATTGACATGCTGGCTGAGACTGAGTTCACAGTCGAGGGTAACACCCAGGTCACGAACCGTGGAAGAGAAACTAATATCAGGGAAGATTTGAGCTAGCAGAGGCAGATCGAAGTATCATTAGTGTTATAGTATCATTAGTGCTATGGTATCATTAGTGCCATAGTATTATTAGTGCTTTAGTATCATTGGTGCTATAGTATCATTGGTGATATAGTATCATTGGTGCTATAGTATCATTAGTGCTATAGTATCATTGGTGCTATAGTATCATTAGTGCTATAGTATCATTAGTGCTAGAGTATCATTAGTGCTATAGTGCGAAGAAACTTGTTTAAAACCAAAACGTAGTAGTCTTTAAAAGTGTCAATTTCCAGAGGGGCAAGTGCGCTTTTTGTAGTCTTACCCCTATGTGCAGACACTTATGGTACAATACATTTTAAGAGAGCTACTGAACTTGTCAGATGTCTGGCTAGGATGCCATTGAAGCCAGATCCCTTTTCTTTGTAAAGAATGAGAATGAGAGGCGATTAAGAATTTAAAAAATCTACGCGGACCGGAAAATATAGATGGAGAACTTCTTCCAGTTTGATGAATGTGCTTGACTTGTTGTGCTTCCGATTCTTGTAGAAAAAGTGGAGTGGAGCTGGTTTTTATCGGCACGATAGGAGGGCTGACAAGATACCAACCACTCGTGTATCCACTCACTGACCCGTAAGTTTTCACTCAACTGTTGCGCTGGTGCATGTGAAGTGTACACTTGTAAGAGCATCAGCAAATAGATAACATGTTTTTTTCTTCATATGATTAGCTTGATGTTTATTAATCGCAGAGATAGCTGTTGAATTACGGTAATAAATTAAAATGTGCCAGTGATGCTAATTGTGTTGCTAATTGTATTGCTAATTGCATTGCTAATTGTATTGCTAATTGTATTGCTAATTGTATTGCTAATTGTATTGCTAATGGTATTGCTAATTGTATTGCTAATGGTATTGCTAATTGTATTGCTGATTGCCTTGCAGCAAAATGCTATCACTGATCAACTTGATCTCTTGGTTCCATGGACAAGGACTGCCATGGCTCAACACCGTGCCTTTGCCATTGTAGACCCTTCTATGTGGAATGACCTCCCTCCCACTATCCGTAGTAAGATCTTATTGGGGGGTGTCATCTTCAGCCCTTTGCTACTTTAAGTCTTTTTATTTCCTCAGGGCTGTCACCCTGAGAGCACCTCTGAATAGCTAGTCTGTAAGAGGCGCTTTATAAATGCTTATATACAATACAATACAATCACACCTTATTATGAGCAGAAGAAAGAAAGTTATTCTGTGACATTACTATTTGATATCTGTGAATTTGAACTGAGGTCTTCTATTGAACAACAAGTAGCAATCAATAATACAGCTTATTCAAAAGACTATTTCTAGGCATCCGAACAATGGGACCAGAAGGACTACAGGTAATGCTATGGGGAAGGGGTCACCTAATTTCCTATAATGGATCTCAAGACGGAATCTCTAACAATTACATGTTAAATCAGTTTTCATAAGCTTTAGTATGCAGTGTGCAAATGTAGTGTTCTGTGAAGTATTTTCGCAGAATGCATCCACCGCCGCTAGCAAGAAGAATTTACTTGCTTCTTAAGCTGGTACATGTTGGGCAGCTTAGTTCCTTTTGGTGGCAGGTTCTTTTAACCAAAGCTGCTCCGTAATTGCCTTGCAGTGCCTTGCCTATGAGGTAAATGAGCACAAAGACATACTTTTAAATATATGACACTGCTGTTGGAATCAGACAGTTTTCTCATTTAATACTTGTACAAGTTCATACCTGAAGACATCCGTTTTCATCAGCATGTGAAGACATATTATGATGAAGATAATAAATAGGCAGATGAAGATAATAAGCAGATGAAGGCAATAAAAAGCAGATGGAGATAATAAAAATCAGATGAGGATAATTAAAAACAGACGAAGATACCAAAAATCAGATGAAGATAATAAGCAGACGAAGATACCGTAATAAGAGACAGATGAAGATAATAAGCAGGTGAAGATCAGATGAAGATAATAAGCATATGAAGTTAAGCATATGAAGATAATAAGAGACAGATGAAGATAGCTAGCAGATGAAGATAATAAGTAGATGAAGATAATAATCAGATGAAGATAATAAGCATATGAAAATAATAAGCATATGAAGATAATAAGCATATGAAGATAATGAGCATATGAAGATAATAAGCATATGAAGATCGTAGACAGGTGAAGACTTTGTTCTCCGACAGACTTGACCTCACTCTATTGCTCAGTGTCGATCATTTGCCTCAATCGGTTCTTCTATTTTGAATGTGCTTTCTTCTTCTGTTCATTCTACAATTCTATCTGGCAGTCTCTCTTTTTCCTTCTCTCTTCTCAATATAGCTTCTTGTCGCGGGCCTTGTGCACTGGGATGGCTTCTGAACAGTTCACCCTACTAGAGGTGCTCTATAGATACTCAAATACAATACCATAAATAATACGTTGAAAATTTTGACAGGGAATTCATCGAGAGACAGAGATCAACAGTCGACGCTCTGTACTACCAAAGAGCCGTTGAAAATGGAGAAGAAATGTTCACTTTTTCGCTACCATTTGACTCAGGTACAGAATTCATTCATTCATTCATCCATTCATTTATTCATCCATTCATTCATTCATCCATTCATTCATTATGTTATTCATTCATTCATTCATTATGTCATTCATTCATTCATTATGTTATTCATTCATTCATTATGTTATTCATTCATTCATTATGTTATTCATTCATTCATTATGTTATTCATTCATTCATTATGTTATTCATTCATTCATTCATTCATTATGTTATTCATTCATTCATTCATTATGTTATTCATTCATTCATTCATTCATTATGTTATTCATTCATTCATTCATTCATTATGTTATTCATTCATTCATTCATTATGTTATTCATTCATTCATTCATTCATTATGTTATTCATTCATTCATTCATTATGTTATTCATTTATTCATTCGTTTATTCATTCATTCATTCATTATGTTATTCATTTATTCATTCATTATGTTATTCATTCATTCATTCATTCATTATGTTATTCATTCATTCATTCATTATGTTATTCATTCATTCATTCATTCATTATGTTATTCATTCATTCATTCATTATGTTATTCATTCATTCATTCATTCATTATGTTATTCATTCATTCATTCATTATGTTATTCATTCATTCATTCATTATGTTATTCATTCATTCATTCATTATGTTATTCATTTATTCATTCGTTTATTCATTCATTCATTCATTTGTTCATTCATTCATTATGTTATGTGAATTATCATGGGAATTGTTATGAGAGACAACATTATCAAATTACTTTTGTGTGTGTGTAAGTGTGTTCTTGTCTAAGTAACTGTACAGCAAAGGATATAAGTATGGTACATAATATGTTATTGTGTTTACACTTGCGTGTTGACTGTGTGCAAATATTTCCATTTAATTAATTGTTCATCACCCATCAACTGAGGATACGTCTTCATTAGCTAGCAGTGTTATTTGGAGATGTCTCTGTACATAAACTCGTGTGTTGGTACAGAGTGTATATGATCATCATAATCGTAATCATGAATTTATATAGCACCGCTTCAAGAGAAACTCCACTGAGGTGCTCCTAACCTGATAGCACCAAACCACAATCAATGAGAATGGTTTTCAGATGCGAAAAAGAGGCAAGAAAGACCAAAGAAAGACATGCTGATGTATCTGTGTGAGTTGTCATGAGAGATAAGGGTTGGCTACCTGGAACCAGCATCATATCAAAGCTAGTGTTGACCCTGGTGCCGTCATCACCCTGTAATGGCCCCTTCCAACAACCCACCGGTCTACCGTGCACATATTTATAACTGCAGGCCCTCAAAACTGCAGACACCCTTAGCACCCATATTTAATCAGATCTGGCTAGCACGATGGTGACAATTAGATGAAGGCTATGGCAGACCAACTCTGTACAAATTCCATGTATAGTTGTATACAAATGATGAAGTCTGTAAAGAAACGAGAAACTCAGCAATGAGAGGAGTGACTTCATCAAACGTTCGAACTAGCCGGAGAACTTGAATAAGAAAAAAGATTACATGAATTCTAAGATTATTGCACTGACCTTCATCGTTGTTGATTTCATTGAAGGCAAGACTGCGGACCTGGAGAAGATCATGGTGACTGGAGGCACTCCGATATTCGTAAACAGAGATGGTCACGAGGCAGTTGTCGCTGTTGTTGGTCTTCAGATGAAGTATACAAAGTTATTTGAGTTGCTGATGAACACTTCACAGCTCCTCTGCTCCACTAATGAGATCAGATGTAAACTGTGCAAAAGTGAGGTAAGTCTGGACTGTAAATATTAATTTATTAATTTGCTTGCTTGGTTTTTTAATTATCCGAGGTCGAGAACATCCTACTGGGCACTAACTACTGTTTCTGCTTGTTCTCTTGAGACTTTTCTTTTCCAAGGGGTTCTTCGCATTGTGTGTGTCCATTCATAAATCAGTTGTACTGTGAGAGGTGCTTTAAAGGCCTATAAATTGAATAGAATAGATTCAATAGAGCATGCAAAATGTGTCTGAGAAACAAAATTCAGAATGAGAAAGAAACCAGGTCTGCTTGGTAGTAATGGGATCGCTTGTAGCCTGTTTTAGATTTTAAGTGTACTGGAATGCCACTGATTAGCAGTTGATTCATATTAAGATGATTAGATGAAGCTCATTTAAAAAAAATTGTCTCTACATAATTAGAGGTTAGTGAATATTAATAATGTGAGGTTAGCCTAAATATCTGTCTTATTCGATTAAAAGGTTTTGTTTAATTTTTTTTAAACATACATGTTTGTATATATTTTATTTTGGCTTTTGAATGACTTCTTGTATTGGTGGTGTTAATGAGTGTATTTATACTTACAATCCAAATGGAGAATTTCGTTTTTGTAATCTACCATACTGTTGAACAATGCTTATTGTAATCCTCTGCTGCTGAACACAACTTTAGTATCTTCATTTAATTTTTATATAGGAAATGGATTGCTATCTACTCGACTACAACGGATACATTGTATTATCAGAGAATCCAAACGAGGTGATTTGAGACTTTACATTTGTAGAATAAATCTAAAATCATCAATGTCACTTTTGAGGCAGACAAAAATAGCTTTGGTCTTCTGTGGAGAAGAATCAAGTGTTTAGTGCTTAGAGTAGTTGCAGCCTCTTCTGGCAGAGACTAAAATACACGATCTTATAAGTGATTTTTGCCAATTGATGTGCAGTGTAAACTGCCACGCCAAACTATCTCTGTGTTATGACCATGATGTAAATTTCCAATTTGAAATACTTTGGTCACATTATGAGGAAAAGTGGAGACAGTTTGGAAAAAGGGATATTGCAGGTTGGAAGACCACGAACAACCTGGATTGAGGATGTAATGCCATGGACAGGCTTGACTATGATTGAACTATTGAGGACGAGAGAGGAAAGATACATGTGCCGCCAAACTTCGGATCGAATTCGGCAGAAGACAAGACAAGAAGAATAATTTTCAAATGCATGATTTTGCAGGAATGAAGGAATTTTAACCATTCAGCAGAACTACTTTTTCACTGCAGCTTTTCTGTCCTTTATCTAACCTCCTGTATTGAATGCCTTCTTTGACTTTGCAGTCTGACCCATTGAAACTCGTCTAACTTTGGTTTCATTTGTAAGGAAGGCCAGTGATACTAATGACCTAACTAAAAAACAATGAACTGATTGAGTTTTTGTGTATCTAATCTTGTCTCTTACGGTAGTTGGGTCAGTTTTACGGCGAACTTGACGGTATAGCATCGATGTTGATCAAAGACATGACGATAAATGATTCCGCAACGCAGCCGTCTCTAAAGAAAGGTGTCTTCAGACGGTGAGTAGTCTTAGACTAAAGATTCAACTTCAGATGTCTTATTGTGCTGGGTTTTATGATTGATACTGATACAGTGAACCAGTTGACCTTCTTAATTATGATTTGTCGCATGTTAATTAGCACTGCCCGGTAATTATTTATTATCACTGACACTTACTTACTTACTTACTTACTGCTCCTCACTTGATGAATTACTGACATTGAAGTTTAATTATTACTGACAGTACAACATTTCTCCCACCTGATACAAGTAAATTATTGCCGGTACTGTTGCTAAATTGTTACTGACACCAGGGTGAGAATTGCCAGGGGGTTTTGGGGGTTTCAGCCCCCAGTCTTTCTTAGAGCCTCATAGGAAAGTCTGCATTCCACACCCCAATTTCAAGTGGTTCATGGTCCAGCCCCCAGTTGTTTTTCCACTATTCTCACACTGACTGGCGCAAATCAGGGAGTGGTTAAGGTAATAAACACTGTGGCATGAAAAGCGCATGGAAGCAGGATCGCTTCCACTGCCTGCCCAAAGGTCCACTCAACCTTCCAATCGGCAGATGGTGTTGGTCGAATGAGTAATAGGACGTGATGGACGCCTTGCACGACTGCTGACAGTTAAATTCGACTTCTGTAATAACTTGTGATCACATGTTTGTTACTAATTATTCCAATCATACTGCGTTGTGTAAGTTTGAAATTAAAAACGAAAATATTATATTGTATTATTATATAGTTGATTTTCAGGTTAAGTGACCGTTGCTTTATGCTCTATTTGCTTACTACCTATGCAAACGATGCTACAGAGATCATTAGATTAGATTAGATTAGATTAGATTAGATTAGATTAGATTAGATTAGATTAGATTAGATTAGATTAGATGGTACCTTCTTATTGCTGATATACTGAGTTAAGGTGAGGTGCCATTAATTTATCTTAGTGGATGAAAGATCATTTATATGAGTTAGATGCTTTTGAACACTGTTTTGCATGTTGTCCAAAATTTATACTTATAATTTACAGCTCTATAATGTTTTTCTTAAAAGCTGTTTGCTTTGAATGCACTGTATCTTTGGCCTCAATTCTTTCTCGGTAGATATGAGTACAAATGGTTGTGTTTCCCATTAACTGTTTAGATGTTTCTATTTCTAGGATTCAGAATAACGATTATCAGGGAGTCTGTGAAATACTGCGAAAGACAAATTCCGGATCTCATGCAGCTTTTATGAATGTAAGTCGATTGAATTCTGGCAACATCGGGGGATTGTAATTGTGTTACTGCACTTACAGTATATCCTCTTGTCAGTTCCGAATACTTTATTCTGGCCTTTGCACGACTCCTTCTTCGTCTCCACGCCTCAGATGTACTCTAATGCATGAACGATAAATTGGTAAACATTCACCATGATTTATGCTGGGCAATGTATTTAGTGGGGGTGGATATTCAGGAGATGCTGGTAATTGTAAATTTTATGTCACTGTAATCGTAATCTTCAAACTTATAAAGCATCACTCTAGAGCTAAGCGGAGGGCCCAAATTTATTCACAAGCATTGCATCATATCAGAAGGGTTGCCCAGATATAGCCAATGAAAGATCTAAGTCTGGTGACCACATACCTGACAAAGGATAAAATGGAAATGGATTACTTACAAATTACTGTATTGTATTATTTTTATACATTTATATATGGTGCCACTCGCATTGCACACTAATCAGAGGCGCTCCCAGTGCAAAAGACCAAGAAGGAGAAAAGTGGTCTTGAGACTGCAAAAATAGGCACTTGGCCTACCAGTTAAAAAGAGGAATTTTGGACCTTATGCAACAAAAAGTAGGATACAGCAGCAAGAAGCCACTAGCAACTAAAGACTTGAAATGCTTGAGAGGCCATGTCTGCTTATTTACTGTATAAAAGTGTATAAAACTGTATATGCAGAGCAATCAGATCATATTGCTTTAAATTTTTTGACTGTGTTATCAATCAATCAGTCAATCAGAATTTATAAAGCGCCCATTCAAGATGCCTAGTGAGAGGGGCGCTCTGAACGAAAGAGAGCAGTCTTCAACAGTTGTTGAAACTGAGAACAGTTTGGGAGGTATCGTATAGCCAAGGGAAGCTCATTCCAACTTGTTGGACCAACCACAGAGAAAGGAATGGCTCTACGTGGTCACAGAGCAGGCAAATGGGGCACCTAAATCACCATGGACAGAGGCGCGCAATGTGCGGTGACCTGCTCAAACAGATAGGGACATCAAAGCTCACAAGGTACGAGAGAGTGCCCTGCCTGATAATGGTATAATTAAATATGATTTTCTGTTGAATTGCTGTGGTAAATAGACGTTTTGCAAACTGTTAAAAATATACCAGTAGTGTGTGCTTTCTTGCTCGTTCATAGTGAAATTCCAGAATTTGACAAGCGGAAGTTCAGTGATTTTAAAACTAAATTGTTTCTTGTAGCCTTTTAAGCTACTATTTGAGTCATTCGTGTGGTTGGTACATGAAATATCGCTGTACGTACAAAGTCCTTCTGTGTGGCATGTGCTGTAGGCTGCATGCTCTTCTCTGTATTTTTGCTATAGCATGTCTCTACTGATAGTGTTACAGCATTCATTTCGTTTTCTTTCATAATTCACTACTTAATTATTGTTCTGTTGCTTGCTATTTTTTATATCTGCTATTTATATTGCTGTTGCATTGTTCTGCTATTTGTCATGATTTAATTAACATTGTGTTTCCACGGTAAATCTTGTTGATATTCTTTTCATGCTATTGTTTCGGTTGCACTTACAAAGAAACCGTCGAATGTTATCCAGAAAAAAAATGGTCAATGCAGTCTCAGCAGACTCATATGAATCTGATCTTATGGATTGATCCCTTGACTGCTGCAGCATCAATCACTTGAATTTTTTTGTTTCTACGGACTACTGTTATTTTTGTGATTTTTTATGTTGATATTCTGTCGGTAAAATGATACTTCTATTACTGCAAAATGTCGCTTTCGTTTTTATATTATAGTTTATTGCTACACCGTTATTGTTTTTTATCAGGATTTTGCTTATAATGCAAAATTATGATTTATCACTGCTTGAAAAATTGCTTACGAAATATTGCTTTGAACCATTGTGAAATGTTCAGATTAGGTTAGACTCACAAATTCTTATTTATGTTGAGATGCATGTTTGTTAAACCTCTGACATCAGTGCTTTTGTGGATGTTCTTGAATTGCACTAAATAACCTTTACATGCATTCACATTGCACACATGCATACATACATAAATACATGCATATTGCATAAGTATGTGCGTACGTATGTACATGTATATGTATATACTTATATGCATACATACATACATACATGCATGCATGCATGCATACATCGTACATACACAGTGCCGGCGCTAGGGTACCTGAGGCCCCCCCCCCCCAAAAAAAACTTGAGGCCCCCCATACTTTGAGCTGGCATCTCAGCAAAATTTCTCATAATATAAGTGCTGAAAGACATGGTGTAAGGCTTCAATAAATGTCCCCTCCCAATTGTTAAATTTTTTGGAATTTCCATGCTGTAATGGTAGAATTTTAACCTGTCATCTTTACAAAAATTGCTCATTTTTCAATGTTAGTGCTGTTAGTCATGGTTTAGGACTCCAGAGTGTCCCCTCTCCATTGTTTAAATTTGCCCGATTTGCCAGCTGTAATAGTAGCATTTATAGGCTCTTATCTTAACAAAATTGATCATTATTGATGGCCAGTGGGTGATACTTATGAAATATTTCTGAAATATTTGGGATACAAGGATTCCGTCACAAACACAAATTGTGGGGCCGTGCCCCTGTCCACACCCCAAGTCTCCTCTTTGGTTGAAGGACAATGCTCTATTGGTTTGAGTAATATTATTTCGTATGCTTTGCGTTAAAACATTCGGTGCGTGGTTTCAGGAATGAACAGTCATGAAAGGTATAATTACCAGCTACATTTGAGGCCCCTTTCAAACTCTAATGGCTTTATACTTACGCCCAAAATCAGTATGATATTTGCATTAGGTCTGCTATGGCAGTGCCATATGGTTAGTTGACCAGCTAAATTTGGGGGCCTCTTTCAAACCCCAATGGCTTTATACTTACGCCCAAAATCAGTATTTGCATTAGGTCTGCTATGGCAGTGCCATATGGTTAGTTGAGGCATGCACCAGACCGGATCTGTACAGTCACAAATAGGCATAATGACCAGCTAAATTTGGGGGCCCCTTTCAAACTCGGGGCCCCCCCGGCCGGGGGGTACGGGGGGTGCTAGCGCCGGCACTGTACATACATACATACATACATACATACATACATACACAAATACATAGATATATAAGTATATAAAAAATAAAATTTCTTTTTGGCCGTGCTTGAGTCGGGATCACCTCTGAGTAGTTTTCTTGAAGAGGTGCTATATAAATACTTGACTGAATGAATATACATATAGTACATACATTTGTATAGCAACTATGCATACATATAGATTATTGCATTGCCTTTTGTGTTTGCCTCCTTTGAGGCTCATTTGGCAGCTTTAATTGTGTGTGTACAGCAGCTATATTAACATACTTTTTGGTCATATTTCAAATTTAATATTGTCTCACTTTATATGTGTGATCCTTACTGCCTATTTCCCAGCGAATTGAATTTAGGATATGTGTATATGTACTCTGAATTTGTACATGCATATATTTACATGACATACATGCACTAGCATGTGCGCACATAACAATGCACACATATAATGCATTTCTATCTTCATTGTGTTGATCATAATTTGTGATTTACCATTATAACAGTCATGAAGAATGATTTCTTTAAAACTAATTTAGTGTCACTTGAAAAACACTACTGTCTTTGCCAAAGTATAATTAGATTTATTTTGACACATGCACTTTTTTCATATTTTATTTTTTGTAATCTTTATTGATAACCAAAAGCACAGAATGCACTATTCACACTTTAAAAGAATTTGTAGAATAAAAGCCAGGAGTAGTATGGACACAAGTTCTACGCCATGTAATGGAGAATGCTGTCTTTATAAATGAGTCAATTTAAATAAGACTTTCATACTGGATGTTTGGATGTGATAGACGTTTTAGTGCAGTGACTTGTGTCAGTTTTTAACTGTCAATTGTCTGCTGAATTAGTTGTCTGCTGAATTGATTGTCTGCTGAATTGATTGTCTGCTGAATTGATTGTCTGCTGAATTGATTGTCTGCTGAATTGATTGTCTGCTGAATTAATTGTCTGCTGAATTAGTTGTCTGCTGAATTGATTGTCTGCTGAATTGATTGTCTGCTGAATTGATTGTCTGCTGAATTGATTGTCTGCTGAATTAATTGTCTGCTGAATTAATTGTCTGCTGAATTAATTGTCTGCTGATTGATCATTCATTTGAAGTGTGGCACAATGGCCAATGGCACAAAAATACAATGTGAACATTTAAAGGTCACTTTCAGATTCTAAATAATAATATTCGTTTATTCAAATTCAATCTGACACACCGCAGAACGATTACAGGTACAAGTTATACGAAATACGGCCAGCTTCGCACGACGCGCAGGTCGGCTACAACAGGTTCGGTAACTTAACACTAAATTTTAATAGTAGAATGACTAAAACGTCTTGGATGTACTATAATGTGTTGTCATTACTACTACTGCAGTGAAGGTGTTGCAGATATTTATGTATTTTATGGTGTTGTTTTTGTAGTGTCCTGTTAGGTTCTTTGCCAGGCTACAGTGTCGGTGGCTTTGGTGAGTAGTGGAAACATGAAATTCTTTTTTCTCACACCTTCAACATATTAAATCGTCAACTCCTATGTAATGCTGCATTACAGGAATGTTTAGAGCACCAAATTGTCTGAAGCAATAAGCTATGCCGTATGTATCGTCTTTAAGATTCACTCACTTATAATGTGTGATTTATAGCAGAACCTGGTTCTAAATCCCAGAATGAAAAATGAGAGTTTTTCATGCCCAGCCTGATGACAAGAAGATTGTTTATGTTCTGGAGAGTGAACTTTGCAAAGAATTAGTTGAAAGTTAGTTAGCTAGCTAAGAGTTTTCTAAAAGACAGGCAACACAAGTGAAGCCTTATGCCAACTATTACATGTAGGTGATATGTATGTATGCACCTGTACAAGAGCGTAATTATAATATGTGCTGTATTTTAATGTACAGAGCTACATTTAGTATTATTTACTAAGCATGAAGGTTACACTTTTGACTAGGCTATCGTCTGTACTCCAAAATCAATCATCTGCTTTCATATTGTTCCCTGAAGGAGAATGCTTGTAAATTTCTGTATTATGGTAGCAAAATTGAATGGCTAAGCAATACTTGACTTTGCAGTGACGTAAGGTTAGCTCTTCCCAGCTATTAAGACTACTGGTAGCATGTAGAAGTTTCTCAGTTGCATGATCTTCCGGAATAGTCTGCAGTTGGATATACGCCCATTACCCTAGGGTTGATCAGTGCTTCATCAGTGCCCATTACCCTGGGGTTGATCAGTGCTTAATCATTACTTTACAGGCTTCTTAGCACCTATTTGTATCACCGTGGTTGGACTGGGAGCGCCTCTGAGCGGTCTTCTTGAAGGGATGCTATAAAGTTTCTTGAAATGAATGATGACTGAATGGTGCATGCAATTTCTTTGACACTCTGGCACTCTTTTGGATTACTCTTTTTGGAGAGCCCCTCTGACTCGGTGCAGTGCTCGTGAATAAGCTGGTGCCCTGCGCTTGCCTTTTGAGTGGTGCTGTTTAAGTTTTGAGCTTCTTCTTCTTTAGGTCTGCTGCCTCCCGGCAGGTCCAGATGCCCAACGACGCCACTCTTCTCGGTGTTGTGCTTTTTCTTTGAGTTTTCCATATACATCCTCCATCATCCAGTCCAAGAACTTTTTCCTAGGTCTTCCTCGTCCCCTCTTCCCCTCCATTTTGCCCTCCACTATGTCCCTTTGCAAGGAGTTGCCTCTCAGTACTTGTCCTATCCGGTTCTTCTGCCTTGTTCTAATTGTATTCATCAAGGATCTTTCCTCTTCCACCTTCTTCAGGACTTTGAGCTTACAATTACGAAATAACGTTGCAGGAAATGTGACGGAATCGATGGATATTGAACTGGAGACGATATCGTACGTCGGAGCAGACGATATCGATAGCGAGAGTTTCGATTCGTTGGTTGCTGATTTGATGAAGGTTGCGTCGATAGAGCAGGTCTACAAATGGAAGGACGAGTGCATTCGCAAGATGCCGAACGGAGAACTGGCCTTCCGCTGCCTAAAGGACATCTTGAAGATGTACGAGCCAGGCGTAACTGGCTACAAGCCTTGCATCAAGTCGTACACACATTACATTGCAAATCCCTCGCAGTTGCCGCAAGTCGGCACGCTATTCACGTGCGACGTCTGCGAAAAGTAAGTCCTTGGCATCTCTGTCCTTGTTTGAGCTAGTGATTGGGCATTTGCTGTCGTGCACTGCTCTACTTAAAATGACCTTTGCTCCCACTAAAGGCTAATTATTTAAGTGCTTTCATACAAACTCCGCCACTGGTTGCACTCTGCCAGTGCCAGTCCCAAGTTTGGATAAAGGAGGAGGGCGTCGCTAATGGTCTTTGTTACCACACAGTGACATTAAACTGCAACTACTACTACTGTTTTCATACATGTGTGCACGTATACCTGAGGAGGAGGAGGAGGAGGAGGAGGAGAGGAGGAGGAGGAGAAGGAAGGATGTTTATCATGAGAAGCAAATTGCTCAAATAGTCCTTTTTTTAACTGTGGCTGGGTGTGTCTCTGAGTAGATCTTTTGAATGAAGTGCTATATAAATTCTTGGAATGAATGAATGAATGAATGAATGAATGAAAACACATGAAATGACTGACGAATTATTGAGAATTATGTCCTTTTCTTATTTTATCCTTAGGTCATTCAGTATCAATCTCATCCCGCGAACGAATCTTATGCTCCTCGCCGTGGATTCGGTTTGCTACTGCAACTCAGAGCCTGTCATGAGTTCGAAGCCAGTTGAAGTCAACCATATCCTTTTCACATGCACGTTGCTATGGCAACTCTGGCTATGATCTTTTTTACCTACATCGTTCTATTGTTTGCTTGCCTTTGTAAATCTTGACTGTGCTGATGAAAGTACTAATGAAAATATTCAAATTGCTGATCTTTGATAATTTAATGATTGCAATGAAGATAATAATGATGATAATGTTAATGATGATGATAATGTTAATGATAATGTTAATGATGATGATAATGTTAGTGATGATGATAAAGCTAATGATAATGTTATTGATGATGATAATAATGAAAGTAAGTTCTTATTTGTACAGTAAATTTGACAGTATAGCCTGGGTTTCTTCAGCAACCTTGGCTATTGCATTGCCCAGATAACTGGAGAGAAGCTACATTTCTTTTGCAAATGCATTCCGTTTTAGGACTATCATCCAGGGCTTTAAGGCAGCGCTTTTCACAGCAAGTTCAAGCTTATGTCCTGTACTCTTCCTCTTACTCACTAACATGACATCAATAAAGACTTACCATTCCAGGAAAATGCTAGCCCTAATCATTTAAATCCTGAGGGATTATATATGTCTATGTCTGTACAGTAAAATGCGGATATAAATTGGTCAAATAAAGAATATTTTTATCTTACATATGTGCCTTGCGTCAGGTTAAACAAATTGTGAAATAATGATCATATTTAGCGTTAAGACTTTGTCGATAATTATATTAATAATAGCGACAGCACATATTTGATGCATCTCAGGTTGTCGGAAGCTTTGATTACCGTTAATTATGGTACCTTTTTGTCTAAGATCAGCTTAACTTTTGCTACTAGTCGTCATTTTAGTAACTTTATGGTTTGCATTTTAACTTAACTGGGATTACTTAATGACAGTGTCATGTGTCAAGCTGTTCAAGAAGACACTTATCGCCAAAGATTATCGAACTGCTACGCACATCACCAAGACGTAAGCTTACTTTTTTTCAAGAATAATCCTATGGATTCACATCTGTGTTGAAGAAATAATTTGCCATTATAGATTTTTATTAACTGCTACCTCAAACACATCTTTTTGCTGTATCAAAACTATTATTTTTCTCTTGTTCTTTCACACTGGGAATCAAGGCCGTAGCTAGGGGGGTGTTTTGGGTGTTTGAACACCCCTGAAATGGAAAATGCCAAAAACATTAATGTATTTACGAGTACTTGATGTAAAAAGCATGAAATAAAACCATGAAAACCCCCCCAAATGGAAAATGGTAAAAAAAATAATAAACTAATTGGTCATATTTGTGAAAATTTTGGTCAACGACTAAAAAAGTCATCAGTTTTAAATTGAGACCTTTTTTGAAGATTTCGGACGGATGACTAAAAAAATGTCCTCAGTTTTTTGGGGGAGGGAAATTTGAGAAACACCCCCTGAAATAAAATCCTGGCTACGACCTTGCTGGGAATGCCTCTGATTGATGTGCACTGTGAGAGGCAGTGTTGGCTAGTTACTTTTTAAAAGTAATCAGTTACAGTAACTAGTTACTGGACTGCGAAAAGTAACTAGTTACTGTAACTGATTACTTTTCCAAAAAAGTAACTAGTTACTGATTACAGTTACTTTTCAAAGTAACTATAGTTACTTTTAGTTACCACAGGTCCAATTTAATTGATTGGGTCTTTCAGCATTTAGTCACCAGAGCAATAGTCTGTATTGCAAAAATAAGTAACTACACACCACGTTCAGCTGCTCACAGTGCTCACTGTCATTGATGAAGATGATTTAGTTGCAAAGTTGCCAATTGTTCTACTGTCACTTACATGTAGCTAATAACTAAAGAAATGAGTTCACTATTTAGTTTAGCTAAAAGTTGAAATTTTAGTCAAACTTTTGCCCATCGCTGACCAGTGATATAGTCAAGTCCACCTGAGCCGAGTCAGAGTTCAAGTACGAGTCCAGCTAAGCCGAGACCGAGTCGAGTCCGAGTCCAAAGGGGTTCGAGTCACTAGGGTCCGAGTCCAGTAACATCAACACTCAATATAATGACATAAAAAAGATATCGATATTATAGAAAAAGGTTTTTAATGTAATTTATCCAAATTGAATTTTAAAAATACTGAATTAGATAAAGTCTTGCCCGATAATCTAGCGCAATGGAATGGATACAATTCTTCCACCACCAAACACAAGTTCAACACTCGCATCTTGTGAAGTCTCTTACGTTGAGATTTGCGGCCAGAACTGCCACCCATCAGCAATGCCTCTACTTTTGAAGTAAATATTCTGAGTCTGTGGTTTGGAGAGATGGGGTCTATATCATCTGCCCTCTAATACCCAAGCATAGACCAACTAAGTGCTGCGACCCTGCCTGCACACCTGTTGCAATCCATATATTGTGTAGTATCTGATCTATTAATGGAGATGTAGGCCTAAATAGACCTCTGCGCCCGGTTCCAAGATCACAAGCCACAAATTGACACGTCCAACCCTATCCTCATTTGTTTTATCCATAAACATCTAGATAGATTAAAAATAATTATGTCCTATCGGCCTATTCGATCAGCCTATTCGTGCTTATTAAGGTGTCAAAATATCGAACTCGATTTCAACTGTACGACTGCCATGAGTGGCACCTGGTTATGTCTGTGTATCTGTATCTATACTATAGGCTCATGTTCAAATAAAGTTCACACTCGCCCATCCGTAACCCAACGCCAACCATACATCAAATAAGCTTGCACCTGTAATTAGCTTCGAACGCACTGTGGTCAGTGGTGCCCAGCCATCCGTCACATTACTTCAATGTCAGGTTGTTTAATTAAAGGACGATCCAGTGTCTTAAACCCGTAGGCTAGAAGGGCTCTTTGTCTGAGCTGAGTGACCAAGGAAGCAGACGAAATTTATGTTTGAATTGGTTGTGGCAATAAACAATGGCCTGTTCCACGGAGAGTAACGAAAAGTAACTTGTTGTTTTAGTTATCGTTACCTGGTAAAAGTAATCAGTTACTGTAACTAATTACTTTTTCCGAAAAGTAACTAGTTACTGTAATAGTTACCTCAAAAAAGTAACTAGTTACTAGTAATGCGTTACTAGTAACGAGTAACGCACAACACTGGTGAGAGGCACTTTAAAAATGTATAGATACAATACAATTTGATAGTATTATTTATTGGAAAGTTTTATTCGTCTTTTGTAGGAAGAATTCGTGGACTGTGGGCGTTCCAGTTTCTTATATCCATCCTTGGTTACGTTGCTTCAATTCTTGTCCGTCTCATTAATATTCGTCAGCTTCTGTTGACGCAACCAATCAGCTGCCAATCAGCCAATTCTGTACAAGCCACGTGTTGTTGTAACGACAAAAGGATTGTTATACTTTTCTACTTACGCTGGGTAAGACCAGTGGATTCGGACATGGTGTAAGGAGGAGGAATTGATATATCAGCCATTAAAGAATTTATGTAGCTCAAATCTTTCATATTTTGGTGATCTGTTGTAATGGGGGAACTTGAGACTTTAATGACTCGCCGACAGTTTTGAATCTTGAGTGCTTGGAAAACAGAATCAATAAAAAGGATGTGGGTAGATGGTGTAGGGATTTTAAAAGGACCTTTGCCTATACATTTTATTTTAATGTATGGGATTGAATGGTTTATATGTTGCCAACACAGAGATATGATCAGCTTGAGCATTTAGTGTGTATTGCTTAAATTATCCTTTTTTCAGCAGCTCTGAAATTCATAAGAATAGCAGGAAACTGGAGTAGTAGCCTGATATGATAGGCTAATAAATTGTTTACTCCCCATAGTATTTTAATCTGATGATGTGTAAAAAATTAAAAATTTTCAGCTACATGCTAAAATAATGACTTGATTGCTGAGAAAATTATTCTGTTGTGCTGTACAACAGTGTACATGTCGTTGTGTGTGTGTGTGTGTGTTACACGAATGAATTGTAAGTTAAGTAAATTTTTGGTTGGAATTTACATGTTGTGTACTTGTTAGAATTTGTGTCATTTCACTGGTAGGTCTGAATTTAGGAGGATAGTTTAAAAATTGATTTTGTTCTGCAGTGTTCTTTTTTTAGGGCTATTAATGTGAAGCGCATTGTAATGAATGTCGTGTGAGCCGTGAATTTGGTGCCAACTTTACATCTGTGACTGTTACAAGCTGCTACTGAATATTATGATTACATGTGGTAAAAATAGACTGCTGATAAGCAAAGTCTTGAGTTTTGACAGGTTCCATAGGTAGCAGTGTTTGCTGTTATATTGAAATATTATTTATTACGGTGAAGTATACTTTATAATTATTGAAACATTATTTATCAGCAAAAAGTCATATTTGTATGATATATTCATAACTTACAGCAATGCTGGCTTGATTTGTTATTTACTGTGGCATGTTCATGTGTTTTGGCTATGTAGATTGGTGAAGCTGCAAAATACATGTGTCAGATACTGCATGTTATGTATGTCAGATGTTGCATAAAATGCGGATCAGATGTTGCATAATATATTGATAAGATGCTGCATAATATGTAGGCCAGATACAGCATAATATGCATGTCAGATGTTGCATAGTATGTTGATCAGATGCTACAAATATGTGTGTCAGATGCCACATAATATGTAGATCAGATGCTGCATAATATGTGGATCAGATGCGGCATAATATGCAGGTCGGATGGTAAGTTCGGTGTGACCAGTTGCAAACAGGTATATCATGTAAACTTGAAGTTGTTGCTATGGTGACTGACATGTTAATGAAAAGTTGTATTGCTTATTGTGTGTTTCGCATAGTTGGCGAAGAGCAACATTTCTTGTGTACCTGCAAGAAGCAATCATTAATCGCCACTTCTTTCTACCATTTTATCAGTTAAATGTGATCTAGCAGCATTAGGAAAATGGCTTCTCTGTTAGCGTTATTCCTATTGTTACATGAAATAGAAAGTTCCAGTCTGCTGATGACTGCAACAGATGATTAACTTATTCAATATAAATTTGAAAATAGGAGGCAATAAGATAATTTTGATTACAAAACATTAGTAGATTATTGTTTCTACTAGAATTTTTTGAACTGTGTGATTAAGTTTCATTAAAACAAGAAAATTACTAAACAAATGTAGCATCAAATTTAAAATCCCATATTTGTTTGTATTGATTGCAAAAGCAATAAGAGCCATTAGTAAAAGTAGTACGGAGCCGCAGGCATGTTTATAATATTAATAATAGCGGCTAATACCGTAATTTTAAATTATATCTTTGCTAGTTGAATCAACTTTTTAATTCTTTGCATCCGGAACTTTCGTTTATTTATTTATATTCTTATTTATTTATGCAGAGTTATACAGTTTTAAAGTCAGTAAATCAGAATTTGAGGTTTTACTAAGGTTGCATGCTTGATAGAAGCCCTAGATGATAGATGCGCTTTTTGGTGGGTTATTCAAATAAGTTAAATCATGAACACATTTATTATTGCAGCTATATTTCGTCTGGTATATCCTGAACATGGTTTAATCAATAATCATGTTAACTCTTTCTAAAAGACACCCAGTTTTGTTATTGGTGATCTAGTTATACAATTTCTTCTGAAATTTTAAGTCTTTGCTGCCTTCATGTTTAGTTTTAGGGTTCCCAGTTGGTCTATTGTAATATAAAACCTTGAGGGGGCACTATATAAATGCTCATAATAAATAGTGTCTGTGTTTGTGTGCACACACACATACAAACATTAGGGCTGCAAACAATTAAATTTTTTAATAGTTGACTATTGCAGAATTAACAATTAATCAGTAGTTAATGCTTTGACTAAATGTATTACCCAATATATAATGACAAAAGTAGCATTAGTCTTTGTTTATCTTTTAATGGTATTTATGATGTTAAGTGCTAGTTGGTAGTTACTTAGTAGTTAGGCCTATTTATTAGTACTAAAAGCCTTGTTAACGTTTTTCAGTTCAAATGTCTTTTTTCAACCAAGTACATAATCAAACCATCTTGTTAACTAGGTTATAGTGAGCAGCATGTTTTGTTCACAATATAAGATGTGGCAGATATACACAGGACAGGTTTGGCATTCATTGTTTAAAATGATCAATGATTATAATTTTTAACTGACGTAGTAGCACTAACATATTGTAATATATGTATATATATACAACATGCATGCAGTAAAATTAAATAGATATAAACACGTGTGTATTGTTCTAGTGTATGAGTAGCATATTAACAAAAGAAGGACTAAATAAATTGGTTATATGTGAAAAATTCATTAATTATACATATGACTTAAGTGACCTTTACAGGCTGAACGTAACCTATATTTTATGAATTATTATTCTGCAATATTAACAACATATTTAAATTCATGTTATGTTGATTTTGTGTTTATGCTATGATTTGTCCATCAATTTCAGTTGTCTGCTGAACAGTAAGAGCGTAGATGTGGGGCCTTTATTTTGCTAGATGGACTATTCAGTTGTACGTCTTTTCCAATTGGTAAATCAGATAAATCAGTGTAAAGTTATGGATAAATGCTACGTTGATTGTTCTGACAAATGCCAAAGAATCATAAATCTTGCATCATCATCATCATTACATTTTGATGGCATTCCCATCAAAACGTTGTCTTGTATCTTGTACGAATAGACGTAATGATGTGTGTACATGTTGTATCATATTCTTTGTTTTATACGTTGCTTAAGCTGCCGTTTTCCTGTTATCTTAGTTGAGACCATATTTGTTTGTATGTGCACTTATTATAGTGCCCCTTCAAGCTCTCTACTCAGAAGCGCTCCCGACTACAGCGCGACACTGAATCGGAGTTGGTGGTGAAGAATCTTGCCCGATAAATTCATAGAAAAATGAATAGGGCCGAAATCATACGTAGTTGCTCCATAAAATGGTTACATTTACAATTGCTGTGTCTGGTGCATTTGCTAGCGAAACAGTTGCTGTAGAAAACAGTTTGCATGTGCATTGCTCTGTCTAGTTTGATGCAGATAGAAAAATTCCCGTCGTGGTTTCTACGTTTCTTAGATTTTGCAGAATCGAAGAAACTACGTGTACAGGCAAATGTAAATAATGTATGCAGCAAAATAGATTTATTTTCATTTTTAATATGCACATGTTGCGAGATGTTAGGTAGCAAATGTTCCAGAGTCTTCGCATTGTATACAAGAACTAAACAGGCAACTGCAAGAACAGTGTAAGTTGTTTAACCATATTGAGTGTGCAGTGGTTAATGTGGTTTGGTTGAGCTGTGGAACGCCAAAAAGAGTTTTATTGGAAAGCATAATGTTTCATTGGTTGTGTGCTTGGTGAGCGGTGGGAACGCAAGTAATGAACTTTGAGAGTATTGGGAACGCCGTTCCCGTGCGTTCCCACCCACCTTAAACTCTGCGAGTGTTGGTGTAATCCGATGTCTTTAATGTGATTTCATGACGATTACCGTACAGTGGAGAACTCCGTCGCCTGAAACGCTTTGTTGACTTGACATTGTATAATGAACAATTGTTTTGAAATGCTTTGTTGACTTGACATTGTATAATGAACAATTGTTTTGAAATGCTTTGTTGACTTGACATTGTATAATGAACAATTGTTTTGAAATGCTTTGTTGACTTGACATTGTATAATGAACAATTGTTTTCAGTCTGCAGTTTCTTGTATATTATGATACTAGTAGTAGCTTCAAAGCATCACAGTAGTGCATCAGATCTAAATTCAGTGTATTTAATATATTATAGTCTTGCCATTTAACGTATGCATTCAGTATCAAGTCATATCTGAGATAACAGATATGCTGTGTTTCTGCTGGCCTCTGTTTCAGTCTCACTCCTTTATTGGGTTTTTTTCTCCTGAAGGCAGTTGTGCAAACTGACAAAATTAGGATTGATTTCTGGCAGCATATATAGTGCTTATAAAGTCTGGTATTCTTCAGACGAGCCAATTTCAGAATCATGATTTCTCGGGTATTTCCTGATCTGCCAATACAGGTCAGTCGAATTAAATCTGGTTGACCATTTATTTCTCAGCGTGCCCTACATTTGAATTTTGAATCCTTCAGTGCCATATGAAATTGTTGAGTCTGACAACAGGGAAGCTCGCTTTGGTCACTACTGTCTGGTTTGGCTAAAAATTGTTAAATCAATAAATTGCTATTGCTTGTTGTCATCACTTTGTAGAATTTTGACCAAATGCCTCTGGTGAATTCTGAAACTAAATAGCCAATTGAAATTAATCTCGGTTTAGTACATGTTCAGATGTGTGTGTGCATGACTACCTGTACGCATCTGAATCGTTTGAGCTGACTTATGTTGTGTCTTATGGTTTAACTGTTGCCGCCGTACGACATTTATGTTGTGTATATGTGACATGTACAATTATATTTTGTTCTTGCATTAGATTCTCATTACCACTGATTCTTCTTCCACTGCTTGTGTCTATTTAAATTGCTAGCCATTTTAATCCTGGATAAAACTGGTACCCTGCAATTAAACTTTGTGTAACACTTCTGAATATTTATGATTTCCTTAACCTCTTACCAGTTCAATTTTAAGCCCATTTTCAGCGGATATTCTTGGGGCAAACGGGTAAAGGATTAATAGTCTTCATTTGATGAAAATCGATTAATGAAACTGACTGCAAGTGACAACGGTGGTCACGTTTTCATTTTAAAATATGTATAAAGCTAGTGAATCATTGAGATTTTCGTGGTCATTTTTGTAAATTAAAACAAAACTGTGTTGTAGAACACGTTTCCTTGACTGAATGTAGAACCGTTTTGTTAAATGACTCGTTGTTTCAGTTTAATTTGCTAAGGCGTGTAGTGTTTCAGCAAAACTAGAGAATTAGTCATTACTGTGGCTTGATTATAAATTTGCTGTTAACTGATAGGAAGTTTTGTTGCTATTTTGAAAATGTTATGTGATATGTTGTTGTCTGTTGTTGTTGTTGTTGACGTTGCAACGTTTATTTTCTTTTACCTCGAGTAATCCGCTGTAAAGATGTAGACTAGAAGACGTTTAAATAATTATCAGTGTATTTGTACGGACGGACTGTCCTCTGTGGTCAAGAAAGTTTACCGTGTCATCTTGGTACATGTTCTTCTGGTTTGTGTGGTGATGTTCTGTGCATGACTTAATCTCTAACCATTTTGACATGGAATAAAGACCAGAAAAGAGTTTCCAGTTTGTTTCTGCAACACAGACTTCACCGAATATCAGACAATTTTGTTTCTGTTCCCACCACAAAATTATTTCACCTGAATTTCTGCATCACAACATGCAGCCACGTTCATAAACCAGTGATATAAAAGCACACACTGAAGATCAATTTTCTATAGAAAGTTCACTGCTAATTATTTTCATGATGTATTATTATTATTATTATCATTCCTGATGTATTAGTGCTGTGCAACACGAAACTGGCAATTACACATAACTAAATCATATTCAGCCTTAGCATCTTAACACAGAAATTCAAGACCAGTAGTCAACCAAATGCATGGGCGGAGACCTGGGCAGAGACTCGAGATTTTTTTGACGGACGAGTGGCTGAGTGTCGCCGAAAAATTTCCATCTTTTGCCGGCCAAAATTTCTGACGACTTTTTTTTAGTCGTCCGATGAAATTTTCTATTTTCGCCGCCAAAAGAGTTGACTTTTTAGTCGTGACACTCAACGATTGGGGGGGGACAAATGCATGGGCCGTCCTCCCCAACACCTCCATTGGAGGGGACCGTCCCCCCTAGGTCTCTGCCCATGCCAAATGCCCAGGCCATCTTTTTCCATTCCTTGTATCAAAACCGCACAGCCAAAAGCTTGAATTTCATTTTTCCATTCTGTTCAGAAAAGAATAACAATTTATTGTTTCCACTTTTTCAACTTTCCAACAGTATCTTACGTTACCAAGCACATCCAAATGAACGGTACTACTATCTAACAATTTTTACAAATTATCAAAGTGCAACGAACAGTTGAGTAATGTACATTTTCAAGCTTTCAAAATTCTCAAGTATTACTACAAAACACAATTTTTCATGCAAATATCTGTTTACAATGTGTCCATAAGGACCACTAAACCCTATGTGGAAAGTGTCAGAAAATTTTATTTTTGTGCCAGGTCAAGATTCTTATGCATAACAGACAAGTAATACAAATTTCATGAAAATTTTGACAATGCAAGAACTTGAACAATAAAAGCCAGATTTGCATTGGGACAATTTCTAATAATCAGAGTATTTGGATGTCATCACTTATATTATGTTTCGCTTAACACTTAACAACAAGTGTATTAAAATGCACGGAAAACAAAACCCTCTCGTCGTTAAAGGGTTAAAACAATTTTCAGAGGTACAATAACAGTGCTACATAAATGCCCAGCTATACACATAAGTTCATGCACATAAATATATCCCACTGCAGCGGCTTCTGAAGCAGGCCTTACTGAAACAGATAAACAACAACTTCCACTGAGGATGAGCCATTACTAAAATAAACCGCGTCAACAACCCAAACAGCTACCATTGCGCTCCATCAATGCTGGATTTTTGACGCATTGACCAGAACGTAACTGCCATGCCGAATCTATTATACCAATATGAAGTTCAAAACCAGAAACTCAAACCAGCTTTGCAACGCCTCACCAAACATACTACTCTTTAACTAGACCCTCTGACATGTGACTTTCCTTGGAAAACTCATCGGTCATTATAAAGTGTGCATGTTCAGTTAACTACCGGTTACATGTCAACGGTTGCAGCTGGGTGGTTCGACTGGCGTATTGTGCATTGTGCAACTCCCATTGTCATCAACTCCAGTTGCTTCAATTTTCCAAATTACATGCACAAAGTCGAATTGTAAAATCCCACTCCCAGAAAATCGTTAAGGAAATGTGGAAACATTGTGTGGATGTTCGGCACGGATGATCTGAAACGTTATTGTGTAAATAATTACTAAACAGCTACAAAAGCATCGGTCGAATCAGTTCATTTGAAATATTTTCCTAAGACATGTTGGGTGGTAGCGATGCAATGTTCGATGAGAAGCGCGTTAGTTCGTTGAAGTGTTTGGCCGGAATGTGTTTCGGAACATCCTTGATATCTTCGTGGAGGAGCGGAAAAATACAGACTGACAAGCCAGGACGACTCTTAGAGAATCTAGAATGGAAGATTGAACAAAGAATGTTTTAGTTACAAATCAATGAAATGGCAAACGTTGGTTAAAATCAATGTGCAACTAATTTATCGAGCAACTGCTTCAGTGGTTCTTGAAGGAGGACACATTACAACCAACTCCTCATCTTTAAATCACACCAAGCAAGGAAAAGAAATTGATCTTAAAAAATGCCTACTCAATTAACATATAAACGTTGTTAATATTACCATAGTATGTGGCAAACATTACCGGTAGTTTGTGGCAAACATGAGTATGTGGCAAACATTTTATTCGGCCTTGCAGCTGGGCTTCATAAATATGTTTGGAAGTTCATAAATGTTTTAATTTTCAGAAATATGCTTAGCATATAAAAAGAAAAGGTTTTATTGCTGTGTCTTGTTTAAATATATTTGGAACTTCGTAAAGCACTGAGAACCCTGCTATACAGCATCAACTACCACTGTTAATATTTTCAATAATGCATCACTGGGACAGAAACACAAAAATGACCAGTATCAAACTGTCAAAAAAGAAATCATAGAAATCAACAATTATTAGCAGAGTGTATAGCACCCCCTTCAAGATTATTTCATTCAGAGGTGCTCCCGACTACAGCACGGACACTAAATTGGAGTTTCATGCTGAAGAGCATGAGCAATCAATTGCAAGTGAAGTTCTTGCTCAAGGTCCCTACACAGCGGCTTGAGGTGGATTTGAACCCAAGACCTTACGACTCCAAGGCAATGAACATACCCTTACACCACAGTGCCCCACAAAGAGTGATAGGGGTTGGTTCGTGTCTTCTTGCTTGTTCAAACGACTTATAGAAATAAAATCAATGACTAACTTTTTCTTGATTGCAGTTGATAGCTTGTGACATCCTGTTAACGTCTCACCCGAGAATAACTGAACCACAACTAAATATGGAAGCTACGAAAACAAAAAAAATTACCACATGTGTGAATGTAACATTGTAAGATACTGCTCAGTAATAACAGCTGATTAACTTTAGCAATACTGATAATCTAATTTAACCTGAATTCCATTGTGCGGGCTTGCTAAGCCCACGCCCCCCCACGTCCAGGCTAATACCCATTCTGCCCAGGCGTCTTTGGTACCCTGGTGAACCACTTCCTGGAAAATATTGTCACTGGCCCCCCATAAAAAAGCATTGAGAAGCCTACTATGTAGTGTGGACTTCTCACTGTAAAGTTGTCATCATTGAATAAGCATTAATTATTAAACAGTATGTAAAACAGGTCACTGAAAAGTCAATATTTAGCAATAAACTGTTGTTCTTGTATGGCGCATATTGACCAGTACAGTGTGCTAATAGCTTGGGGTAACACAGCTGCACTTCACATTAAGCAGAATCATGGGTAAACTGGAGTGTGTGCAAATGATTCCAAACTATTAATATTATCACAATTATATCATCAACTGATAGTAGAACATTGATTCATCAGATAACTGAATAAGGCAATTTACATATGTATTCAATTTGCATATGTATTCAATTTACATATCTATTCAATTTACATATGTATTCAATTTACACATGTATTCAATTTACACATGTATTCAATTTACACATGTATTCAATTTACATATGTACTCATAAGGCATGATTTATAATTTTCACTTTTTCGTCCTCTAGCCTGTAGCTTGTGTAAAGTTGTGGACTCATCTAAGTCAGTCGTACCTGTTCGACGACCCGCATGAGGTCATTGAGGTCAAAGTGGCTGTGCTTGGCAATGATGCACAACCTCTGCAGACGTCGACAGTTGAAGAGACTAGAGAAGAAAGCGGAATCGAGAGCCATGTACGGCTGCTCTAACCTAACGTCACAGACATCACAACACAGCAGCTCAGAAAACGAAGAAGCATACTTGTAAACAGGTGAGAAAAAGCTTGCAAGAATATTACTATATCACATAATACTGATATTAACCATCTCTAAGTGATAGCCCATGAGAGGCTCTTGGAAAGAGCTAGACAATAATTATGTAGATAGCTAACATGGAATGCAAAGCTGAAATTGGATGAAGATAAGCATTCCTTACAAGTGGTAAACAGCAGATGCCAAGTAGCCAGACTGCTTGCAGAGACAGGGCCGTGTTTAAGGTTCTTCGAGTGTCGGTGCAAAAGTGCTACTCCAGGGGCATAGTGTCGTTCGAGCGGCCAATGGTTTTCCAAAAGCTACGGCCACATGTAAATAAGTATACATCATAAAGAAATTTATATCATCCTATAGGAATTTTATGGTAGCTACACTTCTAATTAATGTTTTCTTACACTTGCTGATTTTACAAAAGGTTTAGGCCTAAGTAACACTGAGGCTCGCTTCCCTTGCATAAGACATTTGGCCAATAGTAACAAAACTCTTGGCTCCGGGCATTTGGTGCACCACACCAAATGGACCTATGTTAAACACTGCCCTGTGCAGAGATAAGAGTCTCAAGATAACTAAAGTTACTGTGGAAGTCAATGATCATTAATGCACTTTGACTCCAGACAGTTCATGTCAATAAGTCTCTTAACCACATTAATGTCTCAAAGAATCAGCCATTAGATGTATTGTATATGACCATCTAGAAAACGTTTCTCTCAGCAAAAACCTTTCAGAAGCACTCCCAGTGTGATCGACCCCAAGAGAAAAGGCAGCTGATTTGAAGCGAGAGAAAGATGAAAAAGGATGAGTGAACTATGGTAATATTCACAACATTTATACGTTAATTGAGTAGAAATTGTGTAGATAATGTCTTTTTAAAGATGGTTGGAAGTCCATTCCATAGAAATGGAAAGTCTACAAAGGCTAAGCATCTGGATTGAGCCGTGGTAGTCCTGACCCACAGAACAAAGAGTTCAAGCCGATCAGAGGATCTAAGAGGATGCAGTGAACTGGCAGAGAGGGGACAAAGCATGAGATCACACAGATACTTCCTAGCAACACTCAATTGAGACTTAAGAATGAAAAGTAGAACTTTTAATTGCACAATTGTAAGAGGATAGTGACAACAGAAGCGCAGACAAATAACAATATAAGAGCTGTATTATGCCAAACAAATTTTTTCGAGGGCAACGACCTCTGTTGTCATAAGCCCTCGTCAAATCCGGATCAATCCAAAAATAACAATCTACGTAATCTTCCCTCTGCAAGGCCCAACAAGATGCCATGTTTAATCATGATACGAAGAACCAGAAAGAGTGATGTGAATGGCAACCATTCACAGCAAATGACAGAATACAGACTAAACATTTCAAAATGAAATGCTGAAGCAACAGTACCTAATGTCTTTGATGTTCTTTAAGTGAACCAGGACTTTGGAGAAGGTGTTGACAGTAGTCAGCGCATCTCCAATGAAGCCGAGTGAAAGCCTTTCCAGCCGTTCACAACATCGAGCAATTTCTACCAAGCTACATCCATTCAGACCTGGAAACAATTCATAAAAAAACCTAACAATTCATTAAGTAATACAAATGCAAATGATTTGAGCTGGTCCATGGGTATTGTGTACCATTATACTAATAATACAGCTTCACTAAGACACTCATTACGAGGATCGCAAAAATAAATAGCTTTACTGACAAAATAGACAGGATAATGAAGGAACATCAGCACATAAGAGCGTCAGGTAATTTTTGCCTGAAGAAATTAAACACTCATAACTCATTCTTAATCCATTTCTGAAACCAAACTGCAACCAAAGACAATGATGCAAAATTACTAAAGACTTACTGAATACTGATCAATACGATACACTGAACATTCAAATCCAAATCAATTACTTTATGCATGCATTCAATAGTCTGCTGCCTAAATGACCCACAAAGCTCAGCAGTTTTTAATCATCATCGCATGATGCACGTAAAAGTGACAATTCGATTATATATTCAATGGTTGTACAGTTACTGTCACAAAGTGTGCACTTGATTCTAAAAATCCCTCAAACTAGGATCATATCTCTTCAAACTAATGCACACTTGTCACTTAGCATTAAGTGCCTTTTGCGGATAAATTACAGATGACTAACATGGAGCAGCAATAATTGTGACTAACATGGCGCAGCAATAATTGCGACTAACCTGGAGCACCAATAATAGTGACTAATGTGGAGCACCAATAATTGCGACTAACCTGGAGCACCAAAAATTGCGACTAACCCGAAGCACCAATAATTGCGACTAACCTGGAGCACCAATAATTGCGACTAACCTGGAGTACCAATAATAGTGACTAATGTGGAGCACCAATAATAGTGACTAACGTGGAGCACCAATAATTGTTACTAACCTGGAGCACCAAAAATTGTGACTAACCTGGAGCACCAATAATTGTGACTAACCTGGAGCACCAATAATTGTGAGATCGGTAAGATGTCTCAGTCGAGAAATTGCGAGAAGAGCACCATCTCTCACCATTCGCGTCTCAGGACTGTGGAAAGAAAAACGATGGAGAAAGATTCAAAAAACTATTAACCATTTAGGACAATTTCACCAGTCAACACTGAAATACGTCAAAATCTGCCAGGTTCAAATCTCGCGTTTATAGCCGAAATTTCACGCTAATTAATTGCTCGACACCTCATTATCTTGTTCAGATATAGGCACTAATTAAAAGTCAAACATTTGGATTAAATGCCAGATGCAATATATGCCCGACTTCAGAGAAAAATAGAAAAGCCATAAGATGTGAGATAACATGCCACATGAATGGCAATGTTAATGGTAATAACTGTTTAAACAATTTTTCAACTGACACAGACATTTTTATTGCCATAAGATATTGTCAAGCTGTGAATCTAAAGCACATGTTTGTAGATTATAAAAGATCATTGATCCATACGAAGAAAACATTTTTTATTTATGTCTTAAATAAGATTCATATGAAAATGCAAATGGAAATCTTAGGCTGGATGTGTGGGTGGCATTACCATGAAGTGAACTGTTGTTCCTTCGGCTTAACGAACTTGTTCTTATGGAAAGACGATAAGAAGCCGACAGAGACAATCTCCAGACAACTTAGTCGAGGATTGTTGACTGAAATCTCATCAAGAACGAACTTTGACTCCGACTGTTGACTGGCGACCGCATCAGATGAATCCGGTTGAAGATCAGGTTCCATTTGATCCTGTAGATTGCAATACACATCAACGAAAGAACAAGTTACATATCCAGTTCACTGATATTTACAAATAACAGTTACTTGATCCTGCAGCATTTGACCCATATCCACAGCTGGGCTTCTATTACAATTTAGCCAAGAATCTTTCATCTGAGGAATAAACATGACAGCGAACAAAAAACGGCAGTTTATAATCGAGCAATTTGCATGACTTTTAGAAATGCACAAAGGTGGTGAAACATAATTAATACTACATTCATTTAAATTGATTCTCAAACAGATGGACACACTGCTATCTGGCACAAAAAATATTTGTTTAAATCAGTGATTAGCACGACTTTTTAACCGCTAAAAAGAGGTTATAAATAATAAGTCATGAGAAGCTAAACTTTTCATTAAAAGCTGCTAAAATGACACACAAACTGGCAATAACAATTACAATTTCATGTATTAGTGATCTTTAACCCTTTGAACCCGGATCTCCTGTAACTCTATGAATAACAGGCTGGAAAATCGGGTTCAAAGGGTTAATGACCTGTGAGTGATAAATCATGACAAAGAATGGTTCAGCTTACCTGGCGAGATCGCTTTGCTGGAGGAGGACAGCCACCGTTCTGGAATCGTTTGTTCCAGTCAAACTTAATAGGCAAAGGTGATGAAACTGTCTTTGAGGTAAACTTTGAGAAATCACATAGTAAGCAGACTGGCAGTGCCAGGCTGTACAGACCTACAAGGTGTTATCATCATATGATAATAGGTGTCAAATATGCATATATCAAGAATAACATGGCATGGTGGCATATAATATAGGCATTACAGCACCACCTTACTCAATGTGTTCTGCTGAGCACCTTGATCTTCTTGTTCCCAGGACTAGGACTGCTCTTGCCATATGTCAGGCATTTGTTGTTGTTGGTCCATCCATTTGGAATAACCTTCCATCTGCACTAAGGGCTGAACTCATTTTTCCTCATCTGTCTCTCGCTCTTTAAAGGCATTTCTTAACCCACAAATTTTGTTGTGCTGCAAGTGCCTCTGAATAGTCATTTATGTGAGAGGCAGGGCTAAAAGTGAGCCGGGTCTGTCCGGGTCTCAGACCCGGCATTCTTTTGTTGGCGGCGCTTGGCGCTTGAATAAACAATGGTATTACAATGGTATTTAGCAGCCTTTGGTTCAAAGAGACCCGGCAACTTTTTCAAATCACTTTCAGCCCTGGTGAGAGGTCCTCTATAAGCTAATAGCTACAATACATCGTCCAAATTCAGTCAGATATATATAGCTCAAATCTTGTCTTTCCCAATCCTCTGAAGTGTGAGAATGGACTGTGGTTTCACCTAAACACCAATTGATTTCTGATGGCACTCCAGAGTCCAGACTTGTTACTTAAGGAGTTTTTATCTACTCCAAAGTGCTCCCAGTTCAACTGTGGCTAAATAAAGCAGTCTCAAAGTTAGCAGAGAACATAGCACTAAGGGACTAGAAGAAGCGCAGCATGGACCAGTTTGGACCCCATACATGACATCCATGTTAGACCTGGGTAAACACGTTAAAGCATCACCTAGAACCAAACCACCTTACATCACATTACTTAGAATGAGTTTCAGTATGAAAATTCAAACCATAAGGGGTTCTCAACAATGACGAACTTTATTTATTTTTATGTGCAAAAGTTATCTGCATTGCATTCTTGCCGCCAAGTAAACAACAGGTCTGTAACCATGGTAATCTATTGATTATATGGATGCTCCACATGGTTATGCCCATTGGTCCAATTTGGCACCTAATAAGTTGTCATATATAAAACTATCCATCCATCACCGTTACACACAATTTCATCAGCCATAATTCTAGCTCTATCAAAAGCATCGATAAACGCTGTAAAAACATATCAACAAAGTGGGTTCCTAGACCTGGAACGGCCTCTTCACAGGACCATCCCTTCTCTTGCATTCTCTTCTCACCTTTAATATGTTTGCTTAAATCTTAGCCATGTCTGAGTCGGTAGCAACTCTGAATATAAATCTTGAACCAGTATATGTCCATATGAATCGCTGCATGACAATTCTATGAATGCTGTAATAACTCGATGCAGCTGTCAGTATGTTGAAGCAAAATGGTGTTCAGTTCTAACACTGCACGATTCCTATGAAATAGAAATCGAAAACAATTTGATTGCAGATTTTTTTACCTTTAATTTCACAGATGACTGTTCTAATCTGATTGGAGGATTTGCTGTCTTCCATGTGAGAGTGAATACCTCCGATGTTTAGATGTCGCAGTTGGCAGCACTTTCGCAGCAGTTCAGATAAACCAACAACGTTGAGTTTGGGTCCCTAACAGTCAAATTAAACTAATTGTACAAATGAAAAGACTACCAAAGATACACAGTCTGTTAGGCCATGTACTCTACGAGTTACTCCCTCCTTATAACCTACACCCCAGACGCCATGACCGGGTACTTACAACGCAGACAATCAAATAAGGAAAGCTTTTATAGCTAAAATGCAGTGTACATACCAATTACTTTGTATAGCCTTAATAATTTTTTATGTCTTATGCGAATTTTATATTTTGATACTTGTTCACCAGAGTGCTGTTTGGCAGCTGGTTATATTACAGAATATGCTTGCTTCCTTACTTACAAACTAGTACACATTCAAACAGCATAAAAACCTGTGAAATTATCACTTCATAATAAACACCACAGTCCAAGACAAAAGCTCTGAAAATGCCAGCACAAGTTCTCAAAATGAAATCAAGGTTAGTTGAAAAATTCTAACAAGTTTCCTAAATATCAGCCGAATCTGAATTCGTTACCTCAAAAAAGGCGTGGCTGCATTCGAAGATATTCAGACTAGTAAGGTTACAGCAACTTGAAGCTACGTCCGCTAGATGTTGTGACGTCGTTTTGGTCCGAGAAACGTTATAAAATCGAAGCTGGCGCGCAGATGTAATGTTGAGGATGGTTCCGTCCACAGGTTGAAACGAACCAGATATGTCCAGGTATCGCAGTTCGGAAACATTTTTCAGACAGTCTTTGTACTCTGGCTTTTGCGAGAACTCAGTAAAATTGACGTTGGGCATGAGTAATTTCTCTAGAGGAATCTGAAGATGCGCCAAAACCGCCAGCGTACTATAGAAAAGCAGGTTCGCAGCGGCATGTATATTACTTGAAAGACTCATCGACTTTATCGTCTCCAGTTTCTTAGGCTTGCTAAAGACCGGCCGACACAACTCTGGAATGGAAATCTCCGCCGAATTAATAACCAGCTCCTCTAGATTTTCGCAGAAGTCCAACAGAGTCGACTGTTCGCCTAGGTAGTTCATCACGGCCAGTTCGCGAGAGCTGTAGTAGATGCAAACCGAATTCAGATTTCTGAGCGTCTCCCTGGCCGGATGAAACGTCTCCTTTTTAATGTTCACGAACGAATCCGTGCTGAACGACAGCGAACGCAGTTCAGAAAGGTCGGCCAGAAGAGAAACGAGAACGGTTGTGTTCAGGTTGCACTGGATAATGTGCAGTTGTTGGAGATGGCGACATTTCTTAATTGCAACTTGCAGGCATCTCTGATTCAACCAGTAGCAGTGGTTGAGATTGAGAACACGTATGTATCGCCAGCTGTACTGCACGTACTGCTTTAGGTCATCTTCTGCTAGTGTGTAGCAACCTTCAAAGTTGCTACATCTGTTGAAGACAACAAACACGAGTAGCATCTTGTAATCAGTTGTTAAATTCTAACATTAATTAACTTAACAATGGGGGCATATTCATACGTTAAGGCATCCAAAACTACACAAAATCAATTTTTAAACCCAATAACAATCACCCATGAAAATAAATATTTTTTGCGAATATCTCTTTACCAGTAGTTTGGTTTATATACCTTCGTGCTCTAAACAAAAAAATAACAATTTCAGGATGTTAAAACATATCTTGAAAATCCAGTCCAGAAAACCCTTTAAAAAAAATTATTTGTTCAAATCGAACTATTTTGAGAGATATTCTAATATACTAATTTGAATTTTGTCGGGAAGCCCATACTAAAACATTCAGATTTCAAATGCTTGGTAGAAATATTGGTAAGGGCTAAGAACGGCTCGGTAGCACGTAAACAGCATGGCCGTCACAGATACAAACAGAATAGAGCGGTCTCGCCTATGACGATCGATAGCCCAATGTTTCCGCCAGACCTCTGACCTACGGCGATCGATAGCCCAATATTTCCGCGAAAGTAAGTAAGCCAATCATTGACCAGAATAATAATATTTTCTTTATTGCACAATCCTCGGTTGACAGACCGCAAGTTTTTTGGTGGTGGTAAACGTTATTAAACAATCATAGACAATTCATGCAGTGCATTATACAGGCAGCAATGAGACAACTTAAAGAATAATAATAATAATAATAATAATAATAATAATAATAATAATAATAATAATAGCAATAATAATAATAATAATAATAACGACAATTTATTTTGGTGCCGTAATACAGCACATGCGGTTACAAGGGCGCCTCAACAAACTAAGTACACAAGCTACGTATACGACGCCAAAAGTGCCTCCATAGGCAGAAAATAATCTCTTATGGGTCATCTATAATTATATTACATAAGCAGAGAAATCGTAATTTCAACCCCTCTCCCCTCGTACGCTCCCGTACATTATTGTTCACACCCACTTATGGGTACTTACAAATAACCTTCTTTACCACAACCACCCCACCCAACGGATATTTAGCTAAGGTCATCTATGGAATATATAGGCCCTACGTTATCATAGGCTACTATTTTTCTTCTTGTTAAACAACGATTGGCTTACTTACTTTCGCGGAAACATTGGGCTATCGACCGCCGTAGGTGAGCGCTCTATTCTGCCTATATCTATAACGGCCATACTGTTTACATGCTGCCGAGCCGTTCTTAACCTCTACTAGAATATTAATTTCGGGAAATCGGTAATTTTGCACTTTCAAATCAGGTATAGCCTACCCCCACAGAGTCACAGTGATGCTACTACCAATTATGACTCACCTCACAAGTTCCATATCGTAGCATATCCGCCTGAAACGCGGCCCCACCTGCAGCAGCGTTTGTCTGTCGCCAAACTCTAGGTATTCAAGCACTTTCAACAACACACTATCCGGTAAACAATCAAAAATATTTCCTTCCATTGTAGGCCAGGCTTCGCGAAATCAGAAACCACTAAAAATTCCTTTTCGCTTAAGCATACCAGTTAGTGTGCATTAAATTAAACGTGCCTTCTTTCACTAGTTCTATCACAAACTGTAAACAGATTGGATCACTTCACTAAACCCGACTAAACCTTTTCGCCATATTGGCAGCCATTAACATCCTGTTGGGCGTGCGCTGCTACTGCTCGAAGCAGGCTTCGAACACGTTCGATATAAGTTGAACAAGAACTGAAACACGGGAGCTCGGGTAGCACGGCACGCGAATTCGTAGACCCCGCATGGGCAGGTATATATATTCTTTATTTGAGAAAAGACAATCTGCCAATAACGCAGAAGATGTTAACATAAGTGATAAAGAATAATTAAAGTTCAAAGTTCAATTAGTTAGTCTTAAATAAGCTAGTAAATATTTTTATATAATGATCGTGGAATAAATTGGGAGTTGTCCTTAAGTGGGAGAGTGAAGTTGTGCGCTCTAGGTCTTAATTGGTGAGATGAGGGGGTCGGAGGGGAGGTAGGAGTTGGTGAAGTACGTGTTTGGGGTTGTGTATAATGGAGAAGAGGAGTTTTGCATCGGCTATGTTGGCAAGTTCGGAGACTGTTTTGTAGGTAGTAGAACTTCATATCACTGATCTTCATTTGTAGCAATTCAACTGATCCTCATTTGTAGCAATTCAACTGATCTTCATTTGTAGCAATTACGGTAGACTGATCTTCATTTGCAGTAATTTAACTGATCTTCATTTGTAGCAATTACGGTCAACTGATCTTCATTTGTAGTAATTGACATTGACCGAAGATCTGTATCGTCACTGGGGGTAAAACACTTCTCTTGGTAACTAGAAACTATAGAGGAGCCACTTATGAGAACAAATTTATTGGGGAGTTGATGCTTCCCGGGTCCAAATGTCATGCAGAGTTGATTCTTCTAAGGGCAAGTCAAATGGGGAATTGATTCTTCTTAGGGCAAATTGAATGGGGAGTTGATTCTTCTTAGGGCAAATTGAATGGGGAGTTGATTATTCTTAGGGCAAATTGAATGGGGAGTTGATTCTTCTTAATAATAATAATAATAATAATAAGACGATTTATATAGCGCCGTAGCTCAGCCGAGGCCGAAGGAAAGGGCGCTGTACACGGGATCACATGTCACTGTTAATTATAGGATTGTTTGAACAAATATGTCTTGAGTCTCGATTTGAATCCTTCAAGCGAGGATGCATGCTTCACATGGTCAGGGAGACTGTTCCATGCAGTGGGTCAATTGAATGGGGAGTGTATTCTTCTAAGGGCAAGTTGAATGGGGAGTTGATTCTTCTTAGAGCAAATTGAATGGGGAATTGATTCTTCTTATGGCAAATTGAATGGGAGTTGATTCTTCTTAGGGCAAATTAAATGGGGAGTTGATTCTTCTTAGGGTAAATTGAATGGGGAGTTGATTCTTCTTAGGGTTAAATTGAATGGGGAGTTGATTCTTCTTAGGGCAAATTGAATGGGGAGTTGATTATTCTTAGGGCAAATTGAATGAGGAATTGATTCTTCTTATGGCAAATTGAATGGGGAGTTGATTCTTCTTAGGGTAAATTGAATGGGGAGTTGATTCTTCTTAGGGCAAATTGAATGGGGAGTTGATTATTCGTAGGGCAAATTAAATAGGAATTGATTCTCCTTATGGCAAATTAAATAGGAATTGATTCTCCTTATGGCAAATTGAATGGGAATTGATTCTTCTTATGGCAAATTGAATGGGAATTGATTCTTCTTATGGCAAATTGAATGGGGAGTTGATTCTTCTTATGGCAAATTGAATGGGGAGTTGATTCTTCTTAGGGCAAATTGATTGGTGAGTTGATTCTTCTTATGGCAAATTAAATGTGGAATTGATTCTTCTTATGGCAAATTGAATGGGAATTGATTCTTCTTAGGGCAAATTAAATGGTGAGTTGATTCTTATTGGGGCAGATTAAATGGGAGTTGATTCTTCCTATGGAAAATTGAATGGTGAGTTGATTCTTCCCGAGTCCATCAAATGAAGCGCATCAGACACTGGTGTGATATATGTTACCAATTAAAAATAACAATAACAGATGTTGACAAACGTTAATGTATTGGACTACACACACATACATTCAAACATTTTCGAAACAGACGATTCTTGACTACAATTTCACTTGAAATGATCGTCAATCAACTGATGTCTTGCATCACATCTATAGATTTATATAGCGCCTGTTGCATAATAACTACTCAGAGGTGCTCTCGACACAGAAACCACAGAGGAAATTGAAATGCCTTTAGAGAATGAGTGATGAGGAAAACAAATTGGTTTAGTCATCAATGAGGGAAAAAGGTCATTCCAAATGAAATGAACAACCACAGCAAATGCCTGTTGTTGGGTCAGAGAACACTCCTATTCTTAGGAACAAAAGATAAACGGCACTATAGAAGACCTTGAATGTCTATTTCAAACTCGCTGATCAGATCACACAAGTAAAGTGACTCATACCAGCAGCAGTGATTCATACACTAAATAGGTAACAGAAAGAGGCCATTTCACAATCATAGAACAACTTGTGTAAAACAGTTTCAATTTCTTACATTCAAAACATATCTGGTCTAACACACTTCAGCCAATTAACCAAAACCAGAGAAAATTCAAGGTCACTTTTTTAGCGCAAGAATGTGTAAATTTTGATCCCAAAAACTTAAAAGTGTACAAGTTTACGCTTAAACAATTTACGTCGTTTGAAAGGCACATTGGACACACACTGTGTACCAACAGTTGGCTTGGGTGTCACAAATCTAGTAATTTGCAAAAACGTTGGTCCTTAACTCGATTTGTATTATTCTAAAAGAATTAAAATTAAAACTGTTGCATATGCCAAGATTTGGATATCATAACATCTCACTTCAAATTCGTATGAATTTTATTTAAATTTTCACATATAAAAGCATAAACCACAATTTTTAGACATAAATTCCTCTTGGTTTTGTAGAAAGCAGTCCTGAAAAGCCACTACTTAAACTGTCAATGACCAACTATAACAGGACAGCAGGCAATGCATAAGGAAGCTCAAAATTGTCTCATTTTGTAACAACAGTCTAACCTAACAGTAGCCATTAGTTTCAGCATTAAAATTTCACACTCAAATATTGCATATATGTCTGGTTTCAAATTTGGAATGACAGTTAAAAACTAAATGTACTTTGACCCATTGTAATTTGCAATCAGAATGTAACTCTCTTGATACCTAAGTGCGTGCTCATTTAGTAAGGAAAACTCTAAAATTAACAAGTGCACAAGAGATAATACATAAAATGACAAACACTTGATTGAAAACAGAACTCATGTGTAGGATCAAAAATGTTGACAATCTATAGAAGACACGTTTCCTTCAGTATAACTCGTTTATGATATTATCTTACCGATCAAAGTCCTCACACATGTATATAAAGATCGCATAATTAATAAACTGTAGGACCAATCAATCAATGCATAAACTCACAAGTCAACATCCTGAACAGCTTTACCAGATTCTCCTGTCTTCACTCGTACAAAATCCGCACCAGTACAAACCGACTTAATAAATAATAATAAAACAAGGAATAAATAACTTTATTATTTAAGCCTGTTGACAACTGTTGAACTGTAACTGACTTCCCCATCAAGAATACTCTATGTACATTTTAAGTCTGGCCTCAACACGAATAATATCATTCAATCTCCTGCAACACACAGCGTCGAAAACTACGAAAATAAAACAGATGAAAATTAAAAGTCACAGTTCTTCATTTCATTTCAAAACCAGTCAAGCAATCGAGTGATAAAATACAGTTCAAAATTAATCGTCATATAACCGAAACATCAGCGGCCACCAGATTGAAAAACTAAGCACCATGCACTCAAGCAGAAATACCCAAATGACTGCAATGTACAGTTGCAGTTTTGCACACATGCCAATTTCATGTGAAATAAGGTTATCTGTTATAAAAGTGATGGTGACAACTCATAATTATCTAAAAAAATTTACTTCTTACTTAAGGAAAGACGTGAAACTACAAAATGAAGTGAGATATCAGACGAGTAAAATTACTTAACCCTTAATGGCGAGAGTCACGAAAGGGATTAGTTGCATGCTTAGTACACGCTCGTCGCTAAAGCATTAATAAGCATCGTGCATAAGCATCAACCTATAATACCCTGTACATATGCTTGCAACTGCGATCAAGGCAAACAATCTTAGTCGCATAGAAATATTCAAATATTACACTGGGTGTGTGTGGGAAAAGGTTGTCGTATAGCAAAATTAGATGCTGTGAACAATAATGAACTGTTACAATTAATGTAATGTAATTTACAACTTAGATGGCACCACTCACAGCAGTGACCAATCAGGAGTGCTGCCATTGCAAGTACCCTGAGAGAAGTAATAGGCTTTGGGGAGAGACAGAGATGTCGGAACAGATCTAGAAGCAATGGAAACATGCAAAGAAGAGGAAGGGCTTCCCAGAGGGCTGCAGGCCATGGGATTAGTTTCATGCTTTCACAAATGTGTCTGTCATGCAGGCAACCAAATTGGGCGCTATCAAAGCATTATGGTTTCACTCTCCTTTGTTTGTAATCAATAATTGCACAGCAAGTTGTTTACACTGCACTGGGCCACAGTCGTTAAAGTGGTTTGGGAACACCAACTGTGAGCAGCGGGAACGCTGATGAAGTTTTATTGGGAACTCCCATGTTTTCAGGGTTCCACGCATGGTGAGCAGTGGGAACGCAAGCAGAGAAATTCGAGAGCGGTGGGAACGACGTTCCCACGCGTTACCACCCACATTAAACCCTGCTGGGCCGTCAAGTGCTACGTTGACTGTATTCTACTGCAGGCCACAACACCAGAAACACGACAGTTACATCTTGAGTACTGCTATAGGTCCACGATTTTACAAATAACTTTAGCCATTTCGATAGGTCTGATAATAAAAAGAGCATACACCATGCATAAAGATTTGCCATCTGAAATGCAATGGAAGCCATCAACTAAATCAGTGGTTCCCAACCTTTTTTGACTGCCTGGCCACTTTTTCTAAGTTGGAGGACAAGAGGGCCACTTTCCTTAGTTGAAGGACATTAGGGGCCACAAGGCTAAAATTTAATTAACTAAAAGCATATAAAATTGTTATAATTGAGTCAAAATAGAATGTTTGATGCGATTTATTAACGTCCAAATAAAATAATTTTGAATAGAAAAGAATTAGGCCATATATTCTATCATGTCCAAATTGTCAATTTTTACATAGGCCTATATTTTTCTTAATTCATTGAAATGCTTTGGGCCATTGTTGTAGGCCAGGTGGGCCACTTTTGGCCCGCGGGCCACGGGTTGGGAACCGCTGAACTAAATGATAATGGCACTGCCTGAGATACTGCAGGATATTAAAATAACACTCCTGTAACTACCGGTAGTTCAAATGAGTACATGACATTGCATGCTTTTTCCAGTATTACCAAAAATCCGTAAAGTAAAAGCAAGACAATAGGACATTCCAGTTTGAACAGTACACTTCTTCACTTCATAAAGAAACTCTAAACTACTGGGCAACTTAAAGACAGAGTCAAACAAAAACTAACGAATACAATTTAAGTAAATCTATACATTTTACACTTTAGCTAAAAATATCAAAGAGGTAACTTTGCCATATGGCTACAACCACACGCAATGATGATGAATTCATCACAATTTGCACATGACAGCAATGACAATATGACACCAATGCATGACACTAATTTGTCTGACACAATTCAGTTACATTTGACAGAGTGAATTGTCAGTTCAGCGTAATACTGTCTGCACTGACTTGAGCCTCTCCAAAACGAATGGGACACTGTACCATTCCAGCTATCCGGCAAAGGAGCTCATAAGACTATAGCATGAGAGAATTTCTGTGTTAAGGCTTTGAACAATACACGATTGGTTATTAAAAATCAGCAGAACAAAATAATGGTGCCATGCAAAAATAAAAATAAAACAAATTGAATGAATAGAAGCATTCTCATCTATCTTTAGGTTTGTCAATGCCAGCGTTTCACAAACTGTGGGTCACGACCCACTATTGATTCGCGAAGTTCTTTCTAGTAGGTCGCAGTTGTATATCGGGAAATATTTATTTTTTCTTCATTTATTCATAAATTCTAAAAATTCATGTTAAAAACAGTGGAGCATCAACATTCAAATATGATTGGGATACGACCAACTCGTTTACTTTCATTTCAATGTTTCAAATATTCCAATTTTTAAACGGTGTATATAAATAAGCGAATATCCATGCCGATTTAAGAAGTAAATTTTGGTACACGATGTTTAATTTTATTTCGTGGTTCTCGAGACAGACTGCCACGATATTTACAAGTGGGTCATGACCCAGTGAAGCTTGGGAACCACTGGTCTACACAAAGCTTCCTTCAGTTCCCACAACTCATCCATCTGCTAATCAAACCGACTTTCTTACCGAACTTTATCTCACGAAACAAGCCAGGATCATACAGGCTCTGCACAATCCACTAGAAATCATCGGCAAACGCAAAAGCAAAAAATCAAGTGTACTGAAAGGTATTTTTTTTTTAAACTTGTTTTCATGCTCAAATGGAAACTCAGAACAAATTAGAATGAAAAGAAATATATTACATGATGATCTGTTAATGATTAACCGATCAATAAACACTCGACGGCTGTTTGGCAATCAATCACACATGGATGATAGATTTTTAGCTGAAGTCCATAAGAAAAAAAACCCCAATATGACATTTTCATGCATGGCTAAATAAGTTTGTTTACTGAACTGATCTCACACAACACAACGGGGGATGCGAACCCCAGATGCAAAGTTCACACAAGCACGGCATTCGGATGAAATAATGAAGGCAACAGCCGCAACATGTCTCCACATTTGTCTTTGATTGGTCCTTACAAGATGGCACTCAATGAATGCCCAGATATGTACATAATTTGTGCCAAAGAAATCAGTTTTAGAAGCTCATTTTTTTTCTCTTAGACCAGCCGAACAGAATAAACCTCCCATTTGATCAAAAGCCGTATAAAGCAGAACTATGAAGTCGACAATAAAAACTAAAATATCCGATACCATACGCTGCATAATACTGATTCCGTTTATTGTATATTGTATTGTATCTGACCATTTGTAAAGCGCTTCTTGCAGCAAGAGCCTTTCAGAAGCGCTCCCAGTGCGTTCAACTCCGAGAGAAAAGGCAGGTCTTTAGACAAGAGAAAGATGACGAAAGACTGCCAGAGAGGATGGCAGAGCGAACGGATGGGAGAAGACCATTCCATAGGGAGGGACCTATGCAGGCAAATGATCTGGATTGAGCCATGGCGGTCCTGACGCGAGGAACAAAGAGGTCAAGCCGATCTGAGGACATAAGAGGACGCAGCGAAGTGGCCGAAATGGGGCAAAGTATGAGATCACAAAGATACGTCGGAGCAAGGCCTCGTTGAAACTTGAGAACTAAACTTAGAACTTTGAATTGTATGCGAGCTGAGAGTGGAAGCCAGTGAAGTTGTTCAGCCATGAATGTAGATATGTGTGAGAATCGAGGAAGACGGGCAATGAGCCTCGCAGCAGCATTGAGTACGGACTGTAGGGGAGCTAGCCGAACCTTAGGGAGGCCAGCAAGGACAGAATTACAATAGTCAATCCGAGAACAGACGAAGGCGTGGACAATGGAGGTAAAGATCGAAGATGAAACAGATTTGCGAATAGCCCTCTCTGTATCTTCACTATATATGCCAGATTTGCGAATAGTACCGAGTAGTCAAGTTTTTGGAGCTGCTTGGAAGTGCCAAACCAAATCAACTGGGTTTTGGAAGAGTTCAAAGAAAGACGATTGGACGACATCCACAGATGAAGATCTTGAGATAGAGCGTCAGTTTGGCTCGCAAGAAAAAGTTGAGCTGAAGGGGGTCCATGCACATAGGCTTGGACATCATCAGCGAAAAGATGGCCAGTAGCAGAATGGTTGGGGAAAAGGGAGGGAATGCCAGCCGTGTATAGGATGAATAAGAGCGGGCCTAGGACAGACCCCTGAGGGACACCCAACACAACAGGGACTCAATGAGTCCTAGAGTCACCAGAGATGATCATTTGGGTGCGGTCGGAGAGGTAGGAGCGAAGCCAAAGTAGTGGAGTACCCTTGAGTCCACAGGAGGTTTCAAGGCGCTGCAACAAAATTTCATGGTCGACCATGTCAAAGGCAGCAGAGACATCGAAGAGAGCCAAAAGAGTGACTTGAGACTTGTCAACAGCAGTGTATATGTCAGAAAGTAAAGAGAGGAGGACTGTCTCAGTGGAGTGGTTAGCCCTATAGCCAGACTGGTGAGAAGGAAGAAGACCCGTTTAGCGTCTTTGCAACAAAACTTGATTGTCTCCTTGCAATGGTTTGGCATTTTAGAAGTTTAATCTCGTCTAGACCTGGCCATAAAGTTTCGTGGCTGCACGCACCATTTACTAAACAATCAGATGTTTGGATATTATCAACAGGTAAATACAAGATAATTGAACCTTGCCAATGAAATACTATTACACAGATCACAATGGCATCGATAAATTACGTTCTCACATTAGAATACATGAAACGCTTCATTATACATTAAACTACCAAAAGTTTATTTCTAGAGTTTGACGACTGTGATAGTTCGAAAGTATACCAACGCTGTGAGCTGAAATAGAAGAACCTTTCTTATTCAAATCTTTTGAAAGTAGCTTGAAAGGTTTTGTTTCATACAACAACACTAGCCACATCAGCAAATTTTAGAACTAATTAATTTAAACTTGAACGCCTTCTTGAGAATTAAATAATCGAAAGCAAACATAATAATCGGTCAATAAATAAACTTAATGAGTGAACTACAGAATCATCATTGATTGCTGCTGATCAGTTTCTGCAACATTAACGGGCTCTTGCTCCAAAATATCTAGTGAAATGCATGCAGTCTTAAACTTGTCTACAACTCTGTATCTTCACTATTTATGTCAGAACAAATACACAACACATAAAACGCAATAGACAGTTCGCTTGACAGCACACAAGTCTCGATTCTTATGTTTCCGTAAATAAAACCAACATACAGCAATATAATGTCCATGTTGTACATGTGCACAATTCTATTCTATTCTATTCTATTTTGGGATTTATAAAGCGCCTCTCACAGTACAACCTAATCAGAGGCGCTCCCAGTGCGAAGAACTCCTGGAAAAAGAAAAGTCTTAAGACAACGGGCAGAAAAAGTAAAGCCTCCAGATAAAATCTGGGAACGAATAATAGGAGGAACGCCATTCCACAGTAAAGGGCAGACAGAGGCAAAGGCGCGATGTTGTGCTGTGGCAGTCCGAGATCGTGGTACAAGAAGATCGTGACGGTCTAAAGAGCGGAGAGGACGTCCAACGGTAGCAGAGAAAGGCTTCCTAATAAGATCACAAAGGTAGCGAGGCGCTTGACCCAAAACCATCTTATAGGTAAGAAAAAGAATTTTATATTGAATCCGGGCAGTCAAAGGAAGCCAGTGAAGGTGCTCAGTCATGAAAGTCGAAATGTGAGAGAAACGAGGAAGGCGGGCAATCAAACGTGCAGATGCATTAAGAACCGATTGAAGAGGAGCCAGGCGGAGTTTAGGTAGGCCAATGAGTAACGAGTTATAATAGTCAATGCGGGAACAGATGAAGGCATGGACCATAGAAGAAAAAATCGATGAAGAGACAGATCGCCTAATGGCACGTAAACGTCGCAGATGATAGAAACTGGACCGAGAAATATTAGAAATATGTGTAGAGAAGGAAAGAGTATTGTATACAATGCAGCAAAGCTCCAACTTTCTATTAGGAGTTTTTGCTTCCTTGCTCGTATAAGAATTGAAATAAAGCAGACAGTGAACTAGAAACATTTATTGATCGCACAGCTTCAGAACAAATCTGATTCTGAACACAGAAGCAGACAGCTGGCTTGCATGATAAGCCGCTGCTACTATCTAGTCCCGCTATCTCACATCAACTACAATAAAGGAAATCTCTGATACTGACAGCACCCAGTCAGACTACCTACTGACAGTTTAAACACAATCCCACATGATGAACATTTACCAAAGAAGACACACTACAAAATTACCAAACGGCAAATACAGCTCATTCAACTTCTGAAAAAAAAAGTACACCAAGTGCTGCACAGCAACAAGTACGCTAATATGAAACGTCAGAGTTCTAAAATAAATGCAATCACATTTCCTAAAGTGGCTTAACCTACGGAAGTTAGGGGTTGATGGCGTGAGGTCCGTTCTCCTTCGCAGCGTTGCTCCGGTTAAATGAACAGCATCTGCAATTGCTTCCTGGCCAGCTAAAGAAGTTCGTTTTCCTACTGCTAGTGTACGTTTGGCAAAACGGTACGTGACGCAAGAATCGTGCTTTCTGCAGGATATTTCCCAAGTACGGCAAATCGTATGTAGCAGATATTCTTTCTTTCAGATACTGAGACACGTTTGGCCTATCAACGGTGGCACGCATTTTCTTCCAGTACAACAAACCACGCTCCTCTATTGTACCTGGAACACATTTAAAAATTGCACACTTATTTGCCTGTCTAAATGTTTTTTTAAAGTTTACACAAACACAAAGGTAAAAACTGGAAGTGACACAATACCACTAGCAATATGCCGGAAGATAGAAATATACTATATTAGAAGTAATTTTAAAATTGAAATCATCAGACTCCTTCACATTCCTTAAACATACACATATTTCATCGTTTGAAAATTGAACGCAATAAATCTCAATTTTCATTGGTTTCTTACTTTAATAACATTGGCCACTTAATAGCATTTGTTATGTCCAAATGCAGAAAGGAATAAATAAAATGTCAGAGAAGCACAATATGCATGTGCATCACAACGTTAAACACACAAATTGTCAAAAATTCCAAAATGCATTTAACACAGCTCTGCTCAATAGAGGCATGATTAAAATGAAATAGTTGGCATTTGCATAGTTCATACCCCGAATTGTGTTGTCCAAAACGAACCCAATGAAACCCCCAACAAACATTCCAGTACTGAGGAGAACAGTGCAGACGCTATCAACTGTCTGATTGCCTGCAAATATGCAAATACAAATGCATCACACACACGACTGCTTTTGGCATTCATCAAACGCAATTCATCTCTTATCAATCAATCAATCAATTCGCTTTATTGCAACCAGAAAACAAGATGACATCAAAAACAGAAAATATGCATGCATTGGCTACAAAGGGGGGCCCTAAAGGGATTGACATCCCGCTGGGGAGGGTCACCCAAGTAAGAAAAAATACCAAGAAATATTGTACAAGATAGCAAAAAAAATTTGAAACAATTAAATCAAATTAGGTGATGACAGATTGCAAAAAGTTTAAAATGCAAATAGCATGTAGAGAAACAAACTTAACTATATACTTAAGTAGAACCTTAACTACAAGTGGTCATGTGCACTTCTAAGCAGACTTAGTGGAGGAAAGAAAAACACGAAGTCTCTTTTTAAAAACCTGCAGACTACTGGATTGACAGATATCAATTGGTATTTTATTCCACATTTGAGCGCCATAAGATTTAACAGTAAAACGCCTAGTGTTAGATTGAGCTCTGACAGGGCGATATGCAGATGAATTTCTAGTGAAATGCGAATGGATGTCAGAGGCGTGAGGGAGGTACTCTTGGAATACCGAAGGAAGGAGACCGTGTTCGAGTCGAGAGAAGAACTCGCAAATTTGGAGATCCTTTATCTGGTTTATTTTTAGGAGATGAAGCTCACTAAAGAAAGGGCCAGTGTGTTCCCATTTACGAATACCCGCTATTATACGAACAGCCTTCTTCTGTAAGATAATTAGTTTATGAAGCCTAGATTCGTATGTCGATGCCCAAACCAGGTTGCAATACGTGAGGTAAGGGTAGACGAGGGTATAATATAAATTCATTCTAATTGTCTTTGGTAAGATATAAGCAATGCGGGAAATAATACCAATATTCTTAGCAATTTTAGATGCAATTTGATTAATGTGAACTTTCCAGGTCAAGTTTTGATCTATATGCACACCTAAGAATTTCGTCGACTCAACTTGATTGATGGAAACATCATCAATAAGCAAACAAAGATTACTACTGGGGTTTATTTTCCGATGGGATTTAAATAAAATAAAGTTGGTTTTCTCAGAATTAAGGGTGAGTCTATTTGCAGAAAACCAAGCAGCTATGCTAGACAGCTCAATGTTCACAGTCTGAAACAACGTCTGCCAAGAGCTATTGGAGTAAAAAACGTTGGTATCATCAGCAAACAGAATGAAAAACATTGTAGGAGAGACATTGGCCAAGTCATTAATATAAAGAAGGAAGAGAAGTGGTCCGAGGTTGGAACCGTGGGGAACTCCATATTTGATTATCCCTAGCTCAGATAGGACACCATTACAGAGAACTCTTTGTGTACATAATTATGTACATAAATAATACTAGACTTAAAGATATTCATCCCACTGGAAGCGCCTCTAAAGGGTTCACCCTACAAGAGGTGCTCTATAAATGATTAAATACAATAACAAAGATTAGGTAATAAGACTGGATAATGGACACCAATCTTACCTCTAACAGCAGGTCACTAAACTACAAGCCATCTTTGCAAAAATGCCCACAAATAACAAACTGTGTATTTTAGCCACACCTGTGTACATTGTATACATGCATTACCATTATTGTGGGGTGCGGCGGTGTAGTGGTGGCGTCGTTGCCTTGAAGCCGGAAGGTTCGAGGTTCGAATCCACCTCAAGTCGCCACATAGGAACCTTGGGCAAGTCCTCAGCGCTTCGGTGTGAAACTCTGATGCAGTGCCTGCTCTGCAGTCGGGAGCACCTCTGAGTAAGGAGCTTGAAGGGGCGCTATAACAAGTGCACATACATACATACATACATACATACATACAGTACAGGATTCTACAAGATAAAAGTCTCCAATGAATGCACATCAATTAGTTAAGGACCTGTTTTGATGGCAGTTGGATTTGCCATCATCCACTGTGGAAGCGCTAGTCCCGTAAAGATAGAAAAACCAATGATGAAAAGATTTCTTCCGGAATTCATATCCACATGCTGCAGGCTTGATATTCCCACAGCGACTATCATACCTACACACGAAAGACAAAATCATATTTGATGATTACAATTACAGTCTGTAGTGTTTAGGCAAAACATGAAAGACAAGAATTTAAACAAGATGTAAACAGATAGAAAGTAATTTTACATAAAACCACGAGTTTTATTTTTTCATGAATGTAAGTTGTATTCAGCAATTTTCAAAGATAAACTATCTCAGACTCCCCTCTATATTTTTAAGCAATTGTTCACACCACCAGTACCAACAAGGCATCATAACCATGTGCATAATTCAGCCACTCATATAATTATAAACATCAATGACTGTTGGAGACGTGACGTGTGGACCTCATAGATTAGGACGACCTGCTTACTGAAGAAATTGTGCATTCAACTTAGAGCAATATTAGTGCACAGCTGTATTGCATTGCATACCAAATCAGACAACTGTCTGGCTCTGCACATAGCTTTAAATGTGACCTTATAATACCTGAAGAAACTCATATTGGAATAATACACTTATTTACATATATTGCAATAACAACAATTAATATTAGTTTATTCTAAGCATCAACAAAATGTAAAAAGACAATGTCACGTTAAACATGTGCCATATCAATCACACACTGCATATTATATAATTTATAGAACACAAGCATTTGCAAACAATTATATGGCACAACTGTTCAAATTCATTTCTTGACTATGGTAGATTTGTCTATGCACTATCTTTTTCCATGTTTGCAGAGTGATCGAGAACAAGATAAAACGTTCTAACCCTGAAAGGTAATATAAACAAAACTCCCAGAAACACCTTGCTGGAGTCACAACAACAGACAAAAACATCTGGCATGCAAAGAGCAATTAAAGCAGCAGCTGTAACATTATCAAATATTCATGCGATCCACTGCGCCAAAGCCACATCATTAACCTCAAGCGCTAGTAAAGACTTGCACAGAAAAACTGCAAAAAATATTCCCACATGTCATCTTGCCAGAAAACCCATTTATAAACGACCAACGTTATTTACAGGCCAACAATTTGTGAGCGGAATGAGCAGACTCACCGAAGAGAATGAAAAACGCTCCTCCAATAATTGGATCTGGAATCGTGATGAAGAGAGCTCCAAATTTAGTGAGTATGCCAAACAGCAGCATGAAAACCGCAGAAACCTGTATCACCCGTCGGCTACCGACCTGTAACAAAGCAACGTGTCGTTGACAAATTTAGCATGGTTGAGGACACATGGTCAGTATAAAAAAGATTCACATTAACATTCGAAACGTGTCCAAAACAAAGTATCTTCATGCTTGCAATCTTCAAACTAGTCTGTCTGCTGTCATATAATATTTTATTTATAGATGTCCATGGTGACTTAATGGTCCCTTTCGTATGCTCTGCAACAATGCAAAGCTGTTCCTTCACTGTAGTTAATCCAACAACCTGGAACAGGCTTCCCTTGACTACAAATCCCAAAATGTCTTACTCAGTTACACCAACTGTTGAAGACAGTTTTTTTCGCATGACCTGGACCAGGAGCACCTCTGAGTAAGGATCTTGCTGGGGTGCTATATAAATTCTGATCAATTGATTGATTATGTTGTTACTACTACTTTACGCAACCAAACTGATGTTGCAGATATGGTGTTGGCAGGCACTGTAGTATTTAACAACACCAATAATCATTCATGCTTGATCAAATGACCAACCATGGACATACAGGTCAACTTGGCTAACTCAACTTACAGATAAATGACTAGCGGATAAACTTGTAATGCTACTAACAAGTGCCTATTATCTAATAGCTGTAAATGTGTATGTGTCTCAAACAAAAGAAAACTTTAAATCCAAGAATCATGCCTTTGATAAAAACGAATTTATTTAAATTTTTGACAATAAAGAAGCTAAACATGTTAAAAATATAAAAAATGCAAACCTTCGTAATTCCGATAACTCCCACGTTAATACTTGTAGATGTCGTGCCATTGCCTGTTCCCATGAGACCATCAAAGAACGTTCCAATGCCTTCTATGAGTATACCTACAAACAACAGCACACATGCTGCTTCACGAGTATATAATAAAGCAGAGGCCACTATAATAACAAGCAAACTGAATATTATATACTTTCCTGTAAAAGTTCACATCTGTATTATGTTATACACAGTTACACACAGTAAAATTGTTCAAAATAATTGCTGTAAATGTCAGTGGCTTTTGTTGCCATAAGTTGTCATTAAACTGTGGATTAAATCCTCTCATCCTATCCCGATTCCAACCTGAACAAACTTCTAAATTCCGCTCTTCGCATACGGAGCATAAAGAGCACAAAGGTTTTACTAATTTTATATTCAGTTGAAAAACTTGATGGAAACTGAAAAGCAGTCTAATTTTCTTTCATAAATTTGCATTTCATAAATTGACCAACCATTTTACTTGAAAACACGCTCTAATCAGATGCACTTGGATTTTAAATTAGACAAAGCAGTGAATAATGAATACATTTGCAGCATGCCACCACGCAGACCTCACTGACATGCGCAACTTCACCAAAGCTTTTGCCAGGGTTAATAAAAGCAAATTACATAAAAACACAGTCTGTGAATCTAAACTATATATATATATATATATTCGTTTAATGACAAAAACCAAGTGACACACCGCACATGGGTACATAAAGATCAAAGAGATATTGAAAATAATATAAAAAAGTATTGAAAATGTCTTCTTTAGTAACGGTCATTCAGTTAGATAGGCATATGAAGATCAGGACGATGATTTTTCTTCACGTCGGTATAAAATACGTGGGATGAAATTGCGGTCGTCCTTAACAGGCAGCGAGAAATCGTGTGGTCGTTGGCTCTCACCTCTGTTGACTGCATGCAGTGGAGGGGGAGGTGACCCGGCGAGTTTAGCGCACGCATGGTAGTCGCCGACGCTTTCCACTGTCGTAGCGATGATACCAGACAACATGGCAGCAACGGCGGACATGCTCACTGTCGGCATACCCCACTGACCTAAAATTACAGACAGTTCAAGTGAAATCAGAATAAACAATATAACGTCAGCCGTGAAACTTTATTGATTGCTGTTTATTGTCCTAGAATTGATATGCACCTGACTCAGATCAAACTAAACGTGGCTTGACATTTCATTAGTCGCTATTGTTAGAAGCAGACATCACCTGTGTAATAATTAATCAAGATATGATCAGTTGCCCAGGTGAGTCAAGCTATGGATGCCCTCCTCTCTGTTTGGCTAGCATCTAATCACCTGATTCTTAACACTTCTCAATTTATCTGGCTGGGTGATGATCGGTTATTGATCTCTGAGATCCTCCCACACATTACTTTCCTAGACTTGGGATCATTCTAGACCACTAAGACCAGTGTCCACTTTTTCCTTACACATAAATCAGCTCACCGGTAGCTGCCATTATCAGCTTCGCCAAATAAACAGCAATATCAGGAAGACTGTCAACATAGTTACATAACCATACCTATGACCATAAACCAAGAATTTATTGGGCAAAAAGTACACAAAGCAACATAAAGCAACATATCATGATACAAAGCACAAGCCTTTTGTTGGTCACAAAAGGGAATCCAGAAAGGAGAGCAGAGGCCCGCTGGTTATGGCCACTATATATATATACATTGCCTGGTGCCCGATGATTAATAGAGGTTATTTAGATTTGTTTCAATAAAGTAACTTAATGCGTGTATAATTGAATACTGTAAACGAAAATCAGTCAGAGAAACAAGTCTAACACACTTTCCATTCGAAACAAAAAACTGTTTTGAAATAAATCTATCAAACTTATTTAATGTGATAATTTGAGGTACAATCGGAAACCATGCGAGAACGTGGGATTAAGCTACCTGGATAAGGAATCCGGAACCAGGGCGAGGAAAAGATGGCATCTGTGCGTAGGTCCGTTCTTGCCTCGTAGCCCCACTGGCCTGGCGTATCAGGGAAAACATCAGTCTCCGTCAAAATCAGACATACGAACCAGACAATTATGATCGACAAAATAATCTACAAGCATAACATAATGAATGCACTGTCATGACGCAACAACTGAGAAGTTGTCAAATTAATTGTGTTATGAGCCATGTCAGAGCTTACTGAGTTGAAACATGGCAACAGCGCCGTACATCATTAACCTGAAGAACTGAAGAATGTCATCGTCATACTTGTCACCACCACCACCACCACCACCACCACCACCACCACCACCACCACCACCACCACCACCACCACCACCACCACCACATTAGTCCTACATTCCACTGGAATATTTTGGAGAACAAGAATACATTGGCTTAAAATGAAAAAAATAAATTCAAATGTTTCTGTAACATTAAAAAAAGTAATAGACACAAAGGTAATTAACCTGATACACTTAAGCAGCAATGGTACTTTATGGAGTATAAAACATGAAGGTCTATGCCCGCCTGTATTTAATTTCCCCCACAAGCAGAAGACTTGAGAGTAAACTAGACAAAAAGCCAAAGAATCAACATACTGAGGAAGAGCATTTGCCAAATAAGTCACTCTTGTCTCAATTTTCACTGCTTTTTAGACTGTCCTGTTCGACGGTGGTGGTCTGGGAGTGCTCCTCAGTAGGCAACCTAGAAGGAGTGCTATATAAAAACTGAGCTGCAGAAATAATAATAGTAATAATAATAATAATTATAACAGTAATTTAATAATAACACTATGTTTAAATATCTAAACGGCAATAGCTACACTAGCTCTTCCCTTCTCGTTCATTTAAGCGCTTAGATTACTGACGTTTTTTGATGGAGATTATAATAATTCTTGATTTGGCAAGCAAACATATTAATAATAATATTAATAATATTCACAACAGTAATAATAATAATTCTATGCCCTACGACTATCATAATGAAGGTCTGTTAGAACCCATCTTAGTGGAGAGATCATCACTTACAGGAAACATCTTGAAGATAGGAAATGCTTGTTTACGGCAGCCAGCCGAACGACTGAAGAAGCCGCATGGAATGCTGAAATGACCGAGGTACTGCGAGAACAGCATCATCAGGAGTATAGTGCTGACCAGCCAGAAACACACAATTTTACAACACATCCAGTTAAAATAGGGATATTAGATCAAAATTACAAACAGCACCAATGATAAGTTTAATTTAATAAGTGCAGTTAGTGCACATAAAGAAAATCAACACATACATGGAACGTTTCTGTGTGGTTCAGTGCTCGTCTTTAAACACAAAGGGTATGGGTTCAAATCTTCCCCTAGTTATTGTCTAGGGACCTTGAGCAAGCCTTTCATTGCTCAACATGCTCAGCACCTTCAATAGATGATGTGTACGTGAGTGCTAGAAATCATGCCAATTTAAACTGTGACCACTCATAGAACACCATCATCAGATAAGACTAATACTTCATTGATACAGTAATCAATGAAAAATTGTCTAAACCCGTGAGAACAAGTCTACTACCCTCACACATTTGCTCTAGGAGAGTGCTAGAACAAGTGACAATGCAAATGCCGACAATGGCAGTTCACACCAACCTTGAAACTAAAATAAACTAACAAAGGCTCAATGTTTCGTAGCAAAACAGACGCAAACCTAAGATTTTAATTAATAATTAAATGGCGAGTCTTTCACTGATAACAAGAAGTTTATCTCCGTAAGTTGCCCAAGAAACAAACTCAGCCTATCTTAATTCGCACCTCTTCAGAGCTCTCGCACTTCTACCGAGTGCTCAATAAACGGTTTACAGATACAAACGTCCAGAGAGATAAACGTATCGAAGTAATTAAGATATCGCTTACTCACGCAATACAAATCCACCATTGTTTAGCCGCCATCGCAGCCGCTGATTTAAAGAGTGACAATCCGAGAAGTGTCACCGTCGGACAGATCGAGAGCGGTCCAATGTACTTCAACATCTTGCCAACAATTCCGCTAGCGCCAAGAAAGATCTCGAAAAGGGCGGCACACATAATCGAACCCTGAATCTACAAAACACGCATTTTTCCACTTAAAACCCTACCCTAAAAGACTAAATCATTCTTAAATCAGTAGAGGCATGCATTAGTGGTGTGTGGGTGCTTGTAAAAGAAGCCTACAATAAACATGTTAACAACCCCTCTGACCAGACACAGAGCTCGCAAATAAGCTGGTTCCCTGCGCTTGGCTTTCGAGCGGCGATTTAGAAATTTGGGGATAATGATGTTAAACACAAACAAGTGCTCAGAAAGTATCAAAGTGAATATCTTTTTTGTAAAATGCAACACAAGACGACTCTGCTTCATTAAAAACAACCTTAAAAAACAAACAAATTTGCCAGACGTGACTAGCCGATTATACACCATTTACTCAAGCAGAAACAATATTCGAAACTAATCGACATCTAAGAGAATCGATTTCAAGTGCATAACAGTTCAAACTGCATTTGGGACAGAATTAATTCCGTGAAGGCATCACGTTTCATTTCTATCTAGTGGGATACACTGGATCTCGTGGTCGTCATTTGACAAGGTCACCTGATGAGAAGAACTGGGTTCAGAAAAGGTCACAAGGTTAGTTAGCAGTTTGTTTTAATTACAGAAGCTTAATATTCAGCGGCATGACACAGTTGGACCTCACCTAAACAGGATCTCACCACTGAAACCAATATCCTACAACTTCTATTCTATTTAAATTACTTGCACTCATTCCTTCGACATTCATTAAATGACTTCAAGTGCAGTGTCTCTTTAAGGGGACTACTCATACATGTTCTCAACCACAGCATGACTAAATAAAACTGTCTTAAGATGAGAGATAAATGCCTGAGGAGTTCTGGAAAGGGAGCTGAGTGGAGGCCAATCCAGGATGAGGGTCCTACCATATCACTAATGTTAATGATACACCCCTCTTGACTTAAAAGACATCGCCCAACAGCGTTAAGCAAATCAGCATACAGAAAATGTTCAAGGTCCCTAAACAGAGAATATCTGACAGATCGCCTGAACCAACTGACTGTATTATAAAGAATTAAAGATGACATTCTGTGGTCTGTCAACCGGATTGTTTCAATAAAGAAAATATTATTATTATCCTTTTCTTCTACCTCTTCCTCATCTTCTTCTCCCTCTTACTCCTCTTATTCTACCTTTTCCTCCTATTCTTCTCCATCTTCCTCCTTTCGTCATGCATAAAAACAACGAAGTTTCACTATATGCAGTATATCAATCAAAGTGCATGTAAACTGTGACTGTGAATTTCTAATTAACAGTTTGCAATAACCTGGTCACCTTATCTGCTGCTGACCTCAACTCTAAGAACACAGATAAAAAAACACGTGCCAAATTTAATTTCCAAATATAATAAATTAAAAACAATCATGGCAAATACAAAGAAAACAATGGCAAAACCAATTGACAAAATATCCATTGTCTCTTAAAGCACGTGTGCACATAAATAAAAGTTCAGCAATTATATATCCACACCTGCAGGTCAGATCTTTGAGATAAACCATCAGAAGTTGTTGACAAGAACTACTGACCTCTCTAAGTCTGCTCATCCATATCTGCCGGTGCTCAGGACTTCCCACTTCAATATAAGTCTCATTCGTCATTGCAAAGCTTTGGTTTCCTAGAGAACCTATCAATGAACGTAAAATTACACTGCATTAAAATAGCAAATAAACTAAAAATTAAAATTAACCAGCAGTGCACTGGTGACTTTGCACACAATCAGATCACACAATTAATTTAGTTTAAAAATCAGGAGCTAACCACACTGCGTTTAATTCTGAATTGCACTGTATTGTATCGGACCGTTTATAAAGCGCTTCTCACAGCAAGAGCCTTTCAGAAGCGCTCCTAGTGCGTGCAACCTCAAGAGAAACGGCAGGTTCTGAGGCGAGAGAAAGATGAGAAAAGACTACCATAGAGCTTGACAGAGCGAACTGTTGTTGGAAGTCCATTTGACGTTGCAAGTCCTTTAATTTTAGTCAATAGTCAGATAAGACTCCCAAGGTAAATGGATCCTCATCTAATGCAGGTCAAGCAACGATGATGACTCAGTGTATAAGTACACTTCGGAAAACAATCAACATTTGGATCATGTGAAAATGAAAATACGGACCACAGAATCATAACCTTCATCACCGAAGACACTGTAATCTAACTGTAAGATTCCGCATTTTCTAGAAGCACCCATTAACACAAAACTGACCACAAACACTCTAATTAATTATGAATCAGGTCAGTTACTATTTCAAGCACTTCAAGTACTGACAAAGCACTGCCTTAGTGAGGTATTTAACCATTTAATCTGCATTGGCTTTCCATACACTCTAGTGCACACTTTTCATGAAAAGGATAAACAACTATCTACAGACTTGACATTTCCATCCATGCATAGTCTATTATTAAGATGTACTTGTATGTAAATAAACTTAGCCATAAATATTTCGTTGGTGCTTAGCCATGACCTGTAGTAGTTAGATGGTTCTGCTCTTCTTCCCTGTTCTGCCCAATCTTTGTTTAGCCTACTTTGTCATGTATGCAATCGAACCAGTCAAATAACCTCCAACTCCCCAAAAGCAGACATTATGGCTGAGGCTGCTGATGCTGCCCTCTTCAACAGTGGCGGTGAGGGGGTCAAGCCCCATAAACAAGGACATCCGGGGGCTAAGCCCCCCTAAAAAAGGCCATCCTTTTTTTTCAACATGTAAAACTGAAGTTTTGGCGGATGAAAATGGAACATTTCCATGAGATTTCGGCCAAATGACTTTTTAAAAAAGGTCATCATAAATTCTGGCGGACAAAAATGAAAATTCAGCCCCCTAAAACTTAAATCCTGGCGCCGCCACTGCTCTTCAAAGCTATAATTAAAGACAATGATCATGTTCTTAATAAATTTTTCTCAGACAGACACCCTGGTAAATACAATCTGCACTCTAGACCGCATCCATTTGAACTAACCAATAAAAACGTCATAACAGTGATGCTGTATAAAGACGTTTATTATGCTTTATGCGCTGCTCTCTTTGTGCTTGTTAACTGTTGCATTATGACGACTTGTTATTCAGTAAATAAAACGAATATATATATATATATATATATATATATATATATATTATCCCAACCCAACATATAGGTGGCTCCAATTTGTTTTTCTTTACTGTGCATTTTCACAGTATGCCTTTTCGTCTGTGCAGTTCTTACTGTTTCCATAACATCTTTCTTACTTTCCAGCAAGGAAACAACATCAAATAGTCTTACCACTGTCTGCCAGTTTCAACTCCTTCTTACAAAGAGCAACAGAAGACGATAAGGAGCAGCGTTAGCAACTTCTATGCTCGGCATTAAGGGCAGATAGACGGCCCTCCCTTCCCTTGCTGTCAAAATCTTCGCACCGGAAGAGTGCTGACTTATTACATGTTTAACGACACTGCAATATCAAAGACGATTAGTGTTGCCCTCCTCCTTTATCCAGGCTTGGGACTGGCACTAGCAGAGAGCAACCAGTGGCAGAGTTAAACCCGGAAGAGCGCAATAAGTGCACACTTTTATAGTCGAATTAGCTAGCAGGGGGTGCAGGTGAAACGGAAATCTTCCACGAAAGTTCTGCCATGGTGGGAATCTTAACCCCCCTTACCTCTCGACTGATAGTCGAACATGTGATTTATCACTACTCTATCAAGCGACACACCCTGCCCATAAACTCCAATAATAATTAATCTGCCTGAAATGTACCAGCAGCACTTGTGAATAAGCAAGCGCCACTTGCTAAGTGACTTAGAAATTTGGAGACTATAGTTACCAACTGCATGAGATCTGTTGACAGTAAATTATGACATTACTCATAGTCAACCTAAATCGTTCTGACTAAACAACACCAGAATCCCAGGAAAATTACTGAACAATCCCAGATAGAGCGCAGACAAAGATGACAACTAGTACACAACATAGGTACTGATCTGATAGCCTATCAGTTTGTGATAAACAGTATGACATTACTGACTGTGGCCCAAATATAGATCTTAATCTTTGCACCTCAGAAGGACTGCTAAAGTATAAAGTTCCCCACTTGTCACAAAGAAACATAAACAGCAGTTTATAAACTGAAACAGTTCATGCTTTCTTGTTCTTTTTAATGTCGTCTGCTTTTGATCTGGACCACTGTTCCGTCCAGTTATCTGCTTTTGCCTTCAGTTTATTGTTTCATACCACTGAGTAATTATTATTATTATTATTATTATTATTATTATTATTATTATTATTATTATTATTATTCTGAGTAGTTTCCTTCGACAGGTGATAGAGAAGCGTCAGAATGACTTAATTGCATTCAATAATCAGACAATAAATTGCTTCAACAGTTGCAATTCGCATATCATTCATTCACAAATTTATATAGCGCCTCTTCAAACGAACTGCTCAGAAGCACTCCCGACTCTAGCATGGCAAAAGAGGTGTTTCAAGCTGAATAAAAAATGCTTCAGTAAGAGCCCCGTGGGGTGTGGTGGCATGGTTGCATGTTCAGTGCCTAGTGACTGGAGGGTCGCACGTTTGAATCCACATCTAGACACTATGAAGTGACCTTGGACAAGTTGCTCGCCCATAATTGTCTCCTTTGATCCTAGGTCAAGGAGCTTACCACACCGGATTCGAGACCCGGGAGGGACATCTTAGCCTAATAAATGATGAGTAGTTAGATTAGACAGACATTGAAGACTGATCAACTAGTCGTGACTTGTAAGATGTTCTCATGTGAAACAAGTCTAAGAGCCCCATGAATCAGACATGCTGCCTGTGAGAGCACATTCCAGGCCACTGGATCCACCACAGAAAAGGTTTGATTCTGCACATAAGATTATGTACAGGTAACGGGACTTTGGCTTTTGGGTTCTCTTCTTGCTTGTACCGATGCTCACTTGCACAGCTGCTTAACATTTTGTACAATGTTGTAAAGAAAAAATTATGGTTAAAACAACTGCGAAAAAAGTTTAGTTTCTTACCTGGCAAAATGATGTTGTCGGGACATTTCCACTGCGGCAGATTAAAATACGACAGGGTTGGAACGAGGAGTGCGAAAGTACCTGCCTGAACAATCGGAAGCCTGTTCAACATAAAACAAAACATATGTAAACAGCAGTGTCTGCAGCAACCAGAACCTTACGCACCATGCTACATATTGCATTCAATGCTACATATTCATTCAATGCTACATAATGCATACAATGCTACATAATGCATTCAATGCTACATAATGCATTCAATGCTACATAATGCATTCAATGCTACATATTCATTCAATGCTACATAATGCATTCAATGCTACATATTCATTCAATGCTACATAATGCATTCAATGCTACATATTCATTCAATGCTACATAATGCATTCAATGCTACATAATGCATTCAATGCTACATAATGCATTCAATGCTACATAACGCATTCAATGCTACATAACGCATTCAATGCTACATATTCATTCAATGCTACATAATGCATTCAATGCTACATAATGCATTCAATGCTACATAAATCATTCAATGCTACATAACGCATTCAATGCTACATATTCATTCGCTCAATCATTCGAAAATTTTCATAGCGACTCTTCAAGAGGCACTACTCAGAAGCACTCCCGACAATAGCTCAGCAAAGAGCACAGTTTTGAGTTGAATAAAAAAAAAGCTTCAGTAAGAGCTACAGGAAGCATACGTAGCTTCTGTGGAGCCCATTCCAGACCACTGGAACATATGCAACATCATAGTAAAAGAAGAGCAGTCACGTATAAAGCCCCAAGTCTTAAGGCAGCCATGGACCGTATGAAGTGTCAACAACATCCATTTTTTAGCCTCGATGATGGGACTACTCAGAGGCACTCCCAACCCGAGCATGGCTAAATAAAGCTGTCTTCAGACAAAAGAGGAATGGCCAGCCCTCACCCTTGCCATCTCATCTTCCTGCCAACAGTGTACGCCTGTACAGTCAGTGTACTCATTATGACCGAGTTTGCTACGGGTGTACATGGACCAGAAATTTACACACAAAATTCTGCCCGGGCGGGGATTCAAAACCTAGACCTCTTGATTGACAGACTAGCATGATAACCACGACACCACTGAGCAGCCCTTCAATACTGAACGATAAACAACCATATGCTGACAGCTCGTTCCATCAAGCCAGTCATTTACCATCAATTTCTTTATTACCAGCTGTCTTTCCGTCAAGCCGTTCGACATTACGTTAGAAACGACAGTTTTCGTTTGTCAAAACCATAAAAAAACTCACCGAAGCATTCTCTTTGGGAGAGCTCTACACCAAGAGCTGCTTACAATGAGATGGTCTTATAATCAGTTCATTTTCTGTAGCCGAACTAGTATTGGGATCTGTCCTGACCACGTGGCGTCATAATTCATGTTACAATTGACCAACTGTATTGAATCTCTGGTGTATTAGGAAAGTTATGGGCCACTTTTCACAAGTTTTACTACTTAACTGCTCTGTCGTCTGACAGCCAGCTAGCCTAAGTCTCACACACAAATACACACACGCACGCAAGCAAACACACTGCTCTCTGCCCTTATTACTTTTTGTACTAAACCCTAGTACAACAGCACTGTAGCACAACAGCATGATGAACACTCATTGTCACTATCCCTTGACAGCTATTTATCAATTCAATAAATGGCTTTTACTTAAAGCGACCAATTAATCAGCAAGCAAGGACGAACCAGCATGAGTCGTAATTAAATAATTGAACAACGGAACCAAATACAATTCTTCTCAAAAGCAATGTATGTTGCCACACTTGGCAAAGGTAGGAAAAGTACTACAACATTAGACATTTACACACACACACACACACACACACACACACACACACACACACACACACACACACACACACACACACACACACACACACACACACACACACACACACACACACACACACACACACACACACACACACACACACACACACACACACACACACACACACACACACACACACACACACACACACACACACACACATGACATTACCATGGCCAGATTGACCACAAACATACATGGTTAAGTATCTAGCCTTTATTCTCATGTAATAACCACATACAAACACATACACACACCTAAACAGTATGGCACAATTACGGTAGAAACAAAAATTGAAATCAGATTCAAACAAAGGCAGCAAATAAACATGTGTGTGTGTTTCTTGTGTGCGTGTAGAAGACTTACATGCAAAAACAACTATAAATAAACATAAGGATCCTGGATTCACAATTGCAATTTAACTGCTCTGAAACTGTGTACATTCCAGCTAAAAGTAGCTTTACTTCAGAGCACATTCAATGCTGTACAAAGATTAAGCAGGACAATTCCCTACCCACAAGTACAGTGAAATGCAACGTCATTGTCAGGTTGCTTGCCACAGTTAAACCAACATTCTAGTTACATAAGTGTCTGTTTTTCAAGATATTCCTCATGGCTGTGTATGCCACCACAGCCCTCACTTCAAAGGATTAACAGCCTTAGCTTAACCTTGACTCTGACACCAAAAACATGAACCATAACAAGCGTCTGCATCGCCTCAATGAGTCAATGGTCCGTTTCTTCAATTAGCTCATACTCCAAGCGGCCCACAGTGCAATTCGTGACCCGAATTCCAATCGAAAATCCACCAATCAAAGCATTGGAATCACTTGCACTGAAACATGTCATCATCAGAGCAGAAGGGTTTTGCTTCAGACACAAGTTCTACACAGTTTTTCATTGATTTTTTTATAGCATGAGAAGGGTAAAATCTGCATGAGACATGTGATAATCTTAACAGAACATCAGTTTTCTTGGATCTAATCACTTAACTTCTACAATCAGTGATGGCATCAAGTGACATGATGTTCATCATCAATGATGGCCTTCTGATCACAACAGATCTTTTAATGTGAACAGATGCTGCTAGAATGTCCAATAGCCTTCTACCACAGAACTACACGATTAAAAAACTCCAACTAAGATATATCAGATATGCATCTGATCTTAATCTTTGCACCTCAGATTCTGGCTGCTAAAGTATAAAGTTTCCTGCTTGTCACAAAGAAACATATTAACAACAATTTATAAACTGAAACAGTTCATGCTTTCTTGTTCTTTTTAATGTCGTCTGCTTTTGATCTGGACCCCTGTTCCGTCCAGTTTTCTGCCTTTGCCTTCAGTTTATTGTTTCACGCCTCTGAGTAGTTTCCTTCTACAGGCGATTATAGAAGTGTCAGAATGAATTAATTACATTTAATTAGACATTTAGTCGGGCAGAAAATGATAGAGATGCATGTCTCACATGGAGACAATAGCTATAAAATGAATACAATAATGATGGCATTGTCCTGAATGGAAAGATCAGAAGACAATAGAGACAAATGTGCTCATAATAAAACCATTAACACTCATGGGGTGCCTCACACGGTTAGCTACAATGCTCCCTCTAAGTTCTTTTCAAAATAAAAGCCCTGGTTCCTACACGGGCAGCAAAATATGGGACCTTTCTTAATTATACCATTAACACGCAAGGTTGCCTCACACGCTTAGCTACAATGCTTTCATCTCTGTCTTAGTCTTGAGACTGTACACCAACTTTTTGCCTTCACTCTCTGCTTATGACTTGTCTTGTTTCTCTTTCTCACTCCTAATTCATACACTTGTTTCCTTTTCTGCCCATATCAGTTAGAAAGTGGATACACTCTCCATCATCTTGATATAAATTCTTGTTTGTGGTTGCTCAGGTTCAGCGGAATCACTCCCATTCTGGGTCACCATTTTTCTCAGGGATATTTTACCTGATAGTTGATATTATTAGCTTCTTATTGTCACTGCACAAGCATTGTTATTTTGTCATTTTGCTGAGTTGAATTCTTTTGATCTCTCTGAATAAACAAGTTGAATTGAATTGAACACCGAGCATGATGCAAAGTTGAACATTTCTTCAGGTTCTCGGCTCCTAATTTTGAATGGCAAAATGGTGATACCATTGTCACTCTGGCAGTTTCGATTCCTTGCTTAATGTTGCTCTCCCATTATATATTGATCACAACACAAACAAATGTAGCTGACATCATATGCAAGTACAATCCCTTCTTCTTCAGATTATCTGCCTTGATGCAAGTTCAAACAACACCCAATGACACCACTCGATACAGTTGATATATATATAGTAAAGTAACATACATAGCAAATCAATCTTTTACCCACCGAGCACATAGGATTTCACATACCAGTTACTACACTTTGGGTGGTAAAGTGTTAATATGCAAAGGTCAATCGACCACTTTTAACAATAATTTTCTGTCGTTGGCCCTACAACCTGGAATGGGCTTCCTGTGGAACTACGTCAAACGCCTAGAGCCTTTGAGACTACGTTCTACTCTGCTCTTAAGACTGTTCTCTTTGGCCGTGGTTGGGCCGGGAGCGCTTCTGAGTAGATACTCAAGAAGAAGCGCTATATAAATGTCTGAAAAGAATGAATGAATAATATGCAATTATGTTTAGTAAACCAATGGATACACGATTCAAGATGTTCCATAAACAATTAATACAGGTCCAGTAGATTATAAAATGCTGTAAAATCCTGATAGGCATAAAATGTAAGCAAGATCTTCTGTTTCATATTTGCGAGATTGTCAACAGACATGTATATGCGACCCAGGCAAATTGTTCTTTCCATAACTTACAAAACTCTTCAATCTTATCAGACAATGGTCTGATATGGTCAGACAATGGTGGTCAATTTGGCAGCAAGTACAATGCCATCAATCAAAACTATCATCTCTTCTGGATTCTGCTGCACTAACTCCAATCTCACTTCTTCTTTTCTGGTTGATTCCTTTAACATCTTAAAAGTACCTTCATTTAATATGCATAGCCTATTCCAAAGCCTTGTGTATCAGATGTCACTTTAAATAAAATTCAACTTCGATTCATCGCATTTTACCAGTAATGAAATTGCCATGAGTGCTGGTCTTCATGCAAATATCTCAAATCATGTCAGCAGAATTGCCGCAATATATATAATAATATATACAATATATATATATATATTATATATTATACATATATATATAAAAACCTTCCCTCAGCATAATAGTCTTCGCTCTGTACCCATTGACGACAGTAAGTCTGAATCGATACATTCTTAAACCGCTAGTTTCTTAAAATTCCATCACAAGTTCTTTCTGCTAGACAAGGAAACACTGTGGAATAAAAAATTTTACACATAATATTTAAAAGCAGAGGCAAGATCCACTTGTACAGCTATCCAGACAAGGAGACTAGGTTATGGATGTTAACTGGACAATAGACACAATATTATTATGAGCCTGAAGGATTAGTTCATAGCAGGTCCAAGCATCCTGTTCAAGACTGGTGCCATATATAGAGGGTACAGGTAAACTGACATTGTTAAAGAGACATATGACTGCAAAAGACAGAGACTCCACGAAAAAACAAATGAGTACGAGAGAGAGAGAGAGAGACAGACAGACAGACAGATGGACAGAGAGAAGGAAAGAACGGTGCCAAGTGATAGATGATTAGCTATATGTTTCCCCATGGAGCTAATCATCTAAATTCATATTATTAATTTAGACAGATACCATGCAATGGTCCATGCATACATACTATCTCAAGTACCATATGCGGGCCAGAGTTCAGACTGCAAAGAGGCTAAGATCTACAGGGGCAATCCCACAGACATTTCTTAACACAGGTTTTGATTGGCCATCTGAAAATAGTACTCAAATATGTCATTTAATACATGTAGCATGCATTATCTGGAATATGGACAAAACTGGAATGCTGTTGGTTAGCTCATGGACTGCACTTCGACATTTTCTACTTTCTAGGATATACAATGAATAGTATACAGTACTGAGTATATTAGTTGCCTTATGTTTCCATTTAATTTTTTTAAATTATTTGAAACACTAGTAGTTCATGACCAAACAAAGTTAGGTTTATTACCTGATACCAATAGTACCTTGCATCAACGTTATGGTTTATTACCTGATACCAATAGTAGTTTGTATCAACGTTATGATTCCAGATGCCACAAACAGAGTTCCAGTGATCTCGCTTTTTCCAACGTTATCCTTGTCCATGCAAATGGCTGGCGCCAACAGAATTGGAATCGTCAGGGTTGCGATAAACATCGAGATATAATGCTGAAGAAAACAAAAATATGAAATGAGTCATTTTAACTTGAAAATCCAAGATGGAAAAGGTCACAATTTCCAGTTAATATATACTAAACTGGTAACTAATTTAATGTAGCAGCTAACATATTATATGCTTTCCACCAGACTCTCACCTTCATCCATATATTACACATGCAAAAAAACGCACTCTCGACACCTCCCCGTACGCACTTGTACATCTAGTTGATCCACCCATGCGCACGTACAAATAAGCTTCTTGACCCCTTACAAAGGCTATTTAGCCAAAGTTATCTATGAAACGTGTATTTTTTTAAAGGCCACTACCTATCTTTGTTAAACATCAAATTTGCTAGTTAAAATTTGTCAACTATTAAGATTTACTGTTAAGATCTGAGAAGAATATAATTTCTATGTAGTCAAAAGCCATCGGATGACTATAGGATACTACATAGTTATACATAGGCTAATGTGGGCGTCACAATTAGATATTTATTTTGCGTACATACATTTTGCCGACCCCTTATCCCGTACGCAAATTGCCTAAATCTCTGGACCACTCCGTGCATTATATGGACAGGACCCCGTGTGCATACAACATGCAAAGCATATGATACAGTCGTGTACTTGCTCACTGATAATCCCATAAAATAATATCAGATATCAACGATGCACTAAATAATGATGTTATAGCTACAAAGCATAATATATATATATAATCATATATATACATAGATATTATATATATACATATACGTATATACTATATAACATATATATATATATATATATATATATATATATATAGTACACAATAACCTAGTAGATACATTTACAGCAGCAATGAAGCAAGTAACACATCAACAGCTTCACATGAAGTGGAGGTTCAAAAAGTTCAAGTCTTCTCAGTGGACCCGTCCATATAACAATCCTTGGCCAAAATTTTGCACACACACACATGCCTCTGTCGTAAACCAGAAAGGCAGGAGAATTTGGTATTAATTATTAAGTGCTCAGAGAGATTTACTGGTAACAATCGTTAAGAGTTCCAAGCAAAGTTGTTAAGCAAAGAAAAACCGCCAGTTTGGATATGCAGAGTGCACTTGACCGAATTCCACAGAATGCATTGATACATGTATGCGTGAAAGAATCAAAACGAAAAATTCATACAGTACATGAATGTATAACATAACTTGAACTAGCAATGACAGGAGCACTGGACATGACAAATAAGTGAGCACAATATTAAAGATCATTAATTCGAAACCATTACCTCCAAATGCCTGGCCTATATACAGATCTCATGATCTAATAAGCTTGGCAGACAGCAGAAATCCTGCAGTGGCCTTATGTACAGGACACTGGGATACATCCATAGCCATCGCAAGGACTGAAGGACACGGCTGAGTACCTCTCAATAGCTATTATATGCATTTCTCAACCAATAATTCATTTATTAATAAGTGTCGATATTATATAACGACCAAACATCAATGGGTATACCACTGGGCAATAATTATGAGTGAAGGACCTACTGAATGTCCCTAATAGCAACCATCCCAGGCGATGCTTAAACACATACTTTCAGCATAGCAAGGCAAGAAGGGCTCTAAGTCTCTAACCAACAACCTCACGTGTTCCATATATCTTCAACTATGGGACTTTGAAGCCGTACTGCGTTAGTTTACAGCTAAGCCACCCAAACCCATTGCACAGTGTGTTCACGAGTAAGTCAAAACAGACAAAGTCCTCTTTCGAATTTCGGTTGAGACGAACCTGAAACGCCAGCAGCAGACACAGTCCTAACGGCGGAGTTTCATCCACCTTGTACGTCACATCCACTTCCTCTTTCCACTCGCAGTCCTCCGGAAGCTCGTCTCCAGGCCGGCGCGGTTCACAGACTCCGTCGTTCAGCTTCCGAAACTCATCCAGCTGAACGCTGGCATGAACCGCACCAACTCCATCGACCAAAACGTCCGTGCATTTCACATCGCTGTCCAGACTCTGCGGAAAATGAATTTCTTTCTTGTCCAGGTCATTGACCATTTTATCGTTTGAATGATTGTTCATTATTTAACAATTGACCGCAAAATGCAAACTGTCCAACTGCTCCTATTGTCTCCTGCTGCAGTAGACAATGAAGTCATGAGTCATCGAAGTGTTCAGCTGGCGTCACGGAATCTGCATGGAAAAAAACAGGAATTGCGTTCAGTCGAAATGTCGGAGATTCTAATAAGCAGTGCAACAGATCTGAACGCAATGATTGCAGTAAATCTGAGGCACGTCAAAACAAACAAACTGCAAGGGAAAAAATGATAAAAACATTATGCGACGCAGATGGTTGGTACATTTAGCCATAAATGGCAAAGAAGCACATGCACAATATAAGCATATATACGGTATATATTATATGTATATACATATATGTGACAAGCAACATGCATGTGTATTGTATTCTGATCATTTTTAAAGTGCCTTTTCAGTATAAACTTACTTAGAGACCTGTGCCCTTTACTCCATATAATTGTTTTCATAATGAAATAGCACTACCTTGTTCCTGATATCGTAGAAAAAATTTGACTATCAAAGAACAAAAATCATCAGAAGCAGGAATGTCACTTGACCAGCCATTAACCTCAACTTCATAAAAACGAAAATCTTAAATACCACCGAATATGTGACCCGTCATCACAAACCAGTCGCAATTTAAAAATTAACTTTCTTTAGTTTTAAGCGCTATCTTGTAGATGCCTTATTTACCTTTCCAAAACAGTTTGTGGTTTTCTGTATCTCACATAAACCGAAATTGCAAAATTTTCACTCTGACGGTATACATAAACCGCTAATTGAGAAAAGTTAAGCCTTATTATTATTTGCATTCTTTTAGAAACAGCTATTTCTGATGGACTGATTTAAATAAAATTTGACAGCCATGTAGCTTTGAACACCAATTGCAAATAAACTCTACAAATTTGCAAAACATCCTCCATTTCAAAGATTAAGTTTATTAACACGTTCACCGCCTACACGCCATGTTAAATGACTGAATCCGGTACGAGATATCTCGTACTGGGCGGTGAACGTGTTAAGCGAAAAATGAAAAAAATAAATGATTTTCCCCATTTCTGGCAGTATAGCAAGCAAGGTCATGCGAGTGTGCATTCTCAGCACCGACTTGTCAATCGTTCAGCCAACCACAGTGCAATATATTGTCACAAGCTCATTGTTGTAGCGCAATTAGAAAATTGCTGCACAGCTAATCTACCTCTTTCGGGTCAATCCCTGTGTGTATTAAATAAAGGTCATATTTTATTAATAGAACAGAAAAAAGGATTTCCTTGTTCAAAACGAGACCAATCATGCTTTTCAATTTGATCTGCAACCTAATTAAATATTGCAACAAAAGAGCAGTGAACTTTGACTTAACTCCTGACTTTCCATCTCGAAACAGATTAAGGGTTCTAATCAAAATTAATTTTTATACGTCTAGATACACCTAAAAAATTATACGTTACTATTATTAAATATATATATTTATCTACTTGTTTCTGCATTAATGTCAATTATGGCCAGTTTGAGGTTTCCCATAGTTATTGGTCAATTTTTGCCAAAATGACATTGTGAAAAGCAACTGATTTCATGGTGACGGGTCACATATGACAACAAGCACACTAGTTGTCAGAAGAAGTAAGGACATTTGCTGTTTGTGGACTGATGACTTCAATGACTTGACACTTTCTTTTACTTGTTACTCACACCTTCTAAATGACACTATCCTATCTATTGACAAAGCATCTGTGAAAAGAGATCTGTATGTGTGAAGGACGAAGACATGCTTCGGGGAGCGTGCTTTTTCAACTGCTGGCCGCCGCTGCTGGAACAGTCTGCCTTCCACAGTTCGTTCTGCCAACTCTGTTGGGGCTTTCAAAACTCGACTGAAGACATATTTGTTTTCTAAGGCGTACCTTTGACTGAATATATTGCGTTTGTGTTTGTAGAGGCGCCTTTGTAACGGCATGTGCTATGTTACGGCGCCATAGAAATTGTCATTATTATTATTAAAGCATCAAGCATTGGTCCAGATATTGTTCACCTTAAGGTCTTACTCAATGTACTTACTCTTGGTGATCTAACCAAATTCTGGGAAGGTTGGTACCTGCACACTTCATAATACAAGGCAGCTGAGTCACTGTGTAGTGTGTAATAAGGCTTTTGAGGAATCTCTCAAACTGCACAACCAGCAATGTTTAACCTAGTGCCGTTTGGCCCAAAAATTTCTAACGACTTTTTTAGTCTTTCTTCTGAACTTACCCAAACACACAATGCAGCCTTTTAGCGCAATTTTCTTACTGTGCAACCCAAGGGCGGATACAGAAATTTTATAGGGGGGGGCCAAAGTTTTTGGTCTTGGGTCAGGAAAATATTTTCGCCACGGTCGCCAAAAGGATGACTTTTTCTTAGTCATTTGTCTCGAATTCCGAAGAAAAAGATACCGTTTCATCCGCCAAAATAGTTGATGACCCTTTTTTATGTTTAGTCATCAGTCATCCTGATCGGAGTAATGGCCTGTCTGGTGTCCTGCTTTTCTATCCCACTGCATTATTTAATGGCTTGTTCAAACCAAATGGGGGGAGGGCCACGTCCCATGCACTTTTTAAACGGGGGACCATGGCCGGATTGGCCCCTGGATCCGTCCCTGGTGCAACCCCTTAATTCCATTCCGGTCATCCATGGTAAATTACCCCTCAATCGGATGACAGTGACCTTTTTTAAACTGTTTTTCACTCCACAAGATTGCTTTTACAACTGAATAAATTCATTTACAACTGCCCATTTGTGTAAAACTGCACGTTAAAAAGTCCTGCTGTGCTACACTTGAGTTATGCAGATCACACAGAAGAAGCTGATCATCAAAAGACCAGATTTAAAGAATAAACCAGATCTCATCAGAAGTCAGCTAGGACTCTGTGGCAAGGTAAGGCTAAGATTATCGTTAATATGCATTAACCATTTGAACCCAGAGCTCCCGTAACGCTATATGGATAATGGGACGGAAAACCGGCCAGCCAGGTTCAAAGGGCTAACACCGCTGCATAACATGATCTTCAAGAAGTTTTAGAAAAACTCTAGCAAAAAGAATTGGTGGAGAATGTTGCTTCAGGCATCTGTGGCAGATAAGAGCATATTTTTAGCAAAAACTAAATCTCCAGATGCATGCGTGTACTCGATATACGTGGATAGTGATTTCTAAGAGCCTCTGCTGTGAACAGATTGAATTTTTAGGTCTACAGTAGTGTGACCATTTTTTGGCCATCAAAAAACCGGGACGCTTTTTCGGAAAACTAACAATCTAGGTATGCATGCAATTTGTAGGCTTACCCTAGCATAACCTTCAATATTTCCATCAGCCTTCCTTTTATGTAGGTCTGCTCCGATTTTCCCCGCACTTTATGCATTTACAAAAATCACTCGACGGCCATGGGTCTGCCCATTTTTCTCTTGACCTGCCTCATGAGACCAAAACAAGGAACTTTTAACAGCTTTTTTAGGCCTACATTTAATTGTTTCAACCTACTGAATAACTCTCATTATAAACCTGATGCGATCTACTGAAATCGACATCCTATATGGCGATGCCCCTGAAATATTGTAAGCTTATTCTGAAAACTCGCTTGCTAGGCTTTGATAATTCTTTTAAACTGTAAATTAACCTCACTACTAAAATATGTAATATAATATTTCATGTAAATGATAATAAATCAACAACTTCTCTTTCGTTATGACGTCTTTTCGAGCTACCAACTATACTTTGTTCTGTAATTTACAAAGAACCGACGTCTCCAATATCCAAGTTGACAATTTCTTTTCCTTCTTGTCAAAAACCGGAACAATTTTGCCTTTTTGCCTAAGTCGTCGGGACACCGGGACGCACCACAAAAAAACGGGGCATGTCCCAGAAAACCAGGATATACGGTAACCATAGTCTACAGTGAATTCAATGCAGAAAACCAAGATATCAACTGAAGAAGTGATAATTATCAGCCTAGTTACCTGTGAAGCGCAAAACTGACGAAACACGTCAAGCAATTTGGACTTGCAATAAATACAAGTGTTGGGCCTATGCTTCTGAGTATGAGTTAAATACATATGGCACATTTGTAACGGCTGTCAAGATCAAAGATAATTGTCCGAAGCCCCATGAAGCAGCCCAATTCAGAGTCTAAAACGTAATTGAGCTACTGGATCTGAAACAAGGCCGTTGATGAAACACAAATAAATATCGCATAACAGATCGGCTGCAATTCTAGCGATCAAGTGTGCCAGTCAAATCACAGAAATTACTGCATTCAAATGAGCGCTTGATCCGCTTGATCCTTCCTTGTGCAAACAGCCTTCAATCCAGGCCAATCATCTTGGAGTATAGGCAACACACAGTAGCAGCCACAGACTCCACAACATCCATATCCCAGGCAGTGACACAACAGTTCACATAAACTGGTTTTTTACCGAGACTATAAAGATAAACTTATTTACTTTATTAGCCATCTTAAATTTGGTAACGGCCCGCTATTCCGAGGGTCCACTATTCCGAAGGTCCACTATTCCAAATATCCGCTATATATTTTGTTTGTTATCCTTGTGGTTAGGGTTACAGTGGGTTAAGGTTAGGGTTATGGTGGGTTAGGGTTGGGTGGGCTAGCATTAGGCTTAAGGTTATGGATAGTGCTAGGGTTGGGGAGGGTTAGGGTTATGGTTGGGGTGGGTTAGGTTAGGTTTAGGGTTAGGTTTGGGGTGGTTTAGGTTTATGGTTAGGTGGGTTAGGGTTATAGTTAGGTTTAGGGTTAGGAATAGTGGACCTTCGGAATAGTGGACCCTCGGGATAGTGGACCCGAACCCTTAAATTTACCGTGGACAATTGGGACATTTCACAATTGATTTCTTTGGAACATTGTACAAGGACCAAGACTACCACCACTACCAACCAACACCAGCACCATCAAACCGGTAAGGCAGTGCTGTCCAACGTGCGGCCCGCGGACCGCATGCGGCCCGCGAGGCGATTTCAAGTGACCCGCCCGGGCTCGCTAAATTTTTGCACTTTAACTGTGTAAAATGAAGTAAAGGGTAAAGTCACTGGTCGACTTGAGCTTTTATTTTTTTATTGACTTTGTGACAGTTGCCGATTCGGAATGCTATCAGGAAGGACAATCCGAAAACTAAAGTTACTCTCTTCTTTTCTTTCCATATGGTTAGGTTCCAGTGGTCTATCTGGAGATTGACCCACAACTTCTGGTTTTAACAACTCGCATTACTGTACGGTACTCAACTAAACTCACTTCGTAAACCGTCCCAAACCGTTCACTTCTAGTCAGTTTCTGAGATCTGTACAGAGTTCCAGCACGTCTGCAAGACTGCAAGTGACTCTGACCATTCCTTTCGAGAGATAGTCTAATTCTAGTTCTTAAGGATTAAAAAGAACCCATCGATAAGAGACCCAGGACCAGGGATGACGAACGTCGATGTCTTGATTATGTCTGGTCCGATGACTATGGTGCTGGCTAGCTCTTTAGACCGAGACTCTGGCTTCGGCGATTTTTTTTATGAAAGTCAGAAAAGTAAGATGGAATTTCGCCCAATCATAAAGTGGATCTTAGCCAGAAAAATTAATTGGGCGACGTATACTGAAGAACTGAGATGGCTAAACTGTGCCTGGGCGACGAAACTGAGTGGCAGGCAGGGATAAACGCCACCTTTGCCTTGCACATTTTGGTGCTCAACTATTGTGAAGCATGACAATAGTGGTTAATAGACCTATGTGTAGTCTACATGCTATTATTAATTAGTAGGCCTATTATTCATGTGGGACTCGACGAATTCTTTCGATAAACGGCTCAAGACTTTCCTCCTTGGCCATTCTTGGTCGATCGGGAGCATACATGTATCTGAATAGTTATCTTGAACTGGCTGTATATAAATTTCATAACAGATAGCTATAGATTGTTAGATATGTTACAAACATTCCACATTAAATTTCAATAGCCTACTCGTTTCAATGTTAATATATCAATAAATTTTAGTGTTGCGGCCCTCGGCTTCAAAAATCTTGCTTTTGCGGCCCGTGGTACCAAAAAGGTTGGACAGCACTGCGGTAAGGCAACCAGTGCAATGGTGACAAAATTAATGACCTCCATTGTTTTCAGTTCTATTGTTTATTTACATAACCCCATTATCTGATGATAAAACATAAATCAAGCAGAGCAGTTGCTATTTGTGCGCTGCGGTCAAGGTCTTAAACAGTGATTGTATGGTTCCAAAAAAAGAAAGCATGGTTCAAACTTATAGACGGCATTAGTAGTTTGACAAGTGTCTAATCGATCAGATTTGTAAATGCAAGTTCCGCAATTTATGTAGTGCCAGTGTCTTGTGTGCAAGGCATCAACTGATGGTGTGTGAAATCACATGCAGCCAAGTCAGTGCCCGAAAAGTGTCTGGTGAAACAATTGCATGCAAAACTCTGTTATTAAAAGTACTGACTCTGACTTGTATCAACAATATTATAAGAAGCCTTACAATCAGGGTGATAATTGTCGGGGCTGAGGGGTTCAACCCCCTAATCTTTCTTAAGGCCTCATAGCAAAGTCTTCTTCTCACACCCCAACTCCACGTGGATCATAGGGCTGACCCCCAGTTATGTTTCTAAAATTCTCACACTGCTTAAAATCCATGCATATAAATCATTCAAAGGCAATTTAAGATATTGAACTGAACCGTATTCAAACACTCTTTAAAAAAAACATTGGGTATAGTGATTGGACACAAGAAATACTGAAAAAATCCAACCTTGAATAGGCATTCAACCAGAATTTAAACAGTAGACAGTTTAACTCAGATTTCTAAAACAATCAAGTGATACTTAAATTTATTCAAACACTCAACCAGGAAACAATGACTGTGCACATTAATCCACTGGGTAACTTAACTGCAGACTTCACTAGCAACAACATTCTACCAAAGTTATGTTGCAGGTCACCATACAAGAAATTACAAAACGTGTCTTTAGGAGTTCCATGAAAAGGAACCTTGTGATAGCAAATTTGGCTCCTGAAGGAGAATAAATTTGTGGGATCCTGCAGGCACCTGATAGTGCTATATCAGAACTGTGGTAAAAATGAAGTGCTGTCAGATGTCACACTGGTATCTAACAACCTGTCTTAGCACAGAAGTTCTGTTGTTAGTGTTTGTCATATTCATTCGTTCATTCATTCATTCATTCTATGGATTTATATAGCTCTCCTTAAAAAATCTACTCAGGATGCTCCCAGCCAGCTACGGTGAAAGAATAGACTTGAGATTTATGAAACAAGGTTTGGTTAGACAGATGCAATAAATGCAGCCTTGAAGTGAGGTCATTCCAGATGAACAGCCATACAATCAAAAAAGCTCTGCGCTGTGTTCATAGAAGCAATACGATACGAATACGAGTCCACGGAACAAGGAGTTGCCCCTTCATAGCAGAACGATTCAATGTCAGAGACTGGGTGACAGAGATCGCGTAGGTAAAATAGAGTACAACCAAGGATGGAGCATGAAACCAGAGCAGCAATTCGATATGAGATACATTCAAGGGTAAGTAATAAGTAAATTAAGTAATAAGTTTAACTGTTTAACCCTTTTGTCTCTGGATTCCCATAACTCAATGGCTAACAAACCGAGATATCAGTTTCTCGTGGCAAGAGGGTTAATGACAAAGCATCAGGGGATGACATTGGGCAAATTCACTCAGATTCACATTTCGGTGTGACCTTGCGCGCGTTACAAATTTACTTAATAATAATAATAATGTGTGTGAAGACCTTGTTTGAGGACCATACACAGAAAAATCTGCTTTCCTCGTTGTAGGGAGATTAAAAACTTCACCCTGTATTACATGCCACACGAAATGCATGTCAAAACAATGAGCAGATGAAGCCAAGAAAAATGCAACAGCTGTCACACTATTCTTGACAGATGGCTTTGTGCCAAATTGCTAAGTGGGTCAAAAAATTCTTCATCTTTTGCATCAATCATAAGCAATTAATCTCTGTTGCCAAAACAGTGAAGCAGCTCATTAATTATACATCTTAGATGTTCCACGTGCAGATCACAAGTTATTATTCCTCTAAAGTTCGAATGCTATAAATCTGAACTTTCTTCAGAATACAGTTGAGAATATCTAAAATCTGCCAATATTCTGTCAAGTTGATTATATTAAATCATTCTAAAAACCAGCACTTTCAAACTGCATGGTTTATTACACAAAATCTTGTATCAATCACATGAAGTGAACTAATTAACTACATCTTGGTAGCAACTTGGCACATGGAATGTGAGTACGTGAAAATTCACCTTTAGGCCTATATGGTAAAATCACTTTCTCTGTGTCATTTATAATCGGTAAATTATCACCATAAAAAATACAGTTAATTTATTTCCAGTAGTGACTAGAACAAGATGGTTTTAAACTTGGGCCTCGATTTATCTTGCTATGTAATAAAACCAACACTGGATTCCAAGTCAATACTAAAATATTGAACACCATAGCCGTAAAAAAGCACATCGAGTTTTTTGGGTGGTGAGCATTTTTATAACAATACAGGAGAGTGTTTACCAGGCCGTCTGTCAATATTTGTTGTTTCTAATAGCTGGTAATATTTGCCACGACCGATTCTACGTCTCCAAGATCACGACATCACTGCACTTATCTCACGCACTCAGTTTTGATCAATTCTTTTAAAACTGAGCGAGGTCGATGCCATACGGTCGCTATAGAAACAGGTGTACATTTACATTTACCTCAATTACTTTACCTTCAGCGCAGCAAAATACCGTATGTTCAGCTAGCAGCTAGACCAACGCACGTGTGCCAGTTACTAACTTACTTACGAACACCAGTTCAAACAGTGCGTGAAATTGCGAGCGATAGGTCAAGGGTCAACAAACGATCCGATTTCCTGTGTAGTCTACTTACCATAGCGTCATGCAGCGCAGAATAAATGCAAGTGTTCGTCATCAATTCAATGGAATTACGCAATAGTAGACATTGTCCAATAACTCAGTACTCACGTGCAACCTTTGTAATCCCCTCGTATACCGTTGTCCCAGATTATGAAATACAAGTTCCTATCTATTCGGTTAGTTATCCTACGCCAATCGTAATATCGTAGGCCGACATTTATATTTATTAAACGCCGACGTGTCCATCTAAAGATTTACTTCGCCGGTCGCTCAAAACAATTAAGTTTATTACACAGAGAATGATAATATTGTAATCGGCGTGGTTCAGTTTGCATGGATGAACGTTAATAACATACGCACACGCACACGCCGTTCGCAGAAGCAACACGACGCGAATGAATACCACAAATATATAAATCAAGAACTACTTTCGTTCGTTATATAATGTGCATGCGTTACATAAATTTGATGATTTATTTCCATTCAAATCTTACCATGATTATCGAAATTGACTGGTTACCTGAATAAAATTCTTACGAATGTTCGAAATGGCAAAATATTTATAAAAAATAAATTTATAGTATTTGAATGATGTAGAAATTGCAAAAAATGGATGAGGCAACCATTCACTAGCAAGCATTGGTGCGTGCACCGCGTTTTCGAGAACTTGCCTGGCCAGGTTGAGCGCGTGTCTGGTACTCTCGTTCATCCTACGTACCACTGCCTTCGAGTTATTGACAGTAACTAGAAAGGCATTGGCCCAACCCTATGACGTCAACGCGCGTGACTGGGCCTCATAGGCCTATTATATAAGTATTACCCAATGGATTGAACTGTCAATTCTTATAAATGACGTTCAATGCTCGTCATCCCAGGTGGGCGTTTGTCTTGTACTCTTTACGTTTGCTGTAGGCCTAGAATGTTTTAAAAAGGAGTGACTGGCTATTTGCATCCGCCATTGTTAGGAACACAAGAAGAGTTCAATAAGTGCTATAATTATAGATAGGAAAGGTTAAACTCAGCATTTCTAGATAGCAACGGCGGTTAATCATATCGATGAAACAACTATCAGTTTGTCTCGATCGGCTCCAAGCAAAATTCCACATAGGTCTATAGTCCATCGGCAGCGCTGCTAGACAAGCAGATCGACAGATCTATGATCACCTATCGTAATCGTAAGCTGTGACATTCTAAAGCACATTATACTCCAGAGTCTAGATTAATTTTTCATCTTAATTCGCCAGATATATTCACCATCCAACCGCCGACTTCTGACCTAAATTGGCAGCATTTGCACCAGCCTATTAGTGTTTAATCTAGGAGTTTCTGGAAGGAGGCTCCCTCAGGAATAATGAAATTAGATTTAGCCCCCACCCCCTTGCGCATTGAAGACTGTGTCGCTGTTGTGGGTGGGTCATAAGAAAAACGGGGGGGGGGGGTTGAACCCAACTATCCGCGAATTCCCCTAGATCTGATCTGGCCGCGGCAACGTCAGACGAGTGTACGCGCGACGACTAAAAAAAGGTCATCAGTTTTTTCGGCGGATGGAAAAGGTGCGTTTTTGGGAAAATTTTTGGCTGATGACTAAAAAAAGGTCATCAGTTTTTTCAGCGGATGGAAAAGGTGCGTTTTTGGGAAAAAATTTGACTGATGACAAAAAAAGGTCATCAGTTTTTTCGGCGGATGGAAAAGGTGCGTTTTTGGGAAATTTTTTGGCTGATGACTAAAAAAAGGTCATCTGAATGCAGTTTTTTCGGCGGATGGAAAAGGTGCGTTTTTGGGGAAATTTTTGGTTGATGACTAAAAAAAAGGTCATCAGTTTTTTGGCGACATTGACGAAATTTTTTTCCCTGTTCCCCTCCATCGAAAATTTCTGTGCGTACAAGAAAAAATCCTGCGGGCGCCGCTGACAGCACGTACGTCCATCGCGTCCACTCAAAGCTGGATTACTGCAACTCCCTGTTCTTAAACCTTGATTCCACACAACTTAAGAGCCTCCAACTAGTAACTCATTCAAAATTCTCTAGCTAGAGCCGCCGTCACCAGAACACCGGCCCAGACATCATCACATCACCCATGTCCTCAATTAAGTCACTTCACTGGCTGAAAATTCCAGAGCGAATCCACTTCAAAGTTCTCTCCTTAACTTAGAACTCTTTGCAATGCTCTCAGCCCATTTATCTTCGTGAACTCTTCACGTACCATCCAGCCTATAGCGCCTATACCCGTTCTACCCGATCATCCGCCTGCCTTACACTTTCTCGACCGCCGGTCACAATTAGCCTAAGTCATCTCAAGTTCTCCAACCGAGCCATATCCATCTCAGCACCACGCCTTTGGAATGATCTGCCTCCTGAATTCCGATCCTTTTCAGTCCCTCCACCACCGTTACTAATCACACACCACAACCTTCCTCAGGCTCCTCGATCTATCCATCACACCTCGGACTTTTCATTCGAAACTTAAGACACTGGATCCTTTTCACGAACTCTTACGTACCCTACCTCATCTGATCCTCCACTCTTCAATTCCCGGCACAGTCGACACCCGCCTTAGTATAGATGTTCCGCCCCTCTGATCATATTATATATACGATCGACCCGGACCACCACGGACTACTCTCACGGACAACCCTTCTAACTCAACGCATTTGATTCTGATCCTATGGTAACTCGACCCGGACCACCACGGACTACTCTCACGGACAACCCTTAATTCTAACTCAACGCAGCGCTCGTGAATAAGCTGGTGCCCTGCACTTGGCTTTCGAGTGGCGCTTTAGAAATTTCTAGATTACGATTACGATTAAGTCTGATAAATAGGTATGAGAACTCGTCTGTGATTGGTCGGTATGAGAAATCGCCTATGATTGGTTGGTGCGAATTAGACAGATATAATGTGATTCGTCGGTGCGAATTAGACGGCGACTTCAATATATTGTGTCAGGGCTGTTTTTAAGGAATTTTTAGAACTGCACATCCTCTTCTCTCCTTTCTACTCTTCCATTGTAAATTACTCCCAATCTGAGGAAAATGGGCTATTTTCTACTAGTTTTAACTGCACGGAAAGTGACGAAAGTAAGTAAGTAAGTAAGTAAGTAAGTATATTCTTTAATGTATCAGCTGCAAAACGCACTCTGATTTACAAGTATACAAAAACACAATACATAAAAACAAATACAGGACAAATATGGCAGCCATCAACGGCGCCCACTCATATAGCTCTAGCCTACTGATGGAAACGTCACAACGACAGAGTTATTCTTAGGCAAAACTCCGCTCGAGAAGCACAAGTTACCATCGCCGAACTCCTACGCGTTGGCTACAAAAGTTCAGCTGACAGTTTCTCGTGCCGATGATGGAAGTTTGACAGGAATTTCATTGTTTACAGGGTCGAGATGCATAAGTCCAAAGAGCAGCGACGGGTAGCACAACGCGGCACTACTACGGCACGGTCTTTGGTTGTTGTTAATAAGATCCTTTCTTTTCCCACTCATGTTGGCAATCGTTCGGCTATCGATAATGACGCAGCAATAATGACGAACCTGGAACCCCTTGATGTTGAGCATAATGGACCAGTCCAAAGAGCTAAGAGGAACACATGGCGAGAGTTGAACGTCAAAATTTGTAATCATTATCCCGTCCAAACGCTCACGACACTGATGAAGAAAAGTCAGAAACTCGACACTCGACATCGGTAAACATAAGAAAATCCGAACAAAAACGAGCGAGTTATGCCACAGACGTAAAAATCTGCCATAATAACAGAGAGGCAAGATCGTCCGACCAACATGGCCGAACGACCATAGAGCTGCACTTCTACTTCTACAACTGCACGAATCCATTTAGAACTGCACATTTTGTGTAGAACTGCACGTTAAAAAAGTCCTGTTGTGTATTATTTGTTTATTTGTATGTGCACTTGTTATAGCGCCTCTTCAAGCTACCTACTCAGAGGCGCTCCTGACTACAGAGCGGACACTGCATCGGAGTTTCACGCCGAAGCGCTGAGCAATTACGAGTGAAGGACTTGCCCATGCAAGGTCCCTACGCGGCGACTTGAGGTGGATTCGAACCTGCAACCCTTCCCTTGTCTTGTCTTGTCGTCAACCATCCTCGATCCGAGGGTTGGTCGCATCTTGGACGAGCTTCCTCCATCTCTTCCTGTCCCTTGTGTCCACCAGAGTCTGCCCGAGAGTTGTTCCCATCCATGTTCCGATGTTGACAAGCCAGCCCATCCTCGGCCTCCCTCGTGTTATATATCTAGTAATATACATTATACATCTCTATGGTAGCTCTGTCTAGTAATATATATGAGGTCGTTGGTAGATAGCAAGCGGTTCAACTTCAGCATCCACGCTACAAGTTCTGCGTCCGATAAAGGTTATTATTATTATTATTATATTCGTTTTAATGGTAACAAAAACTGATAGACACACCGCTATCAGGTACAAGAAGCAGTAGATCAAATACAATATAATACCTATAGAATGTCTTTAGCCTTGACTGTTGCATTTGCCTATAGGATGAGCACAAAATGACAGAAATTACAAAAGAATGTTTCTATGTTTATATAGGGTAGGCTGCAATAATGAGATTAGACAATTTATTATAATTAATGAACATAGGGCGCCTTTCTATACAGAACCCGTGAAATATAATGTCTGTCATCTTTAGTTGGCAATACAAAGTTGTGAGGGCGTGGCCTCAATTGATAGGGACGATGAGCAACCGGTGGGAAAAGCGGTCGAAGAACATGGAAGACATTTCTGGAAACGGCAGTTAGAAGACGAGCATCCGCAAGATCAACCATTTCAGTCGCAGAAGGCGAGTCATTTGGCAAGTACCCTGATCGACGGACTCTTGATAATAGGCGCTCGATCCTGGCTCGGTCCTGAGCAGTAGTAAAGCCCCACCACGCAGGAGCAGCATACATCATTCTGGAAACAGTAGTTGCTCTTGTAACTGTATGAAGAGCATCAGGTGATAGTCCATGCGCTCTCAACGTTCGCAGGGCATGAAGCGACCCGGCACAAGATGAGACTACATTGTCTACATGAGATGTGACTCGAAGATCAGAGTTAATGGTAACTCCAAGTATATTTATTGAAGTTACTCTTTGAAGTCCATCTATGAGTTCTGGAGCATCCACATTCGGACGACAGGAGATAATCATTTCTCTCGACTTTGTAGTGTTCAGGCGAAGGTTGTTTTTGGTTGCCCAGCTCTTAACCGAATCAAGTTCAACACTGATTGTCTTGCGCATTAATGAGCCAATTAGCAGATAGGTGTCATCTGCGAATTTCACAATGCAATTTTTAGGGTTAATCGGCTGCAGATCGGAAGCATCAATTATATAAGACGATGGTCCAATCCCAGATCCCTGGACTATGCTACAGTTAATGGTCCGGATCGAGGAGAGATCTCCCTGGAACCTGGTGATATGCCTTCTGTCTTTGAAAAAGTTTAACAGCCAGTTATAAACAAAATCAGGAATGTCTAGTTCCGATAGCTTTAAAGCAAGTGAAGAATGCCGGACCATGTCAAAAAGGTGATGTTTGATCATGTTTCACGCAGTACTCGAAATAAATTTTTTTGCAAATTTCTAAACAAAATGTCATAAAAATTGTCGGTTTAATTTGTGCACTCGGAATTGATTATATTCGGTCTGGGACATCACCATAATACAATTTGGTGCAATTTGGATCATGGCCAGAATCGTGGTAACCACGCGTGGTTATGTCTGTGGTTTTTTGCAGGAAGCAAACGGAACGTTACAAGTTTTAACCAAAGATTTGTTTTAAAGGCCAAGCTTGACATTCCAGATTCTCGTGGTAGAATAATGAATAATATATTATTGGGCGTGGCTAATAGAACCAATGACCGGCTGCTTGAAGTTTGGCTGACAGAGATACCTATCCCCATGAGGTTAATCTGGGTCGACTGCACACAACTTAGGTGACTTGCTGGAGTCATATGCAGATTAGCTAGGCCGTGTATATTGTATACCAAGATCAATCCACACACCTTGATTGTATACGTTACCCAAGACCTCTGACTTGCTGGCTTGACCAGTGTATTCACATAGAGCCTATCTGTACACACTCATTATACTGTTGGCTTATAAGACTGACCATTTGAGATACTCAAGTATAAATAGCTGAAGTTCATTGTGAGGTGACTCAATAGCAATGGCGATATATATATATTATGTGTGTGTATATATATATATATAAACATGCATATGTGTGTGTGTCTGTGGGTGGGGAACTGGGGATGCGTACAGAGCCTTCTATTACTAACAGTAATAAAAGGCTCTGAATACAAGTATACGCAGGTATACACGAACTATAGCTTATAATCAGCGTAGGACTTCACCAAATCATCTAAGCCGGTGGACACTGCTGGCCTAGATAATACCCCAGGGACTAGCTATCAATAACAATGGTCATACCTGTAAACATTAGGGGAATGACCTTGGTACAGGTCAGCCTAACTTGAAGTAGATGTGCATTTTCATTGCAATGAACACTGAATTGGCTTCATTGGTGGTGTAGGAGTAGGCCTACCAAGGTGTAGCTGAAAGGCTTGAAAAATGTTTGTCTAGGTCTAGGTCCATTTTCATGGCAATAGGAATAACTTTTTTTTTTGGACGGTTCCAATTTACTTTATGCACTGGCAGCTTTCACTGTAATAAGTCTATTTGTTCAAGTAGCCTAATTTATATAATTTTTGAAATACATATAATTATATAGTCTTAGCTGATTAATATCAGATTACATTGATATTACTATGCAACAGATTGCTAAGTTGCTAAACTTGACCTCGCTGCACTTGGGACTGAATTCCACGGTTAGCCGGAAAATACACAGGCGCTCTAGAAATCAACGAATGAGCATATACCCTCTACACACAGGACCTAACCATGGCATGATGGCACCGGTTTACAATACACACACGCGCGCGCACGGACACACACACATATAGGCCTATATAATTACATACACCTAAATATATACACATGCGCGTGTTTGTGTGTGTAGATATATGTGAATATATAGGTATACACTGCTCAAGATTCTGCTAGCTGCAGCCAGCAAGTCAGAGGTCTTGGGTACCGTATACAATATACACGGCCTAGCTAATCTGCATATGACTCCAGCAAGTCACCTAAGTTGTGTGCAGTCGACCCAGATTAACCTCATGGGGATAGGTATCTCTGTCAGCCAAACTTCAAGCAGCCGGTCATTGGTTCTATTAGCCACGCCCATTAATATATTATTCATTATTCTACCACGAGAATCTGGAATGTCAAGCTTGGCCTTTAACCAGATAATACTTTTAAAAATATAGGTGCGTGTCGGTTAATTCATCTGACTAAGTTTCGTCTGCGTCACTTGTCGGTTAATTCACCCGACGAATCTCGTATTTTTATTCACCGTTTTAAGATTGCCTAGGTAGATAACTCATAATAGGAAGACTAAAACGTATTCCTTGAGTAAAACTCACAATATAAAAATTAATGTGGCACTTAGGTTTAGAAAATGTGAAAATATAGTTTCCCTTATTTTGACCCACATTTTACCCGCTAACAACCTCATGTGGTTTTGTGGACATGGTTATAATCGCATGCGGTTCTGGGCCCGTGTCTTGCGCACGCTCGTTTTTTACAGTAAACTGCTGGATGTAGAGGTTGAAGATTGGCTACCCACTCTAATAGGCTAAGAGCGGGAAGTTGCTAGTTACACCACATTTTGTCTCCCTCTTGAAGTTAACTTGAGCGACAAACATCTTTCTCTGGAATTAAATTCAGAGTTTAAATAGACTAATTTAGATTGAATATTGGCTTTAAGAACTTTGCTTTGTCTTTCATCATACATTGTATGCTGTGATTAAGCAATAAACTGTTGTGAAAATTAACTTCAGGGTTGAAGAGTTTCCACAACATTGGTGACGATAGTTTGACAGAGGCATATGTATCCACAAAGCTAATTGAAGGTGTCCGATCAACAGAACCGACAATTTTAGCAATGGTAAGGACCATATTACAGTTTGTGTAAATTAATTATAGTACTATAATGACTTTGCTATATACATATATATATATTTATATAATTCCAATATACATTTAAATATAGTTATATACAAGGATTTGATTGGGGGGGGGGTGTTTAATGTTTACCAACTTGTTCGGCCAAATTTTCTGATGACCTTTTTTATTCGTGGAAATTTCTGATGACTTTTTTAGTCATCACATGCTTTTTCGCCTGAGAACCGTTCACCACGGAGTAAAACTATCTAATTTCATGCACTTTTTCTTCTAAAATTGCGATATTTTGCGGGTTCTGGGCTGCCAAAACATTGCACACTGTAGTTCTTACATTATGTGCTAGACTGCTAGTAGATGCAACATATGATTTTTTAGATTTTTCATTTCGGGGGTGTTCAAACACCCAAAACACCCCTCTAGCTACGGCCTTGGTTATATACTACAAACATTGGTTTATAATAGATGCAGATATGTATCAGCACTTGTTATAGTGCCCCTTCAAAATTTCTATTCAGGCTTTCACTACAGCGTGAACACTGAATCGGAGTTTCACGCCAAAGCGCATGAGCAATTGAAGGACTTAATCAGGGTCCCTCTGTGGTGGCTTTAGGTGGATTTGAACTTAACCTTCCAGCTCCAGGGCACCGAACATACCCCTACACCACTACGCTCCACAAACATATACGTATAAAGTATAAATGTATATATAGTTGTATACGAGTGTGTATATATATTATATGTGTGTGGACATATATAGTTCTGTGTACCCGGTACGTGTTTTGGTATGTCAAAGTGAGATCTGGTTAAAGCAATTTTCTTGGAAATTTGACCGCTAAGTTCTGCAACATTCAACAGTTTTTGTATAGTCAACCAAACCAAATTTAAATGCAAAGTTCTTCTAATCAAATCCAACACTTTGTATGATGTGTTTTATTAATACCTTTTAATAGTCTTTGCATTGCAGCAGTCTCTTGCTAACATTTTTGCAGATCAAACATTCCTCCTCAGAATCTTTAAGTCCCTTTATAAAATTCACGTGCCATAAAAATAATATGTATCCATTTTCTGTGTGTAGAGTAAGAATTTATACAAGAATTTGTACAACAAATTTGTGCTTAATTTTCTGTTTCTTTCAGATTAAGCAAAGACAAGAGTCTGGAAAGACTGTAACAGAAATAGGTAAGGATTAAATGCTCATTAGACATTTATCTTATCCAGAGACTTCAGTGTCAGTCTTGTTATGTGTTAGATGTTGATTGCTATCACATTGAAATTAAATCTTTGTTCATTTCAGTAATCGCTTATGAAACCCAGCTCTAACTTCTAAAGTTTTTTCTTCTTTAAGTTCTCTGCCCCTCGGCAGGTTTCAACTTCTTCTCTTCACTGTGCTCAGGTCCGGATTAAGCCCTCAGGGAGGGGGGGGGGCGGGGCACCGCTCTATTCTCAGGGGGGGCCCTTAATAGACCCTTACATTCCGAGATAATACTCCTCCCACGGTCCCACATGGTCATATCTATATAAATAAAGAGAAAACTGTGTCTGTTTGACTGGAATGCATTTCCACAGTTTTTTGTGGAAATTCAAATTTTTTCTAATTTTAAGCCATGACTATTGCAGTGTGGAAATTTAAAAAAATAACAAATTTTAAGATGAAAAGGGATGTGCCCTCCCCAAACCCCTCCTCCCCTGCTTGATACTTTGCGCCTCGGCAATTGTCCTCCGGTTACTCATTCACCTCTACCCCTCCAAAGCCAAAGCCATGTTTTCGTTCTCTTTCTAAAATTGATTCCCAATTTTTTTTATTCTTGTTAATGGAGATTCATATTTTTGCTTCTAATTTCTATTTCCGTTAACGAAAATATCACTGATGGCCACCACATCACATCCTATTACTCATTTTGCCATTGCCATCTAGCGAATGATAGCTAGGCTGAGTCGTTCTTTGGGAGGGTAGTAAGCTAGTCTGAGTTCTTTGGGAGGGTACTGGGATGTTCTGCTCTGCACGTCAGTAGAGAATTGTAATAAATTAGTAACTTGCTTGCATTCACACTTTGCCAACAAAGACTGTATCCTTTAAAGAGTGGATGACTGTGATTGCATTGAAAGACTTGATAGCAGATGTTTTTGCCCACTCATTTTACTAAAAAAGTCTGGTATAGTAATCATTTGAGCTAGAATTTAGGCATCTTTTAATTATGTTTTCTCTTGGACTGCCTCATTAATTTTTTCTAACTTTTTTGGACTTGCATAGTTACAGAGGGTCCCATGAGCAAATCTACACTTGAGAAAGTAAAGAAAGCGATTTCAAGTACAAAGCAGAGTCCAGTTGGTGGTAAGTGGCTTTTGCTTATGTCGTATTCATTAATGCTGTTACAGTGCAACACAACACTACGTTTTGCTATGTATTTATTAATGGGACTATGATGATGCAGTGCAACATTACATTCTCATGCATGTGCCAATGCTTATTGTACTACAATTACTACAAGATTTTGTCTGGCTAGTAACACAACAGTAGTATGTGCCTTGTAAAAACTTGCTACTTCAGGCTTTATAAGGCACGTACTACTGTTGTGTTACTATGTAACAGGCCTTAATATTGATTAAATATTGTGAGGTTGTTGTAAGGTGCTATGTAAATGTTCATATGCATACATTAGAGGGAGTGACACGGTAAATTCGCGATTACAGCGGGGCTGGGGTCTGTTTTAAAATGTAACATTGATTGGTAATACTGTGAGATGGATATGGAAGCTGTGGTAATACCATGGTAATGGATACAGTTCGTTGGATTTCATAAATTTATTGCTATTTGCTTAAGCGTTCTGTGAAATAGGTTTACTTAAAAATATCAAATATAGCATGTCATCTCTTTGGATATTGGCATTCTGTGCCTACTTCACTGCTTTCTTGTGCGAAGATTGAATTTAGATGCCCAGGGCAGCTTCCAATCAAGAATTTACTGCCTTTCATAAATCTATGCATGTGAAGAGAAAATGTGACCATATATCTAAGCATGTATGTATGTTGCACAAAAACTTCTGATCCACACGATCAATTGCTTCCAAATTTTTCACGAATACTTCAGAGCACCCGAGAACAAATATTTCGCGATCCAAAAGTCTTACCCCTTCTTGAGTTAGAAACATTTTAAATCGCAATGCGAGAAGATGTCATTTGCAATTCAACACATGCACATCTGGCCATAAAAACATGCAAGTGGATTCACTAAATCCTGACTTCATTTTTTCGATCTCATTTTCTTTACGTCACATCTGGCCAAAGTGCAAGTATGATTGCAGGGCAAGAAAAAATGACATTTATAGTAATTAATATTCTATCGTATTGGAACATTTCTAAAGCTCCTCTTCCAAAATCATTCCCCACTAAATTCACAATAATAATAACAATAATAATAATAATAATCAGAGTTTGAACGATGATCGCACGCTAAGAAACCATCCAACTAGACACAGACGGGGCTGGATTTGGGCGGCATGCTGGATACAGGAGTGGGATGGGATGGGCTGAAAGACGCGGGGGTGATAAGGGTGGAGTGGGACCGGAGGTGAGGTGTGGTGGGGTGGGTGCGAAAAACTGACCTGCTCCTGAGGGGCGGGTGGGAGCTGGGTTGGGTCGAAAAACCTAAATTTCACAGGCAGTGTCGGGCACCCCAGGTTGGGGCCAAGATGGGGTGGGCGGGTGAGAATGGTGGAGTGGGACCGGGGTGAGGCATGGCGGGTGGGGCGAAACTGAAATTTCCGGGGCAACGCCGGGTATTTCAGCCAGTATGCTCATATAAGAGAAATATCGACAATAAAAAAGTGTCATGATGAGTAACTAATTAGGGTCAGAAGTCCGAAGTTAGGTGCCTACTTTTACAATATGCCAGGGTTAAACAATGCTTGCCATGACCACGAACAGCATTTTTAGTACCTGACAATACCGTTTGTCGAGTTTATGCTCTACAGTTTATTATATATAAATTGTAATGTTAAAGTTTATATTTGCCACATTTTGCAGGGACGAAAATCCCTTATGTGTGGATGGGGATGAAGGTTAGGGGGGTGGTGAGGGGATGGAGTAAAATGGGAATGGATGGGGATGAAGTTAAGACTACAAATGCGGGTAAGGAATGGGGACATATTTCTGTGTTATTTGCTAATGTTGATTGGTTGGTTAATGTGCTGGCATTTGGCTTAGCATTCAGTTTCAGGTATACTTAATCTTTTGTAACTTTGGTTCACTTTTGGTGATTTTATTGTTTTTTCCAACCTGACAGTTTATATCTGGTAATCTTTTCAATGCTGTCTTCAACATTATTGCTATATTCTGAAATATTGCGTATGTTTCATAGAAGAAGCAAGTAAACCTGAGCAGATTAAAGAATTTCTAAGAGGGTACAAACCTTTTAATGTTCCCGTGAGAGACATGCGTCACATCATACCATTGCTTCTTATGGAGGTGTACATAGACATCCATGGCCAGTACACAAAGAAAGGTGAGTTTAGACTTAAGAGTTTGACTGTAGACTGAAAAGTTATGGTAGATAAAAGTAAAGATATCGCTGTTGTTCTAATTTAGTTGGGTCTAAGTATCCAAGTCAGATTTATGAGATTCGGAGGGATAGATTGCCGTAATTTCCACACTGCAAGTCTTGCTGCTGCTTAGGTGCAGAGTGATGCAAAAAAGACATATTGTAAAAGGCAATAGCTGCATTAATACTCAAGTTGATCTTGTATATGCCACTCTCAGAACTCTAATCACTATTTAATACCACTTATATGTTATTTAGATTAAGCAAAAAAACACTGAAAAAATAGTTTGGAAATTTCTGTGCTTTGTAGATTAAAGATTTGCAGCATGCTGTGATTCAGTGATTTTTCTGCTATTGTTTAATTGAAGATTTTCTCTGTAATGTGTTTGGACTATACTTCTTTAGTGAAGGGCCTTTGGGAAAAACGTCCAGGTGATTGGCCTGATACGGTTCCTTTCGTTGATCCTAACAACCCAATGAAGAACGAAGGGGAGGTAAAGAATGTGAAGCCGAACAAGGAACTGCTTGACCAGATGCTGACCTACCTTGTCGACCAATACACAGTTGGTCATTTTTACATATAGTTAATTTTGATGTAGTGCAGCTACATGCAGGTTTTTTAAAAGTAGGGTTGCTAATATTTTATTCTTTGGCAACCCAGTTTTTTTCAGTTGCAGAAATCCAATTTAAAATCGGTTCTTCTGAATTGACCGTATAGAAATCCCGGAAATTTCCAGCTTCCAGTGTAAACAAAGATGGGGGCCGCTTTTATTCGTTGACGTTTTCAATGTAAAAAGTGTGTAAAGTTACGCAATTCACTAGTCTGATTTGCTGGTTTTTATTTTCACAAAATGTTAAAATTCGATTAAATAATTGATGATGTTTTATTCGTAAGTGGTGCGTATTGATACCATACAGTGAGTCAAAGACCTTATATATAATGGGTGTGCCACTTATGGGTAACGCAGTGTCGCAGATACCATTTATTTCTTAAAATTAGTTGTATCCCTCAGCAATCTTTAAGCTAATAGTTAGTACAAATACATAAATTTTTGCTTATAATTTTAAAAGTGACTTTTTAAATGAATTCAATTAGGCTTACAATAGTTTGTAAACAGTAAAACCGGAATTCCGGTTTTTAACATCCATACGTTTAAGTTACCTGTTGACTGGAGCAACTTTCATTATTACTTTGCAGAACCTTTTTGGAAGTGCCTGTGTTTCACTTCTGTGCCTGACAGTTTATTCTGTATCTGTTATAGTAAAATATTTCTGTCAGGCCATTTAGTGTTCGTGGAATGACTCTAATTTACCTTAAATTACAAAGGAAGTGTTATGTTGCACTGTTAGTGGGGTTGAGGATCTCCAAACTATGTCAGTCTTCTAAATTGGTTGAGTAATCCAAGTAGGATTGCACAAGTAATATCGATCTCACCTTAATTGAACCCAGATGGGGAGGGGTGATGGTGAACTATGGTATATTTTTTTCGAACAAGCTACATTCCTACAATATCTTGCACAAGTTTGAAGAATGCGTGACAGTTTACTTCATGGTCCATGTAAATAATTCACGATTTCTGTTTACAGAAGATGAAGTCAGTGACAGAAGCGTCTGACTGCTATCTACCGAATGCTGATGATACACTTATGTCTACTATGCAAAATGATAATCACAGCCCTTGCAAGCTGAACCTTGCAGAAACCACTGACAGTGAACTTCGAGCAGTCGAGCAGAGCGTCAGTGATCAGAGCTTGAGCACTGGATACAGTTCTGGTTTGGCGTCTTTACCAGGATATAGTCAAGGTGTGAAGCCTTCGCTGTCAAGTGCAACCAATGATGGAAGCATTCCTTGTTCATTGTTAACCTTGGAGGATCAATTGAATGAAGGAATGGATGTGGAACATGAGGTGTTGGTGGAAGATGGACCAGACAACTGTATTGGATTGCTGGGGACCAAACAGCCAGATTTGGATGCAAGATCACCAGAGCAGGTGGTGGATAATGAGGAGGAAACATCCCCTGTGAACAGTTGGAATTCGCTTGAAGATATTTGCGAGAGAACCAGACGTAGACTTGATTGTGAGACGATGAAACTTGTTCCAAAAGGATTGTGCGATCAGCTGGAAAACATCCATGGTTAGCCATACTTCTGTTATTTCTTGAGCTGAGCAGAGGTGTTTGTAATTCTTGATGATATAATGTGATTTTAATGTCTTCATCTTTCTTATAACAAAGACGAAAGTTATGACGAATACTAAGGAGGTGCTCGAAACGGTGGTGGGCACGGGAAGATTAGAACAAGTAAATTCATTTGTATATTTAGGGAGCAGGATAGCAAACGATGGGAATTGTGTAAATGAAGTTAACCATGGGGATGACTGTAATGACCAAATTGGCGAAGATTTGGAAGAACAAATCAATCAGCATCGACTCCAAATTGCGGTTGATGAAGGCTTTGGTGTGGCCAGTAGCGACGTATGGATTCGAGGCATAGACTCTGAAGAAGGATGAAGAAAAGCGAATTCAAGCATTTGAGAACAAGTGTATCAGAAAGTTGCTGAGAATTCCATGGATAAAAATGATGACCAACGAACAGGTGTATGTGTCAGCGGGAGCTATTGGCCCACTCCAAAATTTGAAAACTTCGATATTTTGGTCATAGTATGAGACAGCAAAACGATAGCATCGAAAGCAGCATCATGACGGGTTTTGTGGAAGGGAACCGAGGACGAGGAAGGCCGAGGATATCTTGGATCGACAACATTCTGAACTGGACAGGACTTGTAGGCTCTGACTTAATGAGCGCGACAAGGAACAGAAGACTCTGGGCATTAAAGATCCATTCATGTAGCCAACCGTCGCGATGCGACGGTTGGCTACATGACATGACATCTTTCTTGTGACTATATAGCACATTAAGCACAGCCTGTCCAATTATGAGCCTTGAGTTGTGCTGTAGAAACTACTAATTTAGCATCTGCTTGTTTATTTTGTGCATTTATCTATGTGTGTATGTATGCCTCTGAATAGCAAGTCTGTAAGAGGCGCTTTATAATTGCTTATATACTTATGTACAATGTATGTATGTATGTATGTATGCATCAAGACAGTTGGTATAACTGCCCTTGAGAACGATATGAAGTGCTGCTTATACTGACATAAGCTGTGTTGAAGTTCATTAAGTAATGAATATATGACTGTAAAAACAAAGAAAATAAACAATTTGCTTTAGTGACCTGATACAAAGCAGACAATGACAGTGCGCATGCTCAGAGCCAACCTGTCAAGCCTTCAGCCAACCACGGTGCAAGATTTCGTCACGTGCTCAGTGTTGTAGCTAGGGCTGTCAAAATTGCTGAAAAATGCGGCCCTGTTACGCGAGCTCATTTTCAAAAGGGGCCCAAAGACCTGTCAGGCTGTGATTTAAGAGGTCATTGAGCTCCACCGAGGAAGTTCCATCTAGTTATATATCAGAGGTCGTTGCACTAAGTAGGGCCCAGAAATTTGCGATCTTGCGCTCCACAATTTTTTCGCATAATCCAAGTATCGAGCAACAGTGCAAAAATTGACCATGTGCACAATTTTAGCGGAAAATTTGTCAAAATCCTGCTAGTTTTTCTAAATTGGGCTTAGATCGATTTCAGAATCACTGCAGACTGTGAAGTCACTTAACAAGATGGCTATCAAGTTGGTAAAATTAGAAATCTGTCAGATTGATAATTTTGCTATTAAAACAATGAAATTCAAATTTATAACAAATGAAAATTGCCAAGGTGTCAATGCCATACAAAATGTGTATTCAGACACCTCTTGAGCAAGACCCTAGAGATATAAGGCTATGAGCAATGTTTATTCTGATTAACAGTGAGAGCGCAAAAATTACGAGTTAAGCTGAGATAAGTGATTTGCCGTAAATGAACGGAGATCGGCTCAATGTCGATTGCTCTGGTTTTATTGAGAATGCCAATGGCCCAAATCTCCGGATTTGAACTCGATGGATTGATAATCAATTGTGGAGAGCTATGCTGGAGAAATATCACAATCTGCAAACAAAGCCAGGAGTGGTAAGAGAATTGATGGGTGTATTGGAGTTGATATGGAAAGATTTGCCTTTGAAACGCATCAAGAACTTTGCAAAGAGACTCAAAAGAAGTTTTGGCACTGGTGGTGGGCACATTGAACACAAGTTGTGAATCACTATCAAGTTCATTTCCAAACAGTTATTTGAGATATGACTTGATAAAATCACGTTTTTGTTACTTTATGTTGTTTTACGTTTTTGAATCATCAAAAAACGGTGGGTGGCCTCACTAAAAGTGGTACAACTTTTGTTCTGTTTGAAATATTTTGATGAAATATGGCCATCATATATAAATATGAATTGTCTATAAGCCTGTAAAATTTAATTTCGAAATTCTTCCTTTTGGTCAAGATATTGGCAAAAAACCTAGGGGTGGGTGGGTTTTTTTTTTTTACCCACCCTGTATGTTGATTTGTTGGAGTGGAAAACAACATCCTGGTGGTTGTGAAGATGATGATGACGATGATGATGATGATGAAAACAGTGCCTGACATTAGCACACAGCTCAGTGATGTAATCGATGGAACACCAACTGCAGCAGCTCATGAAATTGTAGCTTATTGCACAAGATTTTCCTTGGAAAATTCTTTCATCGTTTATGTTCCAGGAATACAGCCCATGCACAGTGACCAATGGCATTGTCCAATTATGTTGTACTGGTGGCTGCATTAGCGGAGTCAGGTTTCTCAGAGCAGTGACTGTCTCGGAAGAGTCTCAACCTGTATTTGATAAACAACAATCAATTGACAGACCAGAGACTGTATGATGGAGCTAATGATGTCCTTTTGTTTCTTTATTGTTGTTTTTGTTCACTTAGCAGTTAATCATGCTCTCTTTGGCAGGTATCTTGACGAACTTTACAGCTTCGGTGAGGGATGATAATACCACAGTGAAACTAATTGAAAAGTGGTTGCAGCTGGAATTGTGCATAGAAACTGCAAAGTTTCGGCAGTTTTACAAGTGCTCCGAAATGATTCAGAACCTGCATGGTATTTATCGCATTTCAGTCAAGTTGACTTTTAAAACGATTTCTAAGTTTCAAAGTCAATTGAGTGCTGATATAGCGCAATCTCAGTGTGTTGCTTCAGGCTCATGTATTCTACATTACTTTGAATATAGATGTTATCATTTTATTTATAATATTTGTATGTTTATATCGGTATGCTGCAGGGTATCTATTTACTCTACATACACTTGTGATTGTATAAAATACATGGTGTTTATTTTATTTGCGGTTATTAGAAGTGTTTGTGATATACCTAAAAGTAGTGTAATTTTTAAATGATGTTTCAATAATCAATATTGTAGTCGAATGGAAAATGAACTAGTTAAATGAAATGCAAAGTCTTTTCTGGTCATTCTTCTAGTCATATGAGCATTGTTTAGGTTGCTTGGTTCTTTCCGTTTATAATTACTTTTATTGTTGCACGAGCTAAAACACACAGCACTTTTGTGAGACACTTAAAAGTCATTATGCTGATTGCATAAATGACTAGATGGCTAACTTTTTCTGTTGCAGACCATTTATGTTTTGTATGTGTGGCATGAAGTCTGTTTTGTTGTGTTTTTTTTAGATAAACTCATTCTAAAGATAGTTCCATCAATGGATTCTATGGTAAGTAAACTTGAAGTTTCTTCTGCTGAATGAAATGTGGTAGGTAGGACTGATTAGCATTGCCCATGCAAATCAGAGCCAATTATGTGATCCTTGAGAGCAAGCTAAACATGCATCATGCCAATTAGTCTAAAAAATTAAACAGACGGCTCTTGTAGTATAGCCAACTAACCCATTGAATAGGGCCCCCAGAAATTTGCGCCAAAAAATTGAAAAAATTGCGCACCAAAAACGTTAAATTTGCGCGAATTTTGCGCAGGTTAAAAAATCAAAATGTTCGTTATTTCTCATTGAATTAGTGTACCAAAGTATCTAACAGTGTTTTTGTCATTTAATGTAAAGCTTTGGCGTTCTAGAAATTAGACAATCCAGCCAAAAATGCAGTTATAAAGTTCCTATAACCATAAGATTAATGTATTCAGACGATCGCAAATAATTTGAATTTTGCAAAATTTGCGCCCACCGAAATCTACGCTCATTACAAATGTAACTTCTAGGCATAACTCCGAACGGCGGTCCCAAATTAAAATTGCTGTTTTTCCATGCTATTTTCATACTGCGCACACCTCCGTTGCTGCGAACAGCCTATTTCTGTAGGTATATTTGCTCAAACTTGGGCTAATTATCCAACTGGTCCAGCGGTTGAGAATTGGAAGCTGGATGAAAGTTTTTACAGATGAAATAGAGGTTGGATTGATGGAAAAACGCAAAAGAAATGGAATCTGGATAAAGGTGTTTCTAGTTCTGAAATAGAGGCTGGATTGATGAAAAACGCTTAAGTAATGGAAGCTGGATGAGGGTATATTTATATATGAAATAGAAGCTGGATTGACGAAAATAACGAGCGAGAAATAGACGGTATTTTTGGATCTGAAGTAGACTAGAAGCTGGATGCATGTTGAAATGCATGAATGAAAATCATCAATACAGCTTCCATTTAAACTAGAAAACCATTTTATTTTTCCATCAACCCAGCTTCTATTTCATCAACACGTTGGACATATCTATAACGGAGTTTATCAGCATGATTCTTTCCAGTGGCGTTTTAGCCACAAGTCGGATGTTTTCGGAAAGTACCTCAAGTTGTTGTGTGACAATTACAACATTTTACGATATAGACTATATATTTTAATTTGGGACCGCCGTTCGGAGTTATGCCAACTTCTAAATAGTATTATAATAGCCAATATTATAATGAATCACCAAGTTACACAACGTGCCGAGTGCTAGCTTTCCGTTTTTGTGTGCGAGCCTGACACCTATAGATTAAATGCGTTCGTTCTGTCATAAGCCGAGACAGTATGCGACGCTGCTGTATGACCGCTTTGAGAAACTTCGTCTAGCACATTTTATTGTGTGGCCGTGAAGTTCTGGATTTTTTTATACTATAAGTTTGTGCGTTACCACCAAAAAATCGATCTTTAACTAAAAATTCATCTATAATTTCATCCCATTCGGTGGTCGCCATTTTGATTACCGCACATCGGTCGTCGTTGTTATGTTGAACTGTCATGGGCCGCGGTGATTTTAAGTCAATCAAAGCCCAATTTAGATAAATTAGCAAGATTTTGTCAAAATTTGCGCTAAAATCGCGCGGATTGCCGATTTTTGCACTGTTGCGCCAAACCTGGAAATTTGCGCAAAAATTGCGCTGCGCAAGATCGCAAATTTCTGGGGGCCCTAATTGGACAGTGTCAACACTACAGTAGGCAAGTTTTATGCTCGTTTAACTCTTTATCGGCATGCTGCATTGGTTTTCCAGTCACTTTCAGCATGCTGTGTTCTTTAAAGTATTGAATTTGTCGTGTTGATGTCTCACCAGTCGCATATAAGTATCATTGGTAAATTTTATAATTGCCTGTCCTATACTGGTACAAGCAATTTAAGAAAGGGCTCAATTACCAAAATATACATTATACAGTAATAGTAAGGCATAGGAAGTTTAAATCGATGTTGATGACCATTTATGCATTGAGAAATTTATAATTTTAATATGATACGTTAATAATCTCTTTGAACCAGTTTACAGTCTGTATTCTGCAAGAGGATCTTTCACTAAATTTTGTTTACATGGCACCAGTGGTTTTCCACAGAACCGAATGGTTTCATGACTGTCGGCCGTGGTTCCATCGACATTCAATATGAAATTAAACACACTAATGGACGAGCAATGAGCAGAATCCTTCACAGTTTTTAGTCTTGTAGATGTGATATTCAGAGTTTAAAATGCTGATTTGTCTCAAGATTTCTGCAGCACCCTAGAAAGTGGAGTCACGGGAATCATAAAATAGACATGTAATCAGTAAAAATCAATAATTATAATCAGATACGATTAAAATTGGTTCCGGGTCAAGACCCACAAGGTCAGACAGGTGAATGGTGTTTGGAATTGAAGCGGTAAGGGAGGTAAAGTGAGGGGGTGTTGGTATAAGATTCCTGATAGAGCAGTGCTCTTAAGTTTTAAGTGTAAGTAAGTAATTAAGTATATTCATTATTACTCCTCTTGCAAACGCGCAATGGGGCATAAGACATCATTATTACGTCGAAGTAATAATAATTGGTAATAGAATATGCTAATTAAATCAGAAGTTGACTGAAATGTCAGAAATATTAAGTAATGTAATGAAATATGAGGGTAAAAAAGCCATCTGTACAGCATCTTATTAATATATCCCTCTCCAATTAAGGTGAAAGGCTTGTTGGGTAATTTCAAGATTTGAGGTTTCTGTGTGTTTATAGGCTGGGTCAGATGACTATCGTAATTCTGGCGGAGTTTATCCCAGAGAGACGTAGCAGCTATGTTTGTCGCTAATATCAGCAATTTGTAATTTTTATAAGTTAATTTTTCTGCTTGTTGTTTAAAGTTAGCATTGCAAGTTTCAAAAATATTAATTTCTTTGAAAAATTGAACGGATGAAACACTCTGATTTCCGTGGGAAAATGAGTGATTTGTGTGAGGTTCTGTCATTGCACTATTCATGTTTTCATTGGGAAAGTTGCTTTAATTTCAGAACAACAATACTGTGAAATCTAACAGTATGGATTTGTCTGTCCCTGAAGAGAACTCGCAGCAGTTCAATTCTCTGCTGAATATTAAGGCACGTCCTGGATCTGCAGGTGATAGAGTTCCTTTCCTATCAGGTAATAAGCTGGAAGTGCGCTGTCTTGCCAGTGAGCAGTCTTCATTAAATAATGACTGCACACTGTCCGATAACCATAAACCTATCCAGCTCGCTCAGGAAGATGGAGAGGATCAAAAATCTGAGGAACCAGAGTTCAATCAAGTTACCAGGGAAGTACCATCTCCTGTTTTTGATTATGACTACTGGAAAGAAGTCGTGTCACACTTTAACAAAGAAATGTCACAACTGAGCCAAGAAATGCCACACCTGAGCCAAGAAATGTCGCAACTGAGCCAAATTTTGCAACTGAGCCAAGAAATGTCATGTCCTGTCCTGGAGTCTGCCCCACTGACCAAATCAACTTCCCAGCTGGCTGGAAAATTTGACATGCCTGTGGATCCATACCCGCATGTGATGACCAACGTCAGTGTTCAGCCATGGGTTAGCGCAAATCCTACAGTGATGTCAACTCCATGTACTGTATTTTCATCAACACCAACAGTTGGACCTTCTCAACTGGTATCCAATCCTTCGTTTCCAACTACTGCGTTTGCCGAAGAGGGCATGAGTCACCTTTCTCTCTCTATCAACCGTGACCCGTTCCCACCACCAGTGCAGAAAGCTAACCCATGCACACCTGTGCAACCTCTCCTGGATCAACTCCTGTGGAGACCAAGAGCAGGTGGAAGGACTGGAGGCAAACGATGTCGTCCAATTGACGAAGATGATGAACTGGACGAAGTATGTTCTGCAATTTTTCAAAAACTCTTCAAAGGTTCTATGCATATGTAAAAACATTTCATGAATGACTGCTGGGTTTTAAAAATTATTTTTCTTTCATTTTTTTAAGCACTATTGTGTAATGGAGCGCATCAGTCAGTGGTGCTAAAGGTGTCTACACGCTTAGTCAGAAGAGTCTCAAACTTGCCCAACAATTGCAAGGAAAATGCTCGACCTAGGTTCAATTTTAATGTATTAGATTAATGATTGATCAAGCAGAAATGTTAGCCAGTGTTATCAGTTCTTCATTACTTTGGTTGATCTTGCAGAGTTCAATATCGAATGTAAGCTTTGCTTCAAATAAATAGAAGTGCAGGCAACAATTTGCGCACCGAACACCAGTTGACTGTCCACTCTTCCAAACTTCATCCTTTGCCAAAGCTCAGCAGTTAAGACATATTTATGTTAAGGTGATGAGCTAATACTTAATATTAAATTCTGAAAACATTGTGTTTAACCTGATATATTGATATTTGTGTAATATTCTTAATCTTTTATGTTAATGATATTAGTTTTAAAGACTACTTATGTTTGTCTTTTCAGAATGTCAGTGGCCCTTCAAAGCCAGGTAACTACTCTAAACCTAGCACACTGCTTATTGAATAGTTTCAAAATTAAGTTACTGCACAGTAAGTTTTTGTAAAAGGCTAAATAAATCAAAAGGTAGTGTTGTGCTGGTGATCATGATACCATGGTGTCTGCTTGTCATAATATGATGGACTTTCGATTGTTTATTATATATCTAACATCATGTTGTCGACCATAGGATCACCTCTGATTAGTTTCTCCTATTTAAAATATCTGATTACAATTACAAATATACAGTTTAGGTGTTGCTTTTCTTTTAGCCAAAGCTCCTACTTATAACACAATGATTCCTCTGGTGGTTGAAGAAATAAACAGCAGTTTGGACAAACATTTTCCAAGTAAGATATATCATTTTGTTATGGCTTTATGATTCGCCGCTGTGTTTAGCTGTGTTGCAATCTAAATAGTGAAGTGTTACATGAATTTTTCATGGCATATTATAGAGGAGAAGAAGATTATAGAGAGTCATTTGAGGTACTGTATATGATACATAATTTTTTTACATAAATTTATTACGCGCGCAAGGTCACACCTAAGTGTGAATCTGAGGCGTACTTTGTTAATCGATTATAGAGGCTCATTTGAGATGCTGTATATGATACGTAATTTGTTATTCTCAAATAATTTCTAATTAAGTAATGCTTTTTAAATTGGTTATGGCATTCCATGTGTTTAATACATGTCAGTGATCTGCACATAAAGGCTCAACTCAATAAATCTCTGAAGGATTATTTTAGTTACCATGGTTGCTGACTTGCAGGCTAAGTGCTTACTGCGAGTGTCCAAGTTCAACGTTGTTTGCGGAATATGGCAATTTTTAGCAGTTGCTTAGCAATCGATAGCTTAGAGCTTCATCACCATCTGGATGCTTTGTTAGATGGTAGTGATATAACTATGCTAGCTATATGAGCAGTAAATACTCTACATTTAAAATGCCTCTTTTTCTAGGATTGTTGAAGAAAGAGTCGATGAAGAAACCTTCAATGCCTTGAATCTTTTGAGTGATCTTCGAACTTTGAATGACAATTTCAAAGAAATCAGAATTCTTGTCATAATTTATTTTATTTATTTATTAAACCACTCGCAACTTCAAAATTAAATTTGTTTGCTTTTTAACATTATCTTGTAAATGCCTTGTTTTCCTTTCCAAAGCTGTTTGCGTTTGTTCCATATCTCACATACAATCGGAGTTATGGAATTTTCAATCCGACAGTTATACATAAACTGCTAATTGTGAAAACTGCATGTGAAATTTAGCGATATAATTATTGACATTCTCGTAAGAAACGGCTGTTTCTGATTAAACAACTTGAATCAAATTTAGCAGCCATGTAGATTCAACAATTGCAAATATACTCTACAAATTTGCAAAATATTCTACATTTCGAAGAATAGGTTTTTAAGTGAAAAGCGAAGAAAACAAATGATTCATCCTGTTTCCTGACCTTATTGCACTCAAAGTCATGCGAGTACGCATGCTCCGACCTGACCTGTCAATCGTTCAGCCAACCGCGTCTCGAGATCTTGTCACGTATCTCTTGTAGTGCAATTCTAAATTTGTTTGCCGTTAGACAACCTCTTTCGGGCCAATCTCTGTGCTTATTAAATAAAAAAAGTCATATTTTATTAATAGAACAGACAAGGAGACTTCCTTGTTCAGAACGAGACCAATTGCACTTTTCCATTCGACCTGTAACCTATTTGAAAAGCACAGCACAACTTACGAATTTTTACTGAAAATTCTTACTTTCCATCTCTAGGGCTCTTAGTAAAAATTAATTTGTATACATTTTAATACGTCTAAACAAACATTTTATACGTTATTTAGAACTATTAAATAAATATTTTTATACTTGTTTTTGCATTAATGTCAATTACAACTGGTTTGAGGTTTCCCATTTTCTTTATTAGTCATTTTCAATCTGATGACATTTGTGACAAGCAACTGGTTTCGTGGAGACGGGTCACGTATATAGACTATTTAAGGAATACACCATTACTCTTGAGCCATGTAACAGAAACTCGCAGCCAACTGAAATAGTAATTGACATGCTATTATATTTATTTCCACAATTTTGTGGCACAACAGTGGCACAGAATACTTAGGCATTTCATCTTTGTTTTTGATGTATTTGAAGTTGATCGTGAAAAATATTGCCTTTTTAGGGTGGGCTTAGCCTTTTATAGGGTGGCTTAGCCCCCCCTTAGCACCGCCACTGCCGTAAACTAATATGGGCATCTACATATGCTACTAGACTGCATAGACTGGCAATACTCCAAGAAACGGTAATTCGTATAGTGACTGGTACTGCACATTTGTCGCATACTGCACCATTATTTTGTGATTTTAACATATTAAAATTTGAGCAGATTAAACTTATCAATCGGATTAATTTATGTCCCGCTTTGACCACGATTTGCTCCCTCCTGTTTTCAAGGGATTCTTTAATCTTGCTTCACAGATCCATTCTCATTCAACAAGAAACTCGATTTACTATAGATGCATCTTTGCTCGCACTAATAGTCTGTTCTCTATTAGAGTCACTGGTCCTTCAATCTGGAATAAGATCTCAAGAAATCAGACAATCTCCATCGTTATCATTGTTTTGAAAAAGTTACGCTCTCATTTAGTCGGTAATAGCAGCAATGTGTTATGATGTATCATAATGTTTGTCTATTAAGCCACTTACGCATACCGGTAGTCTTTTTGCACTTATTATTTTGTTATTGTTTCTTATTTAGTTAAGAGTTTGCTCTGTCTAATTTAGTTAAGATTTCTTAAGTAATTGTAGTCATTCGCTGTCTTTCTTAATTGCTATTGTTGACCATTGCATTTATGTGTTTTACATTTACGTATGTGTCCCTAATACTCCCTATCTAGTGGGGTCAGTGATCCATTCAGGGCCTATCCTTGTTGGCATTCCCCTTTGAAAATGTGACGCGATCTGTAACTGTAAAAATGTTTGGTTGGTTACAAAATAAAATGATTTTTGATTGAATGTTAGTTGGTTTATGTATGCTTATAATCACATTGACGTTTGTAATCAGGTTTATGTATGTTTATAATCACATTGACGTTTGTAATCACGTTGATCATAACAAATTGTTTAGCCATCTGTGACTACATGGAGGAAAAGCTCTGTAGTAGCATAACAGATTTTCTTATCGTTTTGGGTTGTCCTGTTGACGATATCTGCATATTGTCTCAAACTTTGTTTCTTTCTAAGTTTACCTGAGATTTCAGTTGTTATTAGAGTATTAGCTGTTGTCAATAAAAGTTGATTGATTTGATTTGATTGCTTGACGAGCAAATAAGCAGGTCAAATGACTTACCACAACCCATGGTGTGCCACCACCAACGCAGAATATTGAACATCATTCTGTCCTATGTCAAGGCAAAAAACAAATTGCAACTTTTGTACCTTGTTGCATTTGTGTCGATGAGTCTGTGCAATAAAAGCATAAGGGATATCTACTCCGAGGTGCTACCAGCCAAGATCAAGCGAAAAAACAGTCTTCAACAGTTTGTGAAATTGAGAACAGCTTGGGAGGTGTCGCATCAATCAATCGTAATTTATATAGCGCCCCTTAAAGGTACCTACGCAGTCAAGGGAAGCCCCCATTCCAGGTTGTTGGACCAACCACAGAGAATGAACGCTTCTGCATTGTTGCAGAGCGAGTGAAAGGAACCATTAAGTCACCATGAACAGCGCAGTGCGTGGAGGCCAATGCAAGTGGTAAGATGGAGGCAAAGCTCACACAGATAAGAGGGTGCAATCTTAGATGAGATGCGCTGCGGGAGAGGAAACCAGTGCAAGACATTTGCGTATATATTGGGATACACGGTCAGACTTGGTGAACCCCCAATAAATTGTGCGGCAGCTCGGTGGACCCTCTCCAACCTCTCAATCCGAACCCACGGGAGACCAGCAAAGATGGAGGCGCAGTAGTCGAGGTGGACAGCACAAATGCATGGACATGATAAGCTGCAGCTTTAGAAGTCAGTCAGAGAGCGAGTAATGACCCTGAGCTGCCGCAGTTGGTAGTATCAGCTGTGGCACACCTGATCTATATGAGATGCAAGGGTGAGTTCAGAGTTCAGGAGCACCCCAAGGTCACGCACCACCAAAGAAAGAGTCATAGATGGCAATTGAGGAGAACGCTCAGTTCGAGCGTAGCCAGCTGTTGCCTAGTGCCCAACCAAATGAATTGGGTTTTTGAGGCGGAGTCGTTTCGAGGACATTCAATCTGTGAGGCCCCCCATTGCTCGTTGCATGGTGTGGGCAGCCTCAATGGTTGCAAGTGGAGGGCAGTGCATATATGCCTGTGTGTCATCTGCATACAGCTGGATGATACGTGACAGTCCTATACTAGACATGAATTTTGTGTTGGCACGTGACGAGGGGAGGGGTAAAAAATTGTGTGACATCATTTATGGACGGCCCCCTTACAAATGATTAATTAATTACTTAGATCAACTGCTGAACATGAAAAATGAAAATAACATGGTAATGCTAATGCATTTATTAGGCTCCACTATCTTTTTTAATCAAGCATCAATCTATGACGCCGAGCAATTGTGAGTGAAGGACTTGCTCAATGTGCTCAACCATCTCAGGGCACGCTCAATCCCTATACTTTCTGCATTACAAGGCAATATCTGTAGTAGGCCCAACAAGTAATTTTCCTGATATAAATATACTTCACATATTTTTCAAGAATACATAATGCATTTGGTCAGGTCCGCATCAAGGATAGTATGGGCCCAGGCAGTGTGAGAATTGTAGAAAAATAACTGGGAGGGCTGGACTAATTCCACTTGGAATTGGGGTGTGAAAAAGACTTTACTATGGGGCTCTAAGAAAGACTATGGGGTTGAAACCCCAGCAATTCTCACCATGGGCCCAGGTGCTGTGATCCAGTCCACCATGCACAACTGCAGGTTCCTCAAAACTGGGCCAGGGTGCTGCAGCACTCTTCTCTTAGCACCCACCTTAATGTGGGCCTGCATTTGGTTCAGCAATGTACTACTGCCCAGTTACAAGGAACTTTCATATATCACAGTACAACATAACTACCATATTCAATTTTTATTAACGAATAGCTAAGCAACAGGCAATACATCACACTGCACAAACTAAACAAATTCATTTGTGAAGTACAATCGATTTGGTTAAACCTGGTACTAATATCGATAGTAGTCCCAGGTTAAACCATTAACAGTTATGCTGAAACACTGTAAAGGTGTGAAAACTTTCTACATCTGGCAGAGTCAAAGCAGAAACTTGTACAAGCAATGAAGTTCTTAAAACTGCTGTGTCATCTTAACCCTTTAACGACCAGTTGCATGTTTTTCCCATACATTTTATTACATGCTGGTCGTTAAAGGGTTGATGCTACATTTAAATGGCAAATTGTAAACTGTGATTCATTGAGTGGAAAGGGATTTATCACTCGGATGCTGTAGTACAATACGACTTGTAAGACACTAATATTTAAGTCACATCGCTCAACTTCTCATTTAATTTCCATCTTAATTACTAATTATTACAGTAACATAATTATAGCAACAATGTTCTCTATGCTGTATGTCCATTGTCCAATGTGCATAAACTGTAAGTGAACTTACTTACTTGCCTAAACTGGTTTACCTATATCAACTACCTTTCAGATTCTTGCCTTCCACAACATTAAAGCAAGAAGATATTGTTTGGCAAGAAATTCAAACAGATCTGTTGAATATTATTAACTTTAAAAACAAAAACAAACCTAGCAAAGTAGTTCGCACAATAGATTGTTTTTTTATTATTACACACATTCACATGGATCCACAAATTTCAACATTTGCTTAAGCAAGACGCAGAAAAAAATCATTAATGTCTTAGAATGTCTTGGCAGCTATTGATAGCTTTTCCTAACATCTGTGACGAAATCGAAACACCGATGGCTGTAAAACACTCTCTCTCCCTTATGGTTTGCACCGTTGAATGAATCGTGGGTAGAGACAGACATCTCGGATATGGAAGCGGTTCAGCATCCACGTCAGGAATCGCTCCAGTCCCAGTCCATATCCACCGTGCGGACACGTTCCAAACACTCGCTAGAAACATGGAATCAAATCACTACCTTGCTGTAACATCTTTTAAAACACACTGAAAGACCTTTTACTTTTTCAGATTTGAGCAGGTTCAATCTCAAAACAAAATATCTCAAAATGTTGTACTATTATGCAGAAGTATATAATAAAAGAGAGTTCAGAATAGTCAAAACCTTTTGTAAACTGGCAACAGCATCAATTTAGATTTTGAGCAGGTTCAATCTTGAATAGCAACATCTCCAAATGTTGCACTTTAAAAATATAGTATGGGAGATCTGACAACTCTTAGTTAACTATATGTTATATTCAGTGCATGATCAGATCTACACAAAACACATCTGATCAACTCATGGCTTTAAAAATAACAGTCATCATTATGTTCAGATCCAGTTTCCAGAATAACATTCATGCATAAACGTTGACCAGCAGAAAATATTAATGATGAACATTTTACCAAGCTAATTTGCAACAGGCATATCTGTTAATCCAGCAACTACTATGATATCAACAAGCCATCTCAAGTGTTGGACAATCCTCCTACACACTTGCTTAGATCTGTTAAGCAGTCACCTTCACGAGTTCCATAAAACGCGCTACATCAAGTAGTCTCACACAAGCATTAAAAACACTTGATACAGTAGCTTTTATGCACCTCACAAACATGCTGTGTACATAGCTATCAAGCAGATCAAGCTTCCTCCTCACTGATTTTCCTAGTTTTGACACAATATGTTCTAGAGCTGACTCTGCTCTTTTACGCTCTATACTCTTAAATCCATGTCACATTCTTCACGACCTCCTTCTCCACATAAGGTCACTCCTTACAATACTCGACCCAGGCCACATAATCTAACTCTAGTTGATTCATTTGCCAAAAGAAGTCTATTATGAGGAAGATATATAATTCTGCATAAATGTTTTATGTTTCTTCTGTAAACTACTGTGCATTTGCTACTGGTATAAGAAAGAATATTCTTACTTACTTACTTACTTACTAAAGAAGTGTGTTAAAAGGCCTGCTAGAGTACTAATCAATGTACACGTTACCTGGTCGCAGTACCAGTAATAAGGTTTTGGCTCAATGCCTTCTCGTTTAAAACCTTCCAGTAGTTCCTTTTCATCAAAGATACGCATTGATCCACCAACAATTTCACCGACTCCAGGCATCAGTATGTCAACCTAAAATCAAATCAAACAACTGGATGAAAACAAAAGATTACAAATAGCCATAGAAGTAATTTGCCAAAAAGCTGGAAAAATATAACCATTTGCTAGGAATAAAGACGCAGCAAATTTCCATACAAGACATCCATCTGTAAGATATGCAATACCTCAATAATTCAATAAATTTAAATCAGAAAGAAACAGAGTTCAAAATAGTCCTCGTATATAACAGTCTCATTTTTCATGCGTCAACTCTGTATAGTTCTGCAAATTCTGTCGTTTCAAATTCTTGAACCTTCTAAAATGGTATTTCTAAATTGCTGAGCTGTTATTATTCATATGTGTCCTTAAGGTCCGCAAAGCTGCTACTGCTACTGTAGTTTTCGATCATCGATAGTCAATTTTACTCAGCACATTAATCACATTAATCTCTACAAAATTCAATGCACTCATCGGTCTCTCACAGATTCTGTAAGTCGAGGGTCTGCTTTATCTTTCTGCATGTAGAAAGATTTAATCTCCGCTGGGAATCGACATAACATGATGACTTCGTTGATCTGGTCGGTCATCTTCCTCTCCGGCGCCTCGGGAATGTCCTGCAAACCAAACCATCCAAAGTCACGAGACGCCACAAATCTGCAATCGTCGTTCGATTTATCATGGTGCAATGTAGACATGAAGCACCAGAATAATGCAGTGCCAGTGAACAGAAAGGCTGGACAGGTAAGGCAATGGATCCAGCACTTGCCAGACAACTATCAGTAACTGAGTATATTATTCATTCGTACCAAAATTTATGTAGCACTTCTTCGAGGGGGCTACACAGAAGCGCTACTGGCTCTAGCACTGCAAAAAAGCAGTTTTGAGCTAAATAAAAAATGCTTCGGTAAGAGCCCCAGGAAGCAGAGGTAGCTCCTATGGGAGCCCATTCCAGACAACTGGGCCCATAGCAGAAAAGGCTCTATTCTGCACGACTACAGTTTGTGCAAATGGAACCAAGAGTAAGAGATCTGTTATTCAACCAGAAAATAAAGTTAAATGCCAACAATATAATTACTTAGAACTAAGAGATCAAGAAATTATAAGTTAATTAGGGAAACTACACAATTGGGAGAGCTCTTGGTTCCGCAAGCCTGCACTTCTAAAAGACAGTGCGGAGTCGTTTTGATTCATGCGTCCTGTGCCATCTGGAATGGCTTCCCATTAGCCTTGCAATTGATACCTAGGCTAAACTTGCCTGCTTTTTATAAGTCGTTCAAATCTGACTTTTTTGACAGTGGCTGGTAGCACTCTCAGGAAACGTCTCTTGAAGAAATGCCATGTAAATTATCAGAATGAATGAATGAATAACAATAAATGCAAACTAAATGTGTAAGAATTTGTCAGGATTCAATCTCAATCTGATAGAAAATGTTGTACAGTATATTTGTTATCATCATCACAATTCATAAGTAACGACTTACATCACCAAACTCGTAGAAAGTGCCATCATCATCCTTTGTAATGTTGTTGGCTCTCAGATATTCAATGGCATCTGTGTAATCCATTCTCTTGAAAGGTCTCTTTGGTGGCTTGAAATCCTTTAATCAATGCAGAAAAACAAATACACCAATTCATAACTAGTTCACTTGTTGCTACTTCTACAATCAATGCAATGTATACACAGAATCAAAATTATGCTGAAAAGTTAAACACAGAAAAGATCTAAACACAACATAACAAACCGAAAACTATAGCAGTTAATCAGCGTCAACCCATAAATTCCATAAAACCTAAGAACTGATGACATTATATATGCCACCTCGTGATGTGGTTAGTTGCTTCACTTGGAAGCGATCCTCTGATAAAAGTGTTATGCAACATATCGGTGCTGCTCAAGTTTTTAGCAAAACAATTAGAACTTTACTCTCAAACCAAAAAGTCATTTTACTGTTACCAACAACACAGTAATTGCAATTATATTATACAAACACTCGACTTTATACAGATCCTCACAGGACACAACATGGCTTCATCGAAAGCAGATGCTTCTCATGGTGATGCTTTTTATGCATGGGTGCCCACACAGAAGAACAAGATGGGGAAATGCCACTACCCTGAAAAAATGACGCCTTTAACTACTACATTTTGACTTTTTTTAAACAAATTTCTTTGCCACTAAAACACTAATGATACACAAAGTTAAACTGAAAATTGAAAAATTTACGCTATGAAATGCATTCTTCAAGCGCTTTCGGAAAATTTAACCTTGATCATTGTGTTTTGCCCCGCCTCAAAAGAATAGCTGCAGCGCCCATGTTTTTATGAAGCCTCTCATCACCTGCATGCTTCTTAAAGGTGATATCAAAATGCAACCACAAGAATGGTATCCGAGGAAAATGAGAATTTGTATGTGCACTTGTTATAGCGCCCCTTCAAGCTAGCTACTCAGAGGCGTTCCCGACTACGGCATGGACACTGCATCGGAGTTTCATGCCGAAGCGCTGAGCAACTGCAAGTGAAGGACTTGCCCAAGGTCCCTACACGGCGACTTGATGTGGATTCGAACCTGCAACCCTCCAGCTGCAAGACAACGAACATACCCACTAGATCACCGTGCCCAACAAAGTAGAGTGATGCACAACATCAAATGCCCGATCATTAGCTTAAATAAGGACAGAGATGGACAATTGATTACGCACTGGGTTGATGTCATAGAGTAGACTGGCAAACGGCGACTTAAGAACTCGGTCGACCGTATCGCAGATGAGATCTTCTAAACGGTTCAGCATCTCTTCAAAGGAAATGAACGGACACTCGGCTTCGATGTGAGTATATCTGCACACAAAATCAATTCATACTGTAAGGACTCTGCTGACTTTGTGGCTACATCAAACATAGCCAACATGTTTAAAGACACATACATACACCAAATTCGCATTATAAACTTTGATGATGAAACTGGGCGCTTACTCAGCTAGATGGCGCCTGGTTCTCGACATTTCAGCTCGGTACGACTGGGCGATACAGAACACATCACCCATTGAAGGCAGGCAAGTCTCAAGATACAGTTGTGATGACTGAGTCAAGTAAGCCTAACCAAAACACAATGAACGTGAAGACCAATTCAAACCATCCATTTTGATATAAAGAATATGCAAAAACAATAAGCAAACAAAGCATTTGTAAACAAAATATGTTCCTTATTATAATCAATTCAGATAACATATATTAAAAGAATAATCAAAACATTAAAGATGATGATAATAAAGCCACAAACTTTTCAGCCAAAGCAATTACCTTAAAGTAACATTTCGAAAACATGACATGATACTTCAAAGGCAAACGTATGCGACACTGTCCTTAGAAAATGAGTTTTCAATGTGAGTACATCCAATAATTATTAGCCTTTTTATGCTAATACTTTACCATAAAAATCCACACGCATAGTCACATTCATTGTATTTTTCAATTACCTCTTCGCCAAAGTAATCAAACTTGAACAAAGTTGAACCACCTTCCACTTGAGTTTGCACCATCGTTGGAGGAGTAACCTATGAAAATAATCCAGAATAACATGCTAACAATGATTGGCATTGATTTTCCAGTCGTTTTAAGCACACGCTCATCACTAAAGGGTCAAAGACAACACAGATTCGCAGCATTGCTCAATCAGCCTGTATACTTTCTCTATCTAGAATAAACACATTATGCACAAGAACATGGATGCATGCTAGTTGTCTGATGTACCAAATATGTGTGCAATGTTCAAATAGTAGTTAAAGCAAGTGCTGAATCAATAGCTACAAACAAAACTATGAAGTAACAAGGAAACAGAAAACCAAACAAAACCAGCGGAAACAGAAAAGGAAACAAAATCAGCATTCTCTCTAAGTTTGCTTGTTATTGATTCTCAACTGCCACAACAGAGTGGCAGAAAGCCCATATTGCAATTCAAAATCGATACCTGAACATTTGAACATATAATTAACTTTCAAGACAATAGAAGACATGTACCTCAACGTAGCCTCTGCCAAGATAATGATCCCTGAAAGCCTGCATAACAACTGACCGCATACGTAATATCTTAGATGTCTGCAAAAACAAAAAAATCCATAAGCAAATACATCTTTCGTCAGCAATTTTATACCAGCTTAATTTCTTTACGCGCATTCAGGGGGATCTGGAGCAGATGGAACTGGGCTGGGACGAGGCAGAGGAGGTGGCTGGCGACCATGCGGAGTGGCGAACACTTGTTGACCAATGCTCCGTTCGGAACAGGAGGAACTAAGTCTAAGTAATTAATTTCTTTCAGCAGAAGATAGAAATCCATTGCATCACACTTTGAAACTACTTACTACTAAAGGTCTATGCATGCATCAGAAAATTTAATCTCAACAAAGAATCAAGGAACTTGCTTCCTACATCACAACTCAAATCAGCTCAATATTTACAGTTCCTAATAATACGGCTGTGTAACTGAAGCTCAGAATCAGATGCATAACTGATCTAATTCAAGAAAATTATTCATCTACAATCTTGCTACATTGTCTACCATACAAGACAACGTCATTCTTACAGGTCTGTGCAGCAAACAATGCACATACATGTAGCTCTAAGAAAAAGAGTTTTGAGCCAAATACGGAATGACTTCAGACTAGGGAAAAATATATTAGGAACAGAATTTTTTTTAAACCTGTCCAGCAACCAAAAGCTCATTCACCTATCACATTGTTATCAGCTCAAAAGAAAGCCGTCAAATGACCTAATTGAAGAGTTACATAAAAAGAAATTGATTCACATACTCTGGTTGGCTACAATTAATATCAATCAATCGTAATTTATATAGCGCCCCTTCAAGGTACCTACTCAGATATGATATGAATATGTATATTCATTATATAGTATCAGCCCAAACTTAGTTTGAAGTAGCTTGAAAGCATTTATCTGCACTTTCTTTGTCTTCAAATGCCATCATAAACATAATTATTAAATGAAGGAAAATTTAAATGTAAAGATGCGTTACTTTTTCTCCTCTGATCATCATGTGACGGTTGTCGAGCTGGACGTCAACGTGAGCTTCTTCGTTCAGCAAGTTATCTGCTCCACCAGCGGGAGCCAAGCCAACCACTTCCCAATAGTCAACAGACAACTCGTGATCATCAGGAGCCTATTAAGAATATAAAACGAACAGAAATGTCATGAAATTAATTACGCTATAGATATACTCATTTGCTTTGGCAGGTGGAACTGCTGAAAGAATCAAATGGGTGATAGACAGGACAAAAGGTTGTTGCAAGTTTCTGCTAATAATAGCCATATATATTTACAGCTGCTGACAGCACACACGCTTATATGCAATTGCCCTGTGTATGGGTATGCCTTTTCTGATTGCATGCTAGTGTGAGAAATGTATCAATTTTACAAGAGTTTAACATTTCTCTACAACTAAGTTGCCCTATAAAGAAGAGAGACATATAGCCTAGAAAATAAGGAACTCATTTTAATCGTAATTCTGCTATGAGGAATGCACAAGTGGAGCAGAAATCCAGAAATACCTTTCTGTTGTGGTAGACATTTAAACTCAAAATCTCTGGCGTTACAACAGTCTGGCATGCTAACATACACAGCTAAATTAAACTGCGAGGATGTACTATGCCGATGAAATAATGAATTGTCTGCAATTTACCTTTTGTCCTGGAGGAACCTCCTTCAGTGTGCCCCAAACGCAAACGCTTGATTCACACGACAGAACCAAAGCATTGTACGTCTGACACTAAAGAATAAACAAAGTTTCGTAACCATTCGAAGTCTCATGCAAAAAAATGCACTACTCCAATTTACTAGCATACATGTTAATAAAGAACTACAACTGCCCGGTAGCTGCGTTAAGCGCCTTCGTGAGGTTATTGTAAGGCGCTATATAAATGTTCATATACATACATACAACTAAACAGCTAATCAAGGCATTGTATAACTGATAATAAGAAATAAACAAAGTCTTGTTGTCATTTTACACCTGACACAAAAAAAACACTAGTTCAATTTACTATCCTACAATGAGTTAATAAAGAAATATATAGAAAATCTTACCATGCATTGATCACAGGTTTATCATTTTAAAAAGATTTTCCTTATATTTCCTTGCACAATATAGAGCTAACTGACACTACCAAACTTAACAAGTACTTAGTAAAAACTAAGTAAAAACTACTGTCGATTCTGCACAACAACTAAACAAAAGCTAATTCTATGGTATCAATATGATTTAACTTTGACTTACAAGCTTATCAGAGAGGATACACTGTAAGAATCCGGTGCCATCTCTGAGCACAAGAAACAGCAATGCCTTCCCTGAAAAGCAGATCAAACATTCAACTCAACATCTTTCATATTTCCAGTTTACATTTATGGAGTCAATTTCCTAGTATATAGCTAATAATATAATGCAAAATACAGCACTGTTTTTAGCATTAAAAAGGTTTTAGTTGCAGATATCATTAAACTGTGCTTCACACAGTAGGGTAGAACAGGGCACAACAGCACGCTATCACATTGTGACTTATGCCGCCTGCAGCTACAGAGAAAGCTATGTTATTTATTTATCTACTGGCAATTTGATATATAGCGCCCTTTCAAGGTTTCTACTCAGGAGCGCTACCAGTCCAACCCCGGTCGAATAAGACAGTCTTAAGACGAGAGAAATGAGGCAGAAAGACCAATAGCTATAGACACTATAGGCATAGAGGAAGATCACAAGCCTAATGCATCAACTTCAGTGGAAATATAAAACGATATGCAAGACTTTGTACCAATACAACTTCTTTATTGACAAGAAAAACTGTATATACTGCTGCACTGTCTATGATAATGAATTAACATTCACAAAGCACTCGTTTCGCTTCTAACCACCGTGACAATTCACATCACCTTGCTTCCTCAGTCGATGCACCCAACCATAGACCTTTATTCTCTTGTTGCGATACTGCTTTCCATCTCGTATTTTAATCTGCAGTACAACACAACATCATATCTATAGACAACAGCCAGTACTGAAAAACAGACAGCAAATTTGAAAACATAATTGCCGAATAGACAACAAGACAAACTAGAATACAGCTTCTATAATTCTTCACATTAAAAATAGGAATAAAGCAGACTTCAGCCAATTTTAACGCAAAAAGTTGCAACTCAATCTTTAAACTGCCGCATATGCCACATGCCAAGACTACAACATGAGAAAGAAAAGAACTCGTCACATTTATTCTATCAAAGATAATCGGACATATGGCAAATTTTTAATAACGTTTTTATAAGTAAGCAAAAAATGCACTGTTGACATGGTTTCACCTGAGTGGCCTCGGGAAGAGCTGGATCCAACTCTATCGTGATCTTCTTTGCTTCCTCCAGGTTCTTCTCACGTCTTATGGCATCCTCTTCCTAAATCAAAAGCATAAACACTCACTTGATTTTTCTACTTCATACATAATTATCAGCTGTAGCCAATCTTCACCAGAGAACAATCACAGAACTTACACAAACATGCTGACCCTGGGAATAGAATGTTTCATTACACTAACCAGAAGAAAAACCTGAAACTTTTAATTACAGAAAGAAAAATGTGTATAATAAATCTGAATATCTTAACACAAGAAACATAAATTTCAGTTTATCTTATGACACATATTTTCAGATCGGACTACCTTATGATCACACGACACTACGTTTTTAATTGTGAGGGCCTTACAATAAATGCTATATCAGCATTCATAAATACATAAGATTTCTCCAAGTTGAAGTCTAGAAAGTAATTTTTTTTGCAACAATTTCACACACACACAAACACACACACAGTAACAGACTGATGAGACATTGTCTACAAAGGGGAGGTCCAAAAGGGATCGCAGTTCCATTTGAAGGGACACCCACAGAACGAATAATAACCAAATCGATAGAAAGATGGAACAAAAACCAAACAGTCACGGCAGAAACTTCACGAGCAGATATAGTTCACGATACGGAATCTATATAAATAAAAATGTAAAAAGTTACTGTTTGTTACCTCGGATCTCGGAGAGTTCCGAACCGATTGCTTTGAAAATTTTCGCAAACCGTTCCATTCGAACATAAGCGTTTTTTTATGCCTTTTGGGAAAAAGCGCAATCTTTACGACCAAAAAACACAACTTTTAATTCCAGTCCAACGATTCCGATTTCAATTTCCATCCCACGTTGCTTACAATGCGGCCTATTTATAACGTGCGGCCTTTTATAGCGCATTTATAGCTTTCTACAAAATCAACGATCTCGGAAACTTCTTCACCTATTGCTTTCAAATTTTCACACAACAATACGAGCGGGTTTTTCTTTGTAAAAAAAAGCGCAATCTGCGCGTCTGTTTATAGCGAATGTATGTAACTGTTGGTTTTTACAAAATCAAGGATCTCGGAAAGTTTTACGGACGGACGGACAACGGACGGGGAGGGACAAAGGACAGGAAGAGAGGGGTGAGTGAGGAAGGGAGGGGAGGGAGCGGAAGGAAGAGGGAGGGGAGGGAGAAAGGGAGCAAGGGGAGGGTTGGAGGAAACTGGAGGGAGGGTGTGAGGCAGGGGAAGGGTAGAGGAAGGGAGGGGAGGGAGCAAGGGGAGGGATGGAGGAAACGAGAGGGGAGGGGAGGGAGAGTCCTTTCAGCCACAGCAACGCGTGGCCGGGCACAGCTAGTTGACTATAAAAGCCTTACATATAATATATAATTACATATATTTTAAATATAGCTATATCTCTTAAACATTTACAGCTCACAATTTTTCCCATGCTTCTGCAAAAACAATGTATTAATTGCAGGCATTGTTGTCTCTTCATCGGTATTACCTCCTTTTTCTGGGCATCCTCTACTTTCTTCGTCTCCTTCAAGTACAGCTTCGTCATTTTCTTGATCTGAGTTTTTGGAGCAACTTCCCATCGCTAAAAAAAACAATCAGTAAATAATTCAAATGTGCTACATAATTCAAATGTGCTAATTCAAATGTGCTACATAATTCAAATGTGCTACTTAGCCACTATCTATTCTGATAACTCTTCTATTTATCAATTTCTATAGTCAAAAACTATTGGTTTAAGACCGGTTACTTTGAACAACAAAGAGGAAGCATTTCAATTACAGCACTTAAATCAACATACCAAAATAAGTACATAATTATTTACATTGAGTTTCGAAGTCCTAGCTCATAAAGCATTAAGAACATCGTATAATTCTAGCAATTCTTGTAAAACTAAAAATACACTTTCAAAGCATTCTTATCCATCAAAATCATGAATTTCTAAACACATTGATATTAGTAGCAATATAAATTCAAGCACTGTCAAACCTTGTCTTCTGCTTTTGAATCGACATAAATCACAGGAAACGGTTCGCCTTTACCCCAGTGTTTCATTGCCTGATGAGCATATACAAATAGCAAACACATATTTTTACACGTCTACTCTACAGTAATAAATATTTATAAAAATCATAAAAATTACAATAAAAATCACAGTATCTGGTTGAATCCAAAAACAGAATACAACTGCAAGTAGGGGCACTTCACTTTTTAACATAGTGAAGAGCCTCCAAGGGTTTCAACATCATGAAAGATCAGGCAGTGAAAATTAGTGGAACAGCACTTTTTTCGTGAATGTTAATGCTGAATGCATTTACCTACATACTCAAATACATTTGCATAAATAAATTCTGTAAACACGTCAATGATGTCATAACGGAAAGATATGATCTAAAAATTGTTACGCTACAGGCACGCGTTCACAAGGCAAGCATGCATCAATGTATACAACAGAATATATCATGTCAATTAAAAGTATGTTGCAAACATGCTCCTCGCTTAAGTGATAATAGTTTTCACTATCAATCCATTGCTCCACAGAAAATCCATGACACAATTTTGACAAGCCAACATATCATGATGCAGATTTTTTACTGTATTAAACAGATAATTCAAGAATAATCAAACAAATTTAAAGCATCACACAGTAAAGTAAACGGCAGTTCTTGCTCTGCTATGAAGAGGCCACTCATAATTCCACGGGCTCGCATAGCTGTCAAGCAACACCGAGCTTTCTCAGTTGTAGGGCTGTTCATCTGGAATGACCTCCCTTCAATGATGCGTTCATTACATCTGACCAATCAAATTTTGTTTTGCAAATCTCTCGTCATTTTTCTTTTGATGTGGCTGGGCTGGGAGGCTCCTGAGTAGGTTTCTTGAAGGGGTAATAAATGAATTAAAAATTCCCCATGCTTGAAATATCAGATAAATGACAAGAGATTTGTCTACTTGAGATTCACTCTCATCTTTTAAATTTGCTGTTTAACCTAAAGTTAGATACAAAACAAAATGTTCAGATTCTTCAAACTATAATAAAATGTACACTTCCAATATCAAGAAAACACTCGGGTGCATTTCTCAGTGCATGCCACTGATTAAGCATAATTTTTCTTGCACTTTAACAGCAGAAACTAATAATGAAACTAGACCGAAGTCAATGTTGTATATAAAAGGCTTATAAACAACTATACTACGTTTCATACCTGAAGAATTGTTTTCAGTGGACTCTTCTCAGTTCCATCCCCAGTTTCATCTGAGCCATCTCTCTCAGATGTGTATAACTCACCTACAATTTGAATAACATCTTAAACTACATCAACGAGCTGTACTGCACAGACAAATATTTCTGGTTTATCAGATACCTTGCATCTGACAATTTCAGTCAGAGTTTATGAGGTGGATTCTTTTACGAGGAAATCTGGCCCAACTCAATCACTTCACCCCTACTTCACTCTTGATTTTGCCTTACCGTCTTCTTCCCTTACACACCCCTCCCTTCCTCTCTGCCTTTCACCATGCAACACAGGCTGGTCCCACTGGTGTAATAAGCTGATCCAATTATATAGTTCTTGCAGTCACAATTTCTGCTTTAACTGTTTCAGCAGTCACTGAATGTCAGAGTAATCATTCTAAAACTATGAGTGTCGGCAGCCAAAATCATCCAAACGTAAAGTACGCCTCAGAAAGTCTTTGATAACGGAGACCGGCCATTTGCCGGAGAATGTGAACGAGTTTTCAACTGACAGACATGTTATTATGGAGGTTCTTAAACTGTTAAAACTTGAAAGTGGCACAAGATTCAAGATTCACTAGTGAGACTTCTATCAGTAGTTTACTTTGAACTGATAAATGCCACATAATACGGTAAGATTAAAATAACGTTGTCTGTTGTCTCGCAAGCTCGTGTGTTCACAGCCGGCACGAATCTGAAAGTAAGTCCCGAGTAAAGCGTGACTTATTGATCGCAATATATATTTTAAACAACTGTATGAAGCATTACCTAAAGACACAGTTTCCATGTTTTCTGCTACTGCTGACATTGTGCAGCAAATTTAACTTCTAAACACGTATTCTATCACAGGACAACTTATATATCTACTAATGTTTCTTCTAAAATCTTCTGCTTTACAGCGATAAAACGTGGATTGCATCAGACACGAACATCCGGGACATGATAATGTTGAAGATGCACCACCCACGATACCACCGTCGCACCGATTTCTGGGTCGTCTTCGTAGCTTGAAGTGATCGATTTCACTTTCGAGTTGAAGGCATAAACGGAGAGTACAAGGGAGAAGATCCGAAATTAGCAGTTAATAGAAAATATTATATCCTGATATATCTACAGTCGACAGGGCCTACATATATATATATATATATATATATATATATATATATATATATATATATATATATATATATATATATATCGTAGTCAGAGGCGGATCCAGCGGGGGCCAATCTGGCTATGCCCCTCATTTCAAAAGTGCATATATAAATTGATATAATGCGCTGTTTTTCCTCTACTTAATCGTAATCGTAACCTTCAAATTTCTAAAGCGCCACTCGAAAGCCAGGCGCGGGGCACCAGCTTATTCATCAGCGCTGCGTTGAGTCAAAAAGTAAGAATAGCCTATGGTGGTCCTGGTCGTATTCGTAATCGTAAACTCGAAATTTCTAAAGCGCCACTCGAAAGCCAAGCGTGGTGTACCAGCTTATTCACGAGCGCTGCGTTGAGTTAGAAGGGTTGTCCGTGAGAGTAGTCCATGGTGGTCCGAGTCGAGTTACCACAGGATCAGAGCCTTCAGATGGGCGGAACAGCTGCTAAGGCGGGCGTCGTCTTGGTCGGGAATTGGAAGGTGGAGGATCAGACGCATGTGGTGCAGAGATATCTGAGATTTGTAACAAATTATTGAGAAATGTAACGAATTGAGAAATGCAACGATACTCCGTGGTGAGATAATCAATAAAGAATAGCACAAAGAACGAGACCACGAAACGTTCATGTTTTGGTTCTTTGGCAGATGGCCGCCGAGAATTGACGCAATGGCTTTGATGTGACCGTGACTTTTGAAAAGTTGGCCTTTAATTAGAAAATAAAATAAAGCTTCTGTGGCTGATATTTCTTGTGGATGTTTCTGGTTTTACTAGCTATAAATCGTCGGAACGATGTACTCGTGGAGCTCTGTCCAGCCTCAGGTGAGTGACATAAAAGGCCTGAATGATGCGATTACACAATGTGTTCACAATTATTGCAGAGTTTTTGCCTAGTGCTGGCTTTGTACTCTAGTCTTAACCACACGGTTGCCTCTGTTTTTTAATAGTATTTCCGTTCGCAAATTGCAGCACACGTAATTGAAATGATGTTATTTGTAAAATTGACATACGGCCTTGAACAAATTTCTCACAAATGCTAGGGACTTAGCTTTGTGAGTGATAAGTATGGGGGACAACCAGAATCCCCGTTATCTGAATCCCCGAAAACACTTGTATAATAGAAAGCGACCGAACCCCAAAACTATTCAGGGCTAAATTGAATGCATGGCATAATGGAACTATTGAGTGTTGTTGATAACACCGTTTACTGTCCAAAATTCTTTAGGTTTTGTGGAAATTATTTGGGGGATTCGGCAGAAAGTTGTTTAAGGGGTTTGGGCCACCCATAAGTATGCAGTGCAATGAGTGCATCACCATAATACACCCTGATTTCTATGTCTGATGCTGCTGTTCGTTGATCCGTGTAAAGGCAAAGTTAGTTAGGATATAAAAGTGCTTGAAGTGTGTGATTCAGTCCATTAAGCTCACCAGGAGTCAGCCTTTGGGATCATTTGTTAGTGATTTCATTTTTCGAGGAGTCTGAGCAATAAATTGAAATGTATGTACAGTATATGTTATATGCTTAAAAACATAAAAAGAGTTAAGCTAAGTCTGACAGGCAGTCATAGATATGAAGTAAAGCGACTTAATGCTTTTCTTGACCTTGAGATGAGGAGGTCAGGAGGTCATTGACAGTCCTCTTCCTTGCTGCCTGACCTGCGAAAACATACAGTGTACTTATAATCCTGCAGCTCTGAATTGCTAAAGGTTTCAAGTAATAATATTCTTTATTGAACAATCCGGTTGACATACCACAAATGGTTACAGTGTACAGTTATGCAATTGAAGCAATTCACAAGAACGCAAATGATGGAAGACGTGTATCTGAACTACTAACAAAACAGACAGCCTGCAATAGCAGCCTACAGAGCACGTCTGCCCTACGGGGCTCGAACTCAGGTCCGCTGATCTCCATGCCAGTCTATCATCCAATGCGCTACCGGGCCCCTTAAGGACAGGACTACAGGTATTTCAAGATACTTGTGTTCTGGTGTGTATTTGAACAACCAGAGAACCAGAGTCTAGGTTGAAACATACCATGCTAGCCAGTAAACTGCTGCTTACCATTAAAATACAGTAAATCAAGAATTTGCTGACAGTAGTTCATCTGGCTGTTAGTGATACAACTTTAGGTAATTTCTAAGGTTTTCTGTTATATGTGGTCTTTGTAATTGTGACGCTCTCTGTTTTCTGTTTGGTGTAGATTGCTTGGCCTCTGTCCCAGCTGACACTGGTCTGGAGTGCTGTAGGAACTAAAGCATTGTCAGTTGTGCAAGGTCGTATCAGTAAGAAAAGCGATGAACCAGTTCATTCGATGAAATCCGATTTACAATACGATGACAGTTGCTTTTTAGCAGATAATGTAAGTGGCTTTTAGCAGTAACAACATGTGTGAAATGTCTCTAAGTACTGTGTACTATTCTTTCCTGCTGTTATTACAATTTTGGAATTTGTTGTTGTTAAAAGATTGTGATGAATGTTAGAGCTTATGACCTGCAGGAACTGCTACTGTCATCAAATTTCGTTATCATCATTATAATTGTCATCATAATCTTTCCGCATGCATTGTAGCTGCGCTTCCAAGTGAGTTGTCCGAAATTGTTGTTGTCCGAAATAAACTCACTGTATCATTACACTGATTTGTTTAGACTTCATATATTCATGAATAAAGAAACTAGACGGGTTGATTCCTTTTAATTTCTGATATTTATCTAACATTTTCTGTGTTGATGAGTTAAATCATTTACGATGAATTGCAGGTGCAAAACGTGCTTCAAGAACTTGGCTTAGATAGTTTGACAAATACTTCGGATCTGAATTCGTTGAACGGTCTCCTCTTTCCAGTTTCTCCTCTTCAGGTCTCGTCAAATGTTTCTGCGGCTACATTTTTCCAAAACAGATTTGGTAAGTTAAAGTGAAAATTGAAATTACTCGGCTTGCTTGCAAAAAAGCATTTGTATGCAAACATTATATTTTAGATGCTTTAGATCTTAGTTTTCTCTTTTATACACAGAACAGCTGTGATGTTATTTCTTTAGTATGTAATTGCTTCTTTAGCGCACTCCCTAGAGTAGAGGACCCTGTATTTGATTAATTGTACATTTTTGTTTTTTTATCCTCTAATGACGAGATGGGCTACTTAATTACACTTAGCTTTTAGTGCTTTGTTATTCATGCTGTCATCGAATGTGTATTATGCTGCAATACAGTTAAATTCGGCACGAGTTGAACTAGTTAAACTTATTAATGTTATTAGGTTAGGTTATCATCTGTTACTGCTGTATCAGGTATTGTTACTGAGTAGTTGTTATTGAATTAATAAATGAATATTATTTAAAATTATTTAATTATAGATGCATCCAAATTGCTGGCATATATGTAGTTTGATGCTTTGATGATATATATATATATATATATATATATATATAACTGGCCTAGTTAGCTACACCGGTAAGCGCGAGCTGCATTCGTCTGTTGGTTGCAACGGACTGCGGTTCAAGCCCCGGGCTGGGAGTTGACATTCAGAGATTTAGATATCTCGGGCTAGCACGTGTGGGACGCAGGGGCGCAAGCTCCTGCGGAGCGACCTTGGGCAAGTTGCTTACCCATCATTGTCTGTGGAGAAGGCAACGGGAAACCACCTCACTCATCTCATCCCCAGGGGCGTAAAGCCAATGAACCTGCCTTCGGGCAGAGCACCATCATCATCATCATCATATATATATATATATATATATATATATAAGCTTTTCTTTGTATGATGTTTTGTGTGATGTTTTGTAATTGTGAACATATGTACTGTTTGTGTGGAAGGTTTTGCTGAGGAGAGTCTACAAAGAGTTCGATTCGGAGGCATGTCATCTGGATTACCAGCGTTTTCAACGCCCCAGTCAGAGACATTGAGAAGTTGCAACAGTAGGCAATCACGTAAGAGATGTTTTCTGCTGATTTCTCTTAGAAAACGTGATATATATGCTATTGATTACGTGCTGTCATTAACAATAGCCAATGGGTTGAAGTGACCCCATGACTAATGTAGTCTTTTGTCGGGGTTTTGGTATCATATAGGATTTCAGTAGTTTTGTTACAAGGATTGGGACTTTTAGGTTACTGACTTGCTGAGAAATGACTATTGATTGATAGATAATGTACTATGAGGATAACAGTGCTGAATAAGATTAGAAAATAATGAATTACCAATTGATCGATCGAAACAGACTTTGAATTCGGGTCTGTGTTTTTGTCTGCTTTTCTGTGCCAATACCTGTCTTCTTCATTTTCCTTGTAACTCATTCTATCTTCATATATTTCAGCATTGTTTTAAAGTATTCTTTTTAGCGATAACAATTGTTATTTGTTATTTAGAACTGCAGCAGGTGAGATGGTTTAAGACACGCAGGAGAGAACAACCGATTGGTTTTGGCCAAACCGCTTCACCGTCCGATGATCTCCTCACGGGAATGAAATTTATGAAGCATTCTGTAAGTACAGCACGTTAACGTTTCTATATATTGTGACTTCAGAAAACCCTTTGTAAGTGCAGAATTGCTGCCTTAGTCGTGGCCTAGTTAGCTACACTGGTAAGCGATAGCGGCATTCATCTGTTGGTTGCAACGGACTGCGGTTCAAGCCCCGGGCTGGGAGTTGACATTCAGAGATTTAGATATCTCGGGCTAGCACGTGTGGGACGCAGAGGCGAAAGCTCCTGCGGAGCGACCTTGGGCAAGTTGCTTACCCATCATTGTCTGTGGGGAAGGCAATGGGAAACCACCTCACTCATCCCCAGAAGCGTAAAGCCAATAAACCTGCCTTCAGGCAGAGCATCATCATCATCTTCACGTGTGCTTGCTAAAGTGGTTGACGTTGGAAACCAGAAGTATTCAGTATGTAAAGAAGCTAACAGTTAATTAGGGACATGAACAATTGAACATGCTTCAATTGACCCTAGTTAGTAAATTCTGTTTATGCTATGTTGCGTAATCATAATTGCTCATTTATATGAAGCCTCTTTAAAAAACGATTTATGTTCATGGAACTGCTGATTAAGGGATAAGGGATACAGGAAGTCCAAACTGACCACACAAATTGAGTACCTTAATATATGTGTTATTTGTATTGACCAACACTTTAAGCCTACTGCATTTGATTTCAGTTTTGAAAATTAGTAACTACTTAGTGTATTTACGTTTGACAAGTTGAGGGAAGAATTGAGCTCATATTTATCTAGTTTTTTTGCTTTATAGGTTTTTGATAAAATGTCGGGACCAAAGCCTTCGGACAAGTTCAAATCTTTAGTTAGCGAGACAGATGCAACCCCTGCCGTTCAGGATAAACTGAAGATTGCCTTTGCCGAAGGGTACATGGCAAAAGATAGGAAGGAGTCACCGGGTTCCGTGAGCTCGTGGAGTAGGAGAATCTTGAGGTTTGCCTGGTATGGCCTCATCGTTTGGCTTGTGCTGCAGATCCTGCAGACATACACAGCCATTGGAGGTAGTAAGTATTCAATATATGCAGAATATGATTGTTAGTTTTATACTATGGAGGAGTTTGTCTGTTAGAAGAGCATTGGACAGTATTGTTGATCTGTTTGTTGCCCTCATGTACATGCTGGGTTTTTAAACTGGAGAATGGACATTTTGGGAATGGTTTAGATGTTGGTTACTTATTGTGTACACTGTACAGCGGTGTTTTAAGTTATTGCTTTAGTATACAATGTGGAATCATAAATTCTTAGAGTACACAGTGATTCAATGTAAGTGTTGTAATGGGATGTTGGAAAACTTTCTATAGCATTTTATGAATTTTAATTTTAATTGGATTTTGAACCTGAATGTATTATTGATTTAAAGCCAAATGCATTTGTGTATTAACGTAGACATGAAGATCAGTGTTCTGAAAGGCGAACGATTTGAAGTGAATCCTGAAGAAATTTCTGTTACATTCGATGATGTCAAAGGGGTTTGTAGACGAAAGTTCTCTACTAATTCTATGATCTTTAGATTTGTTTATTTGTGTTAACTTTTTAAACGTTCACTTGTGCTGCCATCTGACTGACTGCTATTGCCTTCACAGCCTCTGCCATCTTGTTGCAGACAGCTACTGCTGCCTTCTTCTTTGTGCATTCTGCTGTTGCCGGGTATATCTGGTGGACAACCAGTATATAAATTACATTAAGTGGTCCAGTGTGAAAAGATATTTTGGATGCTGTCTTTTATTTCAAATAACTTTAGCAAGATTATTTGAACATTATTGAAAGTGACACTGGTATTGCATATCTTCTGATTTTGGTTTTTCACTTGTTATGTAAATCTTTTGCATGATGGTTTTGTTGTTTGCAGATGGATGAAGCAAAGCAGGAACTAAAGGACATCGTAGAGTTTCTTCGTGATCCTGAGAAGTTCAAGGCGCTGGGGGCAAAGCTGCCAAAAGGTCTGCAAACTTCTCTTTCTTGGCATCGACTGCAATTTAAATATTGTTACAATGTTGACGTGTTCTACTTGTAAGGTTGCTGTGCATCATTTTGCCGTGTTGTACACATCTTTGTTTGGAATCTAGGCATATCTAGCATGAGGAGAAATCTTTAATTGTAGAATTCTGTTACACAATTGTATATAGCAGTGGTTCCCAACCCGTCACCCGCGGGCCAAAAGTGGCCCGCCAGGCCCAAAATAATGGCCCACATCTCTCGAAGAATTTGCAAAAAAATTATGAAATAATTGACCATTTGGACATGATAAAACACATAATTGTTTTCTATTTCAAATTATTTTATTCTGATGTCTATAAATAGCATAAAACATTCTATTTTTATTCAATTATAGCAATTTTATATGCTTTTAGTTAATTAAATTCTAGCCTTGTGGCCTCCTAATGTCCTTCAACTAAAAAATTGGCCCTTGTGTCATCCAACTTAGAAAAAGTGGCCCTAAGGTCAAAAAAGGTTGGGAACCACTGTTAGACCATCAACCAACTGAAAAGTAAAAACATTTGGTCTTAATTGCATCGGTTACCTGCATGTAATGTTCTGCTATAGACATGAAAGTTGGCATCCTGTGCGAATGTTTATAAGAGGGATTTCCATTTTGTTTGTCAGGTGTCTTGCTGGTTGGTCCACCTGGAATCGGAAAGTCATTACTTGCTCGTGCTGTCGCTGGTGAGAGTGGTGTGCCATTCTTCCATGCGTCTGGTTCCGAATTCGATGAGATCTTTGTTGGCACTGGAGCTAAACGAGTCAGACAGCTGTTCGGTAAGAAGAGCGCCGATGGATATTTGGTGCCTTGGTGGCTTATTGATGCACTGCTTACTAAGTCATAATGCAGGGTGTTCACACCTTCGTGAGATGGTGACTGTGTACCATAGCAAAGAACATGCAATTGTGTATAGCTAAATCAAAGCTGTGACAGATTCATGGTCACATTTTTTTTTGAGTGTTGGGTGTGACCAAATGATTTGATGTGTTATCACGAAACAAATTGAAGGGATAAGGATAGTTAGTTTGAAAGACTGATGAAGTTCACAGGGTGTTTAATCCTTTGTATCTAAAATATGTTGCTATTGACACGTAGATGGAACTTCATATGGAAGTATCTGGCTAAGAAAGATGTTAGTGGCCTGTGTTTTGTCAGTTTGTTTTCTGTTTATGATTTTGTTTGACGGATGATAGCCTGGGTCATTGCATAATTGCGTAACGCTGAAAATGACCGTTTTTCACCCACCCACGGATATTGAATAAACTTTTCGATGAATTTCATCTGTATGTACGTACTATTCGTATTAATGCAGGATGTTTTCCCAGATTGAATTGCATTGATTCTGAAGTGGTCATGTTTCAGATGCTGCTAAGGTACGTGCGCCTTGCATTGTCTTCATTGACGAGATCGACACGGTTGGCGCCAAGCGCACGAGTTCGCAGATTCATCCGTATGCCAATCAGACCATCAACCAACTACTATCGGAAATGGATGGGTATGCTTCTGCTGTGTGCATCTGTAATATTATCTTTAGGATGTCATGCTGTTCTCAGTTATATATTTAGGATGTCATGCTGTTCTCAGTTATATATTTAGGATGTCATGTTGTTCTCAGTTATATCTTTAGGATGTCATGCTGTTCTCAGTTATATATTTAGGATGTCATGCTGTTCTCAGTTATATCTTTAGGATGTCATGCTGTTCTCAGTTATATCTTTAGGATGTCATGCTGTTCTCAGTTATATATTTAGGATGTCATGCTGTTCTCAGTTATATCTTTAGGATGTCATGCTGTTCTCAGTTATATCTTTAGGATGTCATGCTGTTCTGAGTTATATCCTTCAATCTTTATAGTATTTGTCTAACCACCTTCTTAACGTTCTTTGGAAAACATGCTCCTTCCTTCCTTCACTTGAATGATATTTAAGAAGCATTCTCTAAGTGCAATGCATTATGCTGTACTACAGTCAATTCTGTTCACAGTGATTTGTGTAATGTACATCAATAATGGTAATCGTAATCATATTAGCGAAATGCTTTAAAATATCTCTTTAAAACAATGCTGCAAAGTGATCAGGTGACTTCACACAAATTGTCAACTTGACTTGACATACCAGAGTTAATTCTTGAACAATGAGACAATGAGGTTTTTACATGAATTTTAGTACAAGCTGTTATTAGATGGTTAAACCCATAAAAGAGTGTATTAGCAGATGTATGTGTTTACTAAATCATTTATACACACAATCTATTAATCTGAATCTGCTTTGAGTCTATCACCCAACTGGGCTAGACAGTACCAGTTGGCATTAATATTAAGACTGATCATGTTAGTAATTGCAAAGCCAGAGACCACTATTATGGGATTTATCATTGTGACTTCTTTTTAGATTTCATCAGAATGCTGGAATTATTGTTCTTGGAGCTACGAACAGGAGAGACAACCTTGATAAGTGAGTTTCGTAGTGCAGTTGATGTTACAGAATCTGTTGTAGTCTTAACATATGATATCTAGTGCTTATATTTCTAGCATACTTCTTCTTAATGTCACCTTATCCACAAGGAGTTGGAATTTCACCTTTGTTGCTCTTTATGCGGCTCTTAGCTTATGCTTCAGATCAACTTAAAGGCATAATTCATGTTAAGTAGAGGGTTTGACCAATGTTAAATTCTGTTTTTATTAGAGGGGATATTTGCTGGTGTTCATGATCTGTTCTGGTTAGTTAATTTGTCTTTGATGACCATTCTAATATTTCGATTTTTCGAGCTGTGTATTTTGACTGCCTGTTCGGTCATCTTGACTTTAGCATCATCTATATTTGTACAGGCAGTGCCTCTGAATAGAAATCTTGAATGGGTGCTTTATGCAGATTTTTAATAAATGAATAAATGGATTTAAACAAGCAGTCTATGACCTAGGATCAGGATATCAGTAAATATTGTTATATGCTATGCAAAATCAACCATGATTTTCGATTCTCTGCCGTAGAGCTTTGCTTCGACCCGGTCGTTTCGACGTTGAGGTCCAAGTGTTCACTCCTGACCTCAAGGGTCGAAAGGAGATTATCGACCATTACCTCAATAAGGTCAAGTTTTCGGATATCGACGTGGATAGAATGGCACGCGGAACAACTGGATGCACTGGAGCGGATCTGGAAAACCTGGTCAACCAAGCAGCACTGAAGGCAGCCATTGACGGTGATCTCATGGTTACCATGGCACACATGGAGTATGCGAGAGACAAAATACTTATGGGTAAGACTGTTTACAAGTCTGCCATTAGGTCATAACATATTGGGTTGTTCTTAAGGCTGTGTATTTCAAAACACCACCAACAACCCAACATCCTAGCAGTTGTAGTACCACCATCTGTGTAGTGTGTATATTGATTTTGTAATCAATGAATTTTATAGAATTAGACTAAAATTTTATAATGAATGAGTTGGTTGTCAAAATAAAATGTTATGTTGTGTTAATGCATGTGCATCTCAAGACTTCCAGCATGCTATACCCTTGTGATGTATGTATGAGCACTTGTGATACCGGGATGTCGTTCCTTCAAGACATCTCGGAGCTGCTCCCGAGTACAATGCGGACACTGAATCGGAGTTTCACGTCGAAGTGCATGAGCAATTGCGAGTGAAGGACTTGATCACGGTCTCTGTGTAGTGACTTGAGGTGGATTTGAACCCGCAACCTTCCGACTCCAAGGCACCGCATATATCCCTACGCCACCACGCTCCACAAATGAATGCATAAATTTGTCATTGTTCTGTATTTGAGTTTTGGCTATTTCTATGATTCCATCGCTCACGTGATCAAGCCAATAAGTCATAGTATAGGTAGTGTACTATGTACATGTAATGTAAGGTTTCAATGTGAAGTTTGAGTGATGGGTACAAAACCAGTTGTTGAATGTTTTAGGTCCTGCAAAGAAGAACAAAATTCCTGATGAAGAAGCGAACCTTTTGACGGCGTACCACGAGGCTGGGCATACTCTGGTGGCTTTCTACACAAAGGATTCCATCCCCATTAACAAAGTCACCATCATCCCAAGGGGACCTAGTCTTGGCCATGTGAGTCTTGCTAGTTGCCTCATCCTCGATTGTTGAGCAGTTTACTTCATCGCAGCTCTATTCTGCTAGTTGCAAACACCAAAGCTAGCGTTTTGTCGAAAGTGGCAAGTCTCCGTGTCTGTCGGCCGGTGTAAGCATCCAGTTTACAAAAGGGCTAACACTGCTATGTGACTACTTGATTGATGACTGCAAAGATATTTAACCTTGTAGGCACTGATTTTTATTTTATTTTTTTGTTTGTTTTGTGTTTTTTAGGTAAGTTTACTACATTAATTGTCATCTCATGCTTTTTTTAGCCTACTGTTCAATTCATGATGTCAACCTTCTAGCCATCTGTTAAAATTGCACATGTAAATAGGTGTCCCTGTTAGCGGGATATTCATCTCTTAAGGCCTTCCTTGTTGCCATCCGATTATGTGAAGCATGTTATACTATGGCTATTGTTTATGGTTGATGGTTACAATAAATGAATTGAATTGAATTTAAAATAGTCAGCAAGGGATGAATATTGTTGTTTTTGCCTTCTAGCAGCATTCTTTCACTTTTTCCAAAGAAATGTGTGGTCTCTTAACTTTACGGTTGATTGGTTTATGATGTTTTGCAATTGTAGACATCTTTTGTGCACGACAAAGAACCATATCACATTACACGATCGCAGTTGTTGGCGTCGATGGACGTCGCAATGGGTGGTCGAGTCGCCGAGGAAATAGTCTATGGGGCAGACAAAGTAACCGTTGGTAAATATCTTTCTTTCTTCAGTTGGACAGCCTTTATTATCTTCTGACTGAATTTTAATATTGTTTTTGAAGGCTCACCTGGCCTACCATTCGCTATGTACCATAGGTGCAATGAGCGTTAGGACAGATGGACGCCTTGCTTCGCTGCCATACAGTTACATTTTGACTAAGTCTATAATAATCCATTCATTCTGTCACTTGTGATCATGCTGAGGTGTGTCATGTCTGTTTGAATTAATATATAAAACATGAAATTTATATTGTCAAATTTTCCATATGCATGAGTTTTTTCAGCTCTTGTCTCAAGTTAAAGCTAAACATTTATGGGTTTCGATTATTGAATGTGGATTTACATCAACAATTAAGCATTTTGTAATGATATTTATTGCTGATGTTTGGATAATATGGACTTTAATATGGATTAGTGCAGAATACCATGTTCGTATACAGCATACACTCATACACTATTAGTTTAGAGAAAATGTGTGCCTGCTATTTATAAGTAGCACCTTTGTATGTTGATCTAATTATACAGGTGCATCTCAAGACTTCCAGCATGCTACTGTGATAGCTACGAACATGGTCAAGAAGTTTGGGATGTCAGAAAAAGTGAGATTTTATACTTTGATTGCCAAATGAAAGATTTTGAGATTTTTAATGTGATGCACCATGATATCGTAGTCTTTTGTATGCATAGAGAGATTTTTACTGTGACGCGTCATGATATCACTGTTGTGCAATTGGTTACTAGTAGGTAACATTTTCATGCATGGATAGTTAGGTCCTGATGAGGTAGCAATTGGTACTTTTTTAGTTGGACTGTTCTTTGTTGCAATGGCATGCATTATTTTGTTAATTCGTTTTGCATTTTATGGTCAGATTTGCACTAATTCTTGTAAGAATTTCTTCTTGTCCTAGTGGCTGATCTACATGAATGCTAACGTTGTTGGTACTGTGATATTGTAGATTGGGGTACGAGTTTTTCATGATGAAGATTTTGATACCGGGATGTCGTTCCTTAAGCTGAATGAAGTTGGTCCAGCGACCACAGAAGCCGTGGACAACGAAATAAAGCGACTTCTGCAGGTTTGAATAAAGATTATTGCGCTTTACTGCTTGTCATCATCATCGTTGTCATCTATGGCACGCTCTTCTCTGGAGCATTGCTGTTTCCATGATGTGCAGATAGCTATCTTGTTCTGGCTCATCTCTTGACTGTGTGCAATTCGGAACACATTGGACACAAATCACTGTTCTTGTCCATGTGTAAGCCTCTTCCAGCTTCTCAGAGTGCCAGAAATCGTACCCAGCATGGAATGTGCATCATTTGAAAGTTTACTTCCACATTGATGAATTGTGCTATTTATACAGAATGCACAGTGTTGAGATAAATTTCATCTAGTTGGCAGTTGCATTAATTTATAGATTGTAGAATATTTTTTAAGCTGATAAGTAAACTAGTTTAAACAATAGAGAGTGTTAATTTTGTCCAAACTGACAGAGCTTGGCATGCTTTCAGATAAATGTGGAATAATATTACTGGTTCTTAAGAAAATGTATTTTAGCTGAAATTTTATTGTAATTACACAGGTCCAGTGAGATATTTCTATTTTGCCGTTTTAGGAGTCGTATGAAAGAGCGCGTGCAATTCTGAAAGCGCACCAGACAGAGCACCGTAGTCTTGCCCAGGCGTTGATGAAATATGAAACACTTGATGTACAGGATGTTAAGGACCTGCTAGAAGGCAGAGAGCCAGAATATAAGAAAAATATTGTTTGAGAAACATCGGACTGATTTGTGTGTGTGTACAGTTGGCGAACACGAGAGCAGGCATCTTTTTTGGTATCAGTGAACATTATTCAGTTTCTTTGGACATGAAAATTGTTTCTTTTGATTCTCTGCTTGTCTAAATTGTCTTCACTGTAAAACTGTACACACTTCGGCTTTTCATCTTCATGTCTTTTCTAAGTCTGTTTTGACCATTTCTTAACTTAAAATGACTTTTAGTCTGTCGTTTTTGTACAGAATAATTATATGTTTCTTTTAAATTCCTATGATGTTTGCCACCGAAGAAACATATTCACATATTGGTGTATGACTTTCTATTGCATGGAGGGTGACAATTAGGACTTTACTACAACATACTGTGCTATGTTTCCACATTATGTTAACACTGATATCTTTCTAGACAAAGTATCTATTTTTCTGTATTGTATATGGAGGTATATGAGATGCAGCTGTGAACAAAATTGACTTGAGGCTATTAACATATAATTTACGTATTCCATCCACATGTCTCAATTGGTTAGATTTTTTGGTGCTGGTGGGGGGTGCAATTTCAGACATGCTTTTGTAATGTTGCATTATTTCTTGCAAATAATGTTACAGAATTGTGAAAATAGGATTATAAATGAGCTCATTAGGTAGTTTTTGGCAATAACTGTGTCTGCTATTGTGCCCATTTAACCGGCGGTATAATGCTAAACGTTCGTGCACAACAGTTGAAAGGTTTGCTCGCTAATTACATACTTGTCGTGATTGGGATACTGTTGTCTAGAACTTTTATTCTGTATGTAACAAGAGCCGTGATCAGACACCAAGGAATGAAATATTGAAGTATCGTTGTTATTTAAATTGAAACAATATGATTCGAAGTAAGTAAGTAGTGTTTAATTATGCAGGAAAATGCTCACAGTTCACAACGCCGACAGTTTAGGTAAATGTTGGTGTCTCTGGATCAGGAAATGTCCAGAGTTAGCTACTATAGCAAGTACAATGACCACTTTAGATTCTCTCTTTTTTCTTTTGAGTTCAGAACAATCTACTGATTTTGAAGATGATTTTTGGCAAGGTAGTTGCATTTTCATTTATTTTTGTCGCTGTGGTTGAGAGTTAAAATTGTGTAGCATCAGAATACACGTAGCCATGGAGAATGAACAGTAGAAGTGAGAATGGTCAGTGGTCCTTCATTAAGGATGGGTATCCAAATGTGACCATCCATATATTAAGCACATCCAAAGGGAGGAGGGAGAGCGTCCACATGTGGACAATACAAAGGGTTAATGCTCGGTGCTAAAGTTGGTGGAATTTGAGTAGGCCTACAGCATGTATCTACAGAAACTGCTATGCATTGCAGGGTAATTGTTGCTGACGATGCTAATAGTGCAGACTTCTGTAAAGTGGGACGAGAAAATTGATGTCACATAATAATAATGATAATAATCTTTTCTTAATGAAGCACCTGCAAGACGCACTGCGCTTTACATTTACAAGTTATGCAGTAATCTTAATTAAACTTGACTACTAACTACTGGCTTTGCAATTACACGGCGCTAATAGCAGCCTACAAAACATGTCCGCCTAATGGGGGCTCAAACTCGCTACCTCCTGCACTCTACACCAGCGTGTTATCCAGTAGGGCACGGGGGTGTAGTGGTGGCGTCGTTGCCTTGAAGCCGGAAAGTTCGAGGTTCGAATCCACCTCACGTCGCCGCGTAGGGACCTTGGGCAAGTCCTTCACTTGCAATTGCTCAGCGCTTCGGCATGAAACTCCACTGCAGTGTCCGCTCTATAGTCGGGAGCGCCTCTGAGTAGAGTGCTTGAAGAGGCGCTATAACAAGCGCACATACAAATAATCAAAAATCCATTGCGCTGCCAGGCCCCTTGTCTTCTGTGTTTGGGCTCTCGACTCCACTTAACTTCTCTTCCCTCTTGCATATACCTCCGCTGGTTAGATCTGCCCTCTCTTAGTGGTGGGACAACCGGAGATTCGACTGTCCCAGAACCTTCTCAAAGTTCTTAAGACTGTTAGTCATGCTGGAGTTGGAGGCACGTCTCAGTTGTTTTTTTTTGCTCTATACCCACATTCGAAATGAATGAAGGAAGGAATTATGGAAAAGTGTAGTGCAGCGTTATGTCGCATCGTCGTTTCGTGGGGGTTGGCTACACTAATGGACCATCACTATCCAATGCATTATGTCGCTACTCGCGAGTCGTGTTCAATATGCAAGTGCCCACAAGGAGGTTTTTTGAGAGAAAAATTAGATTGACCAGGGTCGATTTGCAGCCTCCAAAATGCAACCTACAGACCTGCGGCAAGTAAATGCAAAGTTATGATTAACAAATGGCTTATAAATAATACAACTTAACGAGTAGTTCAAGCAAAATATTGTTGCTTACAATATTTCGTTGACAGTTGTAGTGGCCCATCTAGGTAAATACATTATCTTTGCAGTCTGTATCGATGCCTATTATCGCTCATGTTATGCTGTGACCACATATATGGCTGTGACTTTGTCGCCGTGGTTTCCTGCATAAATAATTGGGATTTGCTTTGTTAAAAGTTGTAATAAGACGCATTACTAAGTAAGTGCTTTCTGCATTTTTTAGATTTAAAAAATAGCAACTTTGATACACGTTTGTGATTCCACATGTGGACAAGGTAGATCGGGTTATGCTCGTAACGCCGGGAGGGCGAAAACGTCCTACTGCTAATAACTCACCATCACCATTATGAACTATCTAGATATACTTATAGACCGCCGGTGTTAATACAACCAATGCCTCAGAACAGATACGGCCTGAAACTCGAATCCCGAAAAGAGCCATTTATGTTATGTATTTAATTTAATATTTAGTCTTTGGGAGTTTGGGCGCCTTATATAGTTTCGGAAATAGGGCTTTTGTGTATATTAAAATATGATTGGAAGATTGGCTTTAATGCGCATACTTACGCTATTTGACTACAAGTGAAGTTTGTATGTTAAATTTCAGACTGCATTAGCAATGAGGCTGACTAATGTACTTCTGAAAGAGAGCTACAGATGGCGTTTCAAAATGGCTTGGCAACTGCAATCCCAATACGTTGAATCACCGCTTATTACTCCATTCAGACATGGAGAAGGTAACGTATTGCAGTCACAGTTTCATATATTACTAGATGTGTTGCCCGGGAAATTTAGGGTTTTCAACACTACTCCTCTGGGGTACCCACCGTTGACCGCTAAATTTCGGGTTTTCTGTAACCCTCCATTCCCATCTCGCTTCCCCAAAAAACCAAACATGAACCGTCCCTGAGGGGCGGGCGTGTGTGCTGACTGTGACCTGATGCAATAATTATTATTGCAGGTTGTCTGTTCTGTTAGTATAGTTAATATTTCTGTGATCTGCGTTCTTGTGAATATTATCATTTCGGCTGCATAATTGTAAAAGTCTGTAACCGACACTCTGTCATTTCTGAGCCTATTCTGGGACGAAGAGTCAAAATGCTTTCAGACTTATTATTTATCGTATTGTTATTGATGATGTACAATGTTAGTGTGCTGCATTGCCATTCAAAAGGTTGGGGGGTCAGATCCTCGTCATGGCAGAAATTTGATTTGAGATTTCTGCTTCACATATGTTCCATGGCCAACTTGAGTATAATTAATGAGTACACTGAATGTACTCTATCTGTGGGAAGATGAGAGAACTGGCCAGAGGCCGCTCACCCTCATATACTGAGACTAAGCTAACACGTCCTACCCATGGCTGTCTCTGGTTGGCTTAACACATTGACCGCCAAGTACGAGTTAACTCGTACTTCAGCCAGTCATTTAACATGGCGTGTAGGCAGTCATTGTGTTAAGGAACTGATCTTCTTCTGTTACCTGTGCATAACAGTTTCAGTGCATGCATTGACTTCATAGAATATTATATGAAGTGGCATTGTTGTATTTGCGGCTCTGTTACTACTATTTTATGTAATCATACTGTTTACTTGTTAGTTTGAACTAATAAATGATTTTTTCTGATTAGTTGACTGTGTGGCACAATTCTACTCTTGTGTTATTAGTTTTGTTGCAATTGGTGTGCCGTTGTGCCTCTTAGACTAGTCCTATGTGTCGTTGTGGCCATAACTAACCTTCACTGTATTTACTACGGTAGATGTGACCATAGTGAAAGGATCTGATGTTGTGAAGCAAATGCCTGATTTTCCCAAATGGGAGCCTCCAGTGCCAGACGATGTTCAGTTCATGCCACCAAAGACGATTAAGGATCATCCGGATTACAATGAAACACCCATCTATGAGTTCACACATCTGACGAAACTTCTCGAAGGTAATTTGCTCTTTTCTCTATGTTTTTAAATGGGCTGCAATCAGATGCTGAGTAGTGTCTGGTAAAAGGTGGCTCTGATGAGCTGTAAGATGGATGGTCTATTGAATGATTTTCAAGAATAGAGTACCTTAATTTAAAAAGCTCACAAAATAACAGAACGAGTAAACACTGATAAAACCATTTTCTGAAGGAATAAAATGATGAACGATGGTGATTGTTTGAAATAGCCAAAAGCGTTGTCTTGACTTTGTATGCTAAAAAAGTACGGTAATTTTGTTTTAGCCGTTTATGTGATATTGCTGACATTGTTAAACCATCAAGTTCCTGCATGTATCCATCAGATGTTTTCTCCCAAATTTTATGTTGAGAGTAATTAGCATATCATTTGCAATTGTTTGCTTCATGTCTGAAAACATAACAATTGCCCCACTTGTAATGATTCACTTTAGAGAAGAATGAAGACCACTTAGGTTGTTTTGACCCTGAATTGGGTGGGTGGTTTGGTTTTAGAAATAAACTCTTATTATTGTTATTGATTCATTTATAGTATGACCTTAAATGTTACCATATGTTAATATCTAGGTGAGAAACAGGCTTTGCTACTGACAAAGACGAAGCCATTCTATGAACTGCCGTCAGCCGTACGCAGTCTAATTGGATGCTTGGAGTTGCCAGATCAGGTGAATTATTATATAAGTCCGAAGATTTATATTAAACAGTTTCGATTAAAAAATACTTAATGTGCTTTGAAATATAGCAGCAGCTAGTTTTCCATTTAATTTTCATAATTACTGCTACTGAATAAATAGAGGTTGTTTGAATTTTCGATCAGCTACTGTTTGCCTCTCCTAAAATGGTAATAAATTTATTTGAAGTTTCAGAATTATGCTGCCATCTACCGAAAGTAGATCAGTTAACAATATTTCCATTCTCGCTGAGGATAGAAATTTGGTCGGAGATTTTTGTTCCGCCAACACCCTAGCCAACTCGGTTATGATGGGTATACTGTCTATGGGAAGATGAGACGATGAGGGAGAGGACTAGCCACTCACCCTTATATGCGGAGGCTAAGAAAATGAAGTCGCTAACATTTCATACCCATAGCTGCCTCTGGGCTGGCGTAAGGGACTGCTCTTTTCGTCTCCAATTTCAGCTACATTAGATTATTTCCAGAATGGCAATGATAATTATACTGATGAACAAAAGAAGGAGCTCAGATGGCTATGCAAAGTCGGTTGTATGCCAGACTGACTGGGGATGCCAATATTGTCTGGTGGGTGCTGGCTAATTCCATCCCAGCCGTCTGTGCATCCATCCCTTCCTTCATCCATCTACTTGTGGCCATCCTTTTTGTTGCTGCCTAGCCACGTGGCTCATCAAGGCAGGGCTTTTTAAAAAAGGCCCTGCGTCAAGGAATGCTTGTACTACGCTACGTGAATGTCACCGTCATTGCAGGCATTTTTCTTCATGTTATTGATGTTGTAAAATGCATTTAATGTGAATTTATTTATTAAATTTGATAGTCGTTAAGAAGAAGTTCTCGATCTTTCAGGATCTTTTGGTTCAGCGTTCCATCATGCAGGCAAACATCTGGAATCCAACAAAATACAAACTGCCAAGAAGGCATAATCCACGTGTGCCTGGATGGGATTTCAAAGCGGAATTTGGAATTCCAAACCTTATGATCGCGTAAGCTTTCTGTTTTCTCTGAGCAGTTTCAAACTTCATTGATCGTTTGAATTACGTATGATTTTTTGTTTGTTTGGTTTTGTTTGTATGTGCACTTGTTATAGCGGCCCTTCAAGCTCTCTCTACTCAGAGGCGCTCCCGACTACAGAGCAGACACTGCATTATAGTTTCATGCCGAAGCGCTGAGCAATTGCGAGTGAAGGACTTGCCCAAGGTCCTTACGCGGCTTGAGGTGGATTCGAACCTCGAACCTTCCATCTTTTGCAATTATGAAGCTGTGGTATATAGCGAGCGCCTCTGAGTAGTTTTTTTTACTTGAAGGAGCGCTATATAAATGTCCGAATTGATGAATGAATATTATGTATTGTGTGCTTGATCCAGTGCTATGTTTTACCCAGAAATAGATGAAGAAGTGATGATTGTTGTGATTGTTTTGTTGGTCCTCTGGCTACTTAGTAGCAGATTAACTACCTGTAATTGTTCCGTTCTTTCTCATTATGCATTTAAACTTTATACTCTTCTTATCTTTTCATGCAATGCTTTCAGGTGAATCCTTATGTGTGTCTTAGCATCAGAGAGTCAATCCGATTGTTTGTGTTTCAACAATGCAGCATCTATAGATAATTTACAGTTGTCAGTTTCTAAATAGTACTGGATTATATTGTGTGGTTGTCTGCAGGAAGAAAGAATTCCTGAATCTTTGCCTATCTTTATTTATAGCATAGCACAAAGGCTTAGTTTTTGTTTATAAATATAGGTGAAGTAGAAGTTTGTAAATGTTTAACAATTATTTGTTGCAATGAGCACTGAAATTAATCAAGCTAATTAATGCTTTTGCTGCTATAGATGGTTGTAGAAAATGGATTTAATTTGGAGGTCTGTTGTTGTTGGTATAGAAACTGATTAAATGGATTTCTATTCATTTTTTTATCCTTGCGCTGTGACTGTAAATACTCTGAGCAATATTGTCTGTTTAAGTTGCGTCTGTGTCAACTTGGTAATTAGAATAAACGATATTGGTTGATTGATTGATTGGTTGATTGATTGATTGATTGGTTAAAGGTCCATAACTGCGAAGAACCTGTTGCGTTTGTGTGAAATGTTTGGTGGATGGCATCCCGATCTTCTGTCATCGCGTCGTCAGGCGATTGATTCCGTCCTCTCAGCGTTCTACTACTTTCAAGGTTTGCATCGGACGACATTTGTTTAGAACTTTATATTTTTGAATCTGTGTTCTTAAGATTTGGTTTGTTGACTGTACAAATCAATCATAGACTTAGATGAGAAAAGAGGATGAAGAGACTGGTGGATGTTGAGAAGAATGGAGAAAAATCAGCTGGATGGAGCATATAACAAATGAAGAAGTGTTAGGAATGATTGTAGAAAAAAGAGCCATGGTGTTAAACACACCAAGGGGAAGGAAAAGAAAGTGGGTGGGTAGGACACACGCTGAGATTCACTACTAACAATGGGTGTCGAAGGAAAAAATGAAGGGTGGAAATTGGAAGCTTAAGAAAGGGGCCCAACGCCAGGATGAATGGCTACGTCAGACAGTTGAACGGGTCCGCTTAAGGGCGGAGAACAGAAGACTATCTGAATCCGACTGTAGCAAACATACTTTTTGAGTATGTAGTACATTATGTTCATTGAAGTACTTCCTTTTCTTTGTTTTTCCATTCATTGTGAGATTTTATATAGCACCCCTTCATTGGGATTACTTGGAGGTGCCTCCAACCCCAACAAGGCCGACTGGGAGAAAACACATTCCAGACAGAAGGACCAGTTGAGGCAATTGATCGAGACTGAGCCATAGCAGTTCTAGAGTGAGGAACCAAGAAGTCAAGTCTGTTGGATGAACAAAGTGGACGGTGGGAGGTTGCTGAGCGAGACCGAAGTGTAAATATGAATGGCATGTCATTGGCATAGATGCTTTATTCAAAGATCTTTTTCTAACTTTACTCAGAATTTCTTGATGACTTACAAAATAATTCTTGTATAAATGAGATTGGTAAATGAGATTCGTATCGTGTTTGTTGGTTCAGATCAGAAGCACGTAATGATTCGTGGTCCACAGACGGCTACAGTATTTACCAATCGACCTCTTGACCCGTTTGCATCGCAAGAAGTCGTCGATGAATCAGTGATGCACGAACTTCCAGAATTGTTTCCGCTTGCTCCAACAATTGACCTCTTCAAGCAACACGTTTGGAGACCCGAGAACATCACAGGTGCGACTGAATACATCAGTCCAAACATTTTTTCTGGGTGATATAGGGCATATTTTCTGCTAACAGACCTGTATAGTATGGCTAGCGGTATTTCTGCATGACTGAACTGGAAATTTTTCTGATTACACAAATAATGGTTTGCATTTAACATAGGAATTTGGTAGACCTAAGGAAAATTTTCTGCAATTTGCACATTTAATTATTCTTTTTTCAATGATGTTTTTATAGATCTATTTTACTTAAGTCTATGTGTAGCAGCCAGGGTTATCTGTGCATTTGTTTCTTGAAAACTTAACTACATGTACATACAGAGAGACATATTTTCTATAAAACATAATTGCTTATATAAATATACGGTAATTGGGCAGCTTTTTTGCTATGACCGGTCCATCTTGCTGTCCACTTACCTAGCAGTCTCTGTAATGAGCTTCCTTGGTCTTTCTTTGCCCCTTTTCGCTAGCATTTGAAAACCATTCTCTTTGTGGTTTGGTGCAGACAGGTCGGGAGTGCCTCTGAGGAGTTTCTCTTAGAGTGGTACTGTATAAATTCATGAATTTGATTACAATTTATGCTATTTTCTAAGAATCTCTTGAAGACAAATCTTACCAGCCTAAGAAATATTATAATTGTGTACTGTGTAGCATATCAACTTGCTCATCTGCAAGTGAAAAATGGTTTGAAGAACAGAGATTTATATTCATTTTTGTGGCCTTTTATTTCGCTTAAATTTTAAATCTGGATCGCTTTTGTGTAAAAGGTTTTAGAAATGGATTTGGTCATCCATATCCTCATACAACGGTCATGTGCTATGACAACGGGTGGACTGTTTCACAGCATAATGCCAAAGCTCTCATGTTCTGCTTTGGCCATGCACTGGCCTCTGCCAAGTTGAGATTTGGGGTAAGCGTTGTTAGCACAAATGCTGTTAAATAAAATCATACCTTATGAATAAATAATATGTAAATTACCTAATTAATTCATCTGGTAAATTAATGTTCTAGCACTGGTTGTTATACTAAATAATAATCTTTGTTTTTGCCTTTGTGGGCTTGTTGTTGCAAACGGACCAAATAAGGAAGTGTCTAACAATAACATCCTTTGACCTATAGATGTTAGAGTTCTATACAGTTAGACCAGTGGCTCCCAACCTTTTTCTACTTTAGGGCCACTTTTTCTAAGTAGGAGGACACAAGGGCCACTTTTTCTTAGTTGAAGGACATCAGGTGGCCACAAGACTTAAATTTAATTAACTAAAGGCATGTAAAATTGTTATAATTGAATCAAAATAGAATGTTTGATGTTATTTGTGGACGTCAAAACAAAATAATATGTAATGGAAAATAATAATGTGTTCAATCCTGTCCAAATTGTCAATTTTGTCATGCATTTTTTGTCAATTCTTTGAAGGACGAGGGCCATATTTTGAGACCTGGCGGGCCACTTTTGGCCCGCGGGCCATGGGTTGGGAACCACTGAGTTAGACCTCTGCATCCTTTTGCCTAATAAGGTAATCTGAGACACCAACGTAAGAAGAAGAAAGGTTTCCTAAGTCAACCATGAGCTGCATCCATGAATTGTATTGTATATAAGCATTTATAAATTATGTAGTGTTGCCAACTTAATATTTCTTAGCAGGAGTGGGGGCCATCCATTTAGCAGAATTCCAGACAAACATGTCCCTCCCCTCTCTGTATGCACATGCACTTATCTACACCCAGGGGCGGATCTAGGGGGGCCAATCCGGCCATGGCCCCCCATTTAGAAATTTCTTTATTTTTGACCAGCTATTCTGGCTCGGAAAGTTGATGTGACCCCCCTTATGAGCAATTCCGTATGCTCTTCTCACACCCATGGAAGTCTGCACACGAGGTCCATACGACTAAAAAAGAATTTTAAAAGGTCATCAACTTTTTTGGCGGACAAAATGGTATCTTTTTCTTGGGAATTGGAGACAAATGACTAATAAGAAAAACAAAAAAGGTCATCAAATTTTTGGCAGATGAAATGGTATCCTTTCCTTTTTTCGGCGACCAAGACGAAAATTTGTCCCTGTCCCAAGACCGAACATTTTGGCCTCCTCTTCGAAAATTTCTGTATCCGCCCTTGTCTACACCCCCACCTGTGTTCGCACTCTTGACGCTTAACTGGGGCTGTTAAAAGAAGTTGTCCATGCCTGAGCTAAACCAGATATTCTAAGGCAAGACTAAGATGTTAGCTTTTGATGCAGGGTATCTCTGAGAGACCTTGCAAGCTGCTATGTCCATTTTGTTATTACAATACACGTCAAATTAAAATGCAACAACTTTGTAGAAAAGTCACCAATCAATTATTTACAGCAAGTTAGTTGCTTAACACTTGAATAATTAATTGGTTGTTTTGTCTATATGCCAAATATGACAATACATCCTCTACATTATGCAATTTCTAGGTTGACGTCAAGACTTTACCTGAACCGGTTTCGGTTCAGTGCATCTCAACAAATGGAATCAAGTTCCACTTCACCTGCTTTCAACTGAACACTCTCGACTTCAGCTCCAATAATGGCATAAAAAATCTTGCCTGGTTCGACTCGGACAATGCTCTCTTTAACAAGATTCTGCCGCAGCGAGCTATGCTTCGAAATACGAAGTACGAGGATTACGATCCAGAAGTTTTCAAAAAGTTCATAGCTATGTACATTAATGGAGCACGTCTCGAGGTTCCTACGTCGAGCAGCAACTCTTGACTTTATTTTTGAAGTGAGAGCAGTGAGCTGGCGCTCAGGAAATTTACTCGCACGGCACTGAATTTGAACTGCGACTATGGAATACTAAATCATTTCACTCCATTGTTGTTTAAATGTTTTATGGCATAAAAGTGAACATGGTGTTTTGAAATTTAAAGATGTGGAGAAGCCTATTCTGTAGTCTAGAGGAGGAAAAGGTAGGAGTAACATGAAATGCTTTCTCCTCTCAGTTCCTAATTAGGCAGAGTGAATGCGTATGTGTTAAGACTTTAATAACAGGGCTGCATTGGTCTTTCCCATCAGATTTAGCACAATCTTGTATTTAAAGGTTAAACCACAGAGTGAGAGCTTTCGTGAGGTTATTGTTAAAGTGCTATATAAATGTCCATATATATATATACATACATGGGCCTGATGTTGGCAGTGGTGCTACATTTTCTGGCCCATGTCATTGCAAAACTTGTATGGTGACAGAGATAGATAAGCTTTACAGCTTTCTTAATAATTATGTAACACACCTTGGTAGCAGTGCATGTATATTATATGTATCAAGACAGTTGATATTGCCCATTTTTGGCACTTGCAGTTTTGCATTACAGCACTGTAAAATGAGAGGAGTCGCTGATGGATTTTCATCATCTCAGAGGCGCTCCCAGTCCAACCATGGTGATACAAAAAATGTTTTAAAGAGCCTTTCAAACAGATGAGTCAACCCTAGGTAACAGGCGTATCTCCAACGGGAGACTATTCCAGACAGCTGAACAATTACTAGCTTAAAATATTTCAATTCAAATTGGTTAAAGATAATTATATGGTATTCTGTGGAAGAATGTTGCCTATCAGCCATTGGAACAAAATGATGTAACGAATTTTAATAGTCATCTTCAACGACTGAAAAATTCTGACATGTTGACTGCAGCAAAGTTTTATGTAGACCTTACAGCAGAGGAAAGATGAATGGGGTGAATAGTTGTGTCAACTTGTGTGTAGAGAAAGGCAGATGGATTGCTTAGGATTAAAAGTGGATGCGAACGTGAATGCACTATGGACGGGTAAAGCGAAGGTGACCCAAGTTACACATGGAAAAGTAGCATAAACAAGTTAGAGGAGGAACCAGAAATGTATGCTAAGATAAAAGGAAAATTAAAGTACTAAAGGAAGACCAAACAAGGAGTCACTAAAGCTTCAGAGGTCCTAGACGACAGCAGAGGATTTGGCTGATAAGAAACGGCTTCTGTCGAGTTTAAGTCAGATCGACAGTCTGAGAGAGTAACTAGCAGTCTCAACTTCTCAAGTAGGAGTCAATTATTTTACTGTATGTACTTCTGTAAGTGCATTTCTGTTGAAAATAAAGCATTAATCTTAAGAGATGCATCTTTGGCTAGTTGCTGCATTGAAACATGGCCATGAATACCGACACAGATGCTGTACAGAACAACTGCATGTTCTGCACTAATGGTATGCAGAACATTACCGGGTAAATATAATAAACCTACAAGCTTGTTATGCAGTATGTTACTATTTATGTATGGTAAGTTAAGATTAGTTTTCTGAATTTCTGCCAATATGCACGCTACGACGAGAAAACGTTGTAGATATTTCTCAAATGTTACATTATGTTTAGTCAGCCATGGACCAAAAAGACAACAAAGAACTACTACACCGGCGATTGTTGTACAGCACTAGGAATGGTACAAGAGAACAACTGTGCAGAGGAAATAGTATTTTCCAGTGGTGGAGAGTTGGGGGACGGACCGAAAAATGTCCATCTTTTGACGGAAAAAAATTCTGGTCATCCGCCGAAATCTCAAAAAAATTTCACCGCCAAAAAAGTTGATGACCTTTTTTCAGTCATCCGGCCAAATCTAAAAAAAATTCTGTTTTCGCCACCCAAAAAAGTTGATGACCTTTTTTTCTTAGTCTTGACGCTCAACGATTGGGGGGGGCAAATGCATGGGCCGTCCCCCCAACACCTCCATTGGGGGGACCGTCCCCCCTAGGTCTCCGCCCCTGGTATTTTCTAGTTCTATGAGCCACTAATGTCGTATCGATCATTGCCAATCTTGCTCGCTCTTCCTATTTCCAGCTAAGGCGTCTCAAGGCTATTCGCAAATCTGTCTCATCATCGATCTTTACCTCAATTGTGCATGCTTTTGTATGTTCTCGGATCGACTATTGCAACTCTGTCCTTATTGGACTGCCTAAGGTTCGCCTAGCTCCTCTGCAATCTGTACTCAATGCCGCTGCTAGGCTCATTGCCCGTCTTCCTCGATTCTCCCACATTTCTACATTCATGACTGAACAACTTCACTGGCTTCCACTCTCGGCCCGTATTCAATTTAAAGTCCTGATTTTGGTCCTTAAGTCTCAAATGGGTCTTGCTCCGAAGTATCTGTGTGATCAGATACATCGCCCCCTTTCTGCCACTTCACTGCGTCCTCTTAGGTCCTCTGATCGGCTTGACCTCTTTGTCCCCCGAGTCAGGACTGCCATGGCTCAATCCAGATCATTTGCCTGCATTGGTCCCTCCCTATGGAATGGGCTTCCCCCATCAGTTCGCTCTGCCATTCTCTCTGGTAGTGTATCCTCGTCTTTCTCTCGTCTAAAAACTTGTCTTTTTTCTCGGAGTTAAACGCACTGGGAGCGCTTCTGAAAGGCTCTTGCTGCGAGAAGCGCTTTATAAATGGTCAGATAAGATAAGATAAGAAGATCAGTGGTGTGCCAATATTATTATTGCTTGTTTTTGGTACATGTATAAATACCTGGTATGCAGAACATTACCGGATAAATATAATAAACCTGCAAGCTTGTTATGCAGTATGTTACTATTTATGTATGGTAAGTTAAGTTTAGTTTTCTGAATTTCTGCCAATATGCAAATTGACTACAGTCACATAACAAAGTTCTTTTTTTTTAATGAATCATTTTAAGGCCAAAAAGAATAAATACAACGATTACAATTAAATAGAAAATTAGATAAAATTATTTGTGAGCAACATAATCACAGAATAGCAGATATAAACAGTTTCACGTTCATAAAATTTTATCCTCGAACCGGTGCATGCAGTGAACACTTGTGCGCTGACTAAATGCACGCAACTTTAAGCGATATTCATAGGTGCCTATATATAACACTTGCTCAGAGTCATAGTGAGACTGCTATGAAGTCGTCTTGTTTGACATGAATCATTTTCGAGAGTTAAACCGAACTTGCGATCCTTATCCCTCACTGAACAAGAGAATATGTGCTGTGGTACTGAAGCACGTTAGAGTTATACTGAAGGTTCAACTGTACTGTTACAATACCGCCACGTAGGGACCTTGAGCAAGTCCTTCACTTGCGTTTGCTCATGCGTTTCGGTGTGAAACTCCTATGCAGTGTCCGCGATGTAGCCTCGAGCGCCTCCAAGTAGAGGGCTTGAAGGGGCGCTATGGCAAATGCGAGAAATAAAATAAATAATTAATTCATTCTGTTTATAGAATCCTACTAATTAATTAGCATTGTTGTAGTCTCCTACTAATTAATTAGTGCTGTTTATACATCAGATAGTACGTTAGTCTTTGTTTACATCGACGCTTGTTTATCGTAAAACACTACTGAGCTTTCTTCCTATCACTTGCATCACTGACATCGTCTCTGTTGGTTTCATCCGGGTGGCGTGCCGCCATCTTCCACTCGTTGAATGTCTTACAGCAGACGGCTTTCTCTATTCCCATGGAAGCAGGATAATGCCAGAGCAAGCCAAAGAACAGTCCCATAAGTGTAACGAAAATGAGATGCCCAAGCACCATGTAGATCTGAAAAACATAATTCACACAATATCATTGAAAAGTCCACGTAGAAAATAAATCGACCAAAATAAAAAGAAAATAGCTCAAGGAGTTTATCCTGAGAATGGTATGCACACTTGCGCAGATATAATAAAATCTGTAAAACTGAAAATAATTCAAGAAAACTTGCAACAGCGGAAGTAAAGCTTTGTAATTATCACACAAAAGCGATCAACTGAAAAACCTGAACATTACTAAATGGAATAACAAGGATAATGGACAGGCTGACAGCTACAAGATTTGTGACACTTATACACGAATCTGTGAACCAAGGACAGTTAGCTGATTAAAATGTAAATTATAGTTGAAATGCATGAGCATTAACATGTTTAGTATGACGTCAATGCATATATATATATCGCTATCTTAAAACTATGTTACAACACGAATTTTGATATAATGCGGTCAAGACAAAATGTTAACACTGATTCTCTCCTTAACTTACAACTCTTTACAATGCTCTCAGCCCAGTTATCTTCGCGAACTCTTCACCATCCAGCCTACCCGTTCTACCCGATCATCTGCCTGCCTTACTCTCTCTCGACTCCCGGTCACAAGTCATCTCAAGTTCTCCAACCGAGCCATATCCATCTCAGCACCACGCCTTTGGAATGATCCATCTCCTGAAATCCAATCTTTTTCAGTTCCTCTATCATCGTTACTAATCACACACCACAACCTTCCTCAGGCTCCTCTATCCATCACACCTCGGGCTTTCCATTCGAAACTTAAGACACTCCTTTTCACGAACTCTTACCCTGTCTCATCTGATCCTCCACCCTCCAATTCCCGGCCCAGACGACACCCGCCTTTGTAGCAGTTCCGCCCCTCTGATCCTATGGTACTCGACCCGGACCACCACGGACTACTCTCACGGACAACCCTTCTAACTCAACGCATTTGATCCTGATCCTATGGTAACTCGACCCGGACTACCACGGACTACTCTCATGGACAACCCTTCTAACTCAACGCATTTGATCCTGATCCTATGGTAACTCGACCCGGACCACCACGGACTACTCTCATGGACAACCCTTCTAACTCAACGCATTTGATCCTGATCCTATGGTAACTCGACCCGGACCACCACGGACTACTCTCAAGGACAACCATTCTAACTCAACGTAGCGCTCGTGAATAAGCTGGTGCCCTGCGCTTGGCTTTCGAGTGGTGCTTTAGAAATTTGGAGTTTACGATTACGATTCAGAAATTGACCTAGTTATAATGGTCTCGTTTCAAGGTGTTCTTTACATGGCTGCTCAAGACAGCAATATAATGAGTTTCTGGCACGTGCACACGCGCGCACACACACACACACACATGTTAGAGCTTCTTAAGAGATGTTAAACAACACATACATTCTGTTACATATAACATATACCGGTTGTAAATATGAGTATGTCAGTTGTGCTCTGCATATCAGCATGGTTACATAGACGAAGAGCAGCAGTCCCTTTAACTAGCCTGAAAGGCAGCAATGCGTATGAAGTGTTAGCGCCTTTATTTTCTTAGCCTTGGCATATGATTGCGGGTGGCCAGTCCTCTCCATCACTGCCTTGTCTTCCCATCAACAGTGTGCAGTGAGTGCACTGAACTCATTATAGGCGAGATGACTGGGGTGCGGAAATCATGCTTCTTAATCTTGAGGCTTATTTATACAGTGTCTTCACAACACATAGCAAAAGTGACTCTCAAAAGCAAGGTACTTACCATGTGGAAGTCATGGATGTAAAGCAGTATGCGGTTTGTGTAGACTAATCTGAAGACCATCATTGCAGACGTACAGAATGAAATGTACACGAGACGACTGAGCGGCATAAACAAGTCCCATCCAAGAAATCTTCCGATCACACCTACGAATACAAGTCAATCAGATAAGGCCGTAGATAGGGGTGTTTTAAGTGTCTGAACACCTCCCGAAATGAAATAATGTAAAAATAAAATAATGTACACTGTGGTTCAATAAATGGTAAGCCAAACTGTTTTTCTTATATCTCTAATGCCTGACGATTAATCATACTAAAATTTTCCCAATGCTTAGAGCATTGAACCAAGAATAGGATTCCAAAATATCAAGTCATAAATTTGAACGAATAGAAAGATATGAATCTTTGAACTTCATCTCCCGAAATTTCAGTTTTCAGCAAGTCCGTTATGGTGTTTGTGTAGACTAATCTGAAGACCATCATTGCATACTGACTAATGCCATCTCATAACATACGATATAATGGCGATATGTACACTATAATTGCACGATGTAAAATACAGAGGAAGAAAATATGAAAACAATATCTGATCAATAATTATAAGTTACAACTTGTATTGATAGGACAAAATTCTGGTGCAAATTAGTAAGCACATTTAAAAGAAGAGGTGCAGAGGCACTGAAGGGAATCACGGGAATGTCCCCGCAGCAATAATGGGTTCAAATCCAAGCCCAGAGAGATCTTTAACAGCAACATAAATTTGTATTGTTCTACAATGTTTTTATATTATTTTAACCTGTTTCATTCTAGTTAATACTGAGTATTGTTACTTTACAATATCAAGACACAGAATAATAAAAAGATTTACGAGGGCTCCTACCTCCATGTCCAGTACTGCAGGCAAATACTATCCACCCAAGTCCAACTGCCCACGCAGTCCGTGCCAACGTGTCATAAGCAGCATTGGCAGAGTCATCCCAGAATTCACCCCCTTCTTTAAATTGTGAATAGCTGGAAAATACGACTAAATGCAGGGTAACAAGAGCAACAATCCATCCAAGCAAGACCAACAGCTGCAATTGACAAAGATAACAGTGCATAAAACAATAAGATGCAGCAATGATAGGCCAATAATGACAAATTGTATTTATGCAAAGATTAATAAGCTTTGGCATAATTTCCTCATCTCAGATTCACATTTCGGTGCGACCTTGCGCGTGTAAGAAATTTATGCAATAATAATAATAATTCCGTGTTTTAAGCGTACATGCTTGTATGTGCACTTGTTATAGCGCCCCTTCAAGCTCTCTCTACTCAGAGGCGCTCCCAAATGCAGAGCGGACACTGCATCGGAGTTTCACGCCGAAGCGCTGAGCAATTGCGAGTGAAGGACTTGCCCAGGGTACTTACGCGGCGAGGTGGATTCGAACCTCAAACCTTCCGGCTTCAAGGCAACGACGCCACCACTACACCACCGCGCCCCACAACGTACATGCGCACGTGAATGTTGCTTACACAGTTATTCAGGTTTCCCTTGACTGTAATTGCGCACAATTTGATGATCACACATACAGAACAACTCTAGTGTTCACAAATTAGGAATATGTCTAGGTGGCAGTGCTCGTAGAAAATTTGGTAAGGTTTGGACATTGTGTGATTGATTGGTAAAGGAGTGCATGTCACCACAACATAAGTTGGAGCACATGTTGGACTAGTTGAGGCGACGTAACCACAGCAGCAAGACACTTGTGTGCACTGACAGAAAGACTGTTCTCACTACATATCTAGCTGCAGTCTTTGTCACAGTAAGTTAGTTATACAGTGAATGAAATGAATAGACTGCATTGCTCAAGGTCATGATCTGCTTAACTTCTGCTCACATCCAGGATTCCAGGGCTTAAAGTGTGGCAAGACAGTAATGGACGGCGTCCAGGCACTTATTTTCAAATCTCTATGCCGTCGTGCCACTTATTTGACCAGCACGCCTGAAAAGGCTAGGAGTGTCCAGGCACTTCGTTTTTACACTTTAAGCACTGTTCACATCGTGCATTGAAATAGAATCGTGTTGGCATGCATTTTTACAAAAGTACGATTAGCACTTACAATGTTCATCTTGACTTTGCATTTCGTCTTATGAAGGATAATCCCCACGGCTAATCCAACAATGGCCGGACCAGCACGACACCACGGGGTCAGGTAGTAGCCCGTAAACAGACCACCGGCGTCACTCGCCGCGCGACTGAAATATCCAGACACAACTAATCATGTATAGCTCTGATGAACTGTGAAAGATTGAAGTAATAAATAAACATTGTTATATCACAATACCAATGTACTATACTACTATTGTGTATTGATATTGACCTCTCCAGAGTTCACTAATGCACACACAACCGTACAACAGACCATCAATGGTACTGTGCAAATCTAATCTAATCTAAGATGAACATTTGCAAAGCGCTTCTCACAACAGTGTGACAGGACCATGAAAAGCGAAAAGACGTGAGAATTCCCCACCAGAATTCCCCTACGAATTCCAGAGGGAAGGTCATCCACATTGAGGGACCCACAATAGCAAATGCCCGATGTTGAGTCAATGAGGTTCATGACCGATATATAAATAGATGAAGATAGTCAGCAGTACGAAGAGGGTGTGAGAGTCTTGCAGAGAGCAGCTTGCACATCAAGTCACAGAGATATTTAGGTGCTAAGCCCTGCAGAGACGGTTTCGGTCCACTATTCCGAGGGTCCACTATTCTGAAGGTCCACTATTCTGAACCCTAACCCTAAACCTGAACCTAACTATAACCCTAACTCACCCCAACCCTAACCATAACCCTAAATCTAACCCTAACCCACCCCAACCCTAACCATAACCCTACCCCACTCTAACCATAACCCTAGACCTGATCCTAACCCATCTAACCCAAACCCACCCTAACCTCAACCCTAACCCGCTGTAACCCTAACCACAAGGATAACGAACAAAATATAGCAGATATTCGGAATAGTGGACCTTCGGAATAGTGGACCCTCGGAATAGCGGGCCGTTACTGCAGAGACTTAGTAACTAGGAGCAAATTGGGGGGGGCCCCGGTAGAGTAATGGTTAACACGCTGGCCAAGAGTGCGAGAGGTAGGAGGTTCGAGCCCCCGTTGGGCGGATATGCTTTGTAGGCTGCTATTAGCGGTTGTAATTGCAAAGCTGTCTGTTCAGTTAGTAGTTAAGTTTAATTAAGATTACTGCATAACTTGCAAATGTAAAGCGCAGTGCGTCTTGCAGGCGCTCAATTAAAGAAAAAAGATTATTATTATTAAATTCCATGAAGGACTTTTCCAAGGTCCTTTGTAAACACAGTGACTGCAACTGACCACCTGCTCAGTCCTTAAATATCCACATTACATCAGGACTGAGCACTCTATTCATTTGGGTAGCACACCCAACTTCATATGCATGACCTTGTCGTTGAACATTACTTGTCGTTAGATGTACAACGTGAACCGACAGGGTTGGCCATAACCTGAGACATACTTGTTTCAGAGCATTTACCTGGCACTCATTAGAAGTACAGGTGCTGATCAAAAAACGAACTAAACAACTAAACTTGTGAATTTCCAATGAATGAACACCAAAAATTGCACCACGTTACTTTCAGCCACAGATAGATGTATAACGTATTTTAAAAAATTCCTCCATTTTGTGCTTCTTACAATTCAAGCCAGTTACTGGCAGCTTCAGCACATGTGGATGAAGTTCCGTTCAGCAACAACATCCAGTTAGAGTTATTATTCAAAACTTGGTCAGTAACAATGAACACATAGCAATGCATACTTGTAGTACTGTAAATAAAATGTAACAATGAAACGTTTAGCCTTAAAGTCTAACCAGGAAACTTCTCTCTCAGACAGAATCCATCACTTCACTGACATGCATTGCTACGCTCGAAGTATCAAATTAAAATCCTTAGAAGTGACAACATCCTTTTGATAAAAGACATCAATAATTATCTGATAGCTCAGTAAAATATGGCACAGTACTCAACTATTGCATTGATATTCCTGCAGTTGCGCTAAGGTGGGCTGTGAACATGACACCAAGTAGTACATAACCAACCACTGGCCATCTACAAACAACAAGCAGACATTCATCCAGAAGAACATGCACATTATAAGCCTATATCAATCATCAAGTAATCTGTATAGTATAGAAATTACTTGAAGATTGATTTAGGCACTGAATAGGAGTTTCACACCTCAGCGCATGAGGTGTAGCAGCTTGAGGTGGCTTCGATATTATCAAATGCCCAAGTCTTTGGTCTCAACGCAGAACCAAAGGTGACTTTGGATCTTGACAAAGAACCAAAGCTGATAGGATCTTGACCCAGAACCAAAGCTGGTGTATACAATTGCAAATTTCCCTACTAGACCTATAGTAGGTGCCATTGAATTTAACTGTAGGTTAATATAAATTATATAATCCCTCGCATGCAAGTATTGCGTAGATAAAAACATAAATACCGGTAGCTCTATTTGACGAAACGTTGGTTTCGAGTTTACCTAATAATAAAATAAAATGTAATAAAAAAATGCATACGCCTAAATGTTAGACATGCGACCCAGCAAAGGTAATTCACGAAAACGAAACTGGGTTGCAGACCCAGACAGACCCGGCTCACTTTCAGCCACAGATAGATATATTACAAAAAAATTCCTCCATTTTGTACTTCTTACAATTTAAGCCAGAGTCTTTTCAAGTATAGCATAGATATTTCTCTGTCATAAAACAATTAAACTACTACAACATTCAATAATAACTAGTTTCTAATTATGGCAGTTCTAACAATATGGCATTAAAGGCATGAGAAGCAGGTACTTACATCACCAATGGTATGAGAACAAGTAGAAAGGCAATGTGGAGTTGGAAAAGCAGTGGAACATAAAACATCCAAGTCAGACACTGAATGGGAGAAAACAGATAAAAATCAAAGTCTGGTAAAAGCCAAATACCTACACACTTGGAATTCATCTACAGTTCTTGAATCTTAAAGGAATTTCAGGATGCATGCAAAACAAGTATATAGCAATTTGATTCCTAGCACAGCCTCAACACTTGTTCATGCGTTTGTAGTTTCATGTCTAGACTACTGCAGCACCATATATGGTGGACTTCCGGCCTGTCGGGTAGGCCCCCTAAATAGGGGTCCTGCGCACCGCAGCATGCCACATAGGCCGCATTTCCAAGTTTAGCCGAGTCTCTGAGTACATGAGGATGTACTCCACTGGCTCCCTTACCCACAGTGCATTGCTTACAGAATTTCTGTCTTGGTCCGGCGCTGTTTTGAAGGTTTAACCCTTCCTACTTGCAGTAGCTATGCTGCTCCATCACGCATGTCCAGCGTTGCTGCTCTTTCCGCTCAGCTGCACAAGTGGAACTTCTTGTTTCCCTCTCATGAACTGCAATCAGGCAGCGCCGTGATTTCTCCGTGGCTGGCCCTGCGACCTGGAATGAGCTCCCTGTTATCCTTCATCAAATACCTATTGGTCTCTCTGCTTCATTTCTTTCTCTTCTTAGGACTGTCTTATTTATTCAACCAGGGTTGGAGTGCGAGCACTCCTGAGTAGCAACCTTGAAGGAGCGCTATATCAAATAAGCAGTAAATAAAAAAATAAAATGTCATAACAGGCCGAGCAATGGAGAGGGTCCACCGGGCTGCCGCAAGACTTATTGGGGGTTTACCAAGTCCGACGTAAATCCCAATATATCAGTGATTCCCAACCTTTTTTGGCTTGCGGCACACTAAGAAAGAAAGAAACATTTCGCGGCACATTTAATAATAATTACCTTTTAAAATATATTTGTCACTATTATTTAATAATTTGATAATATTCTAATTTTAATGTTCTTATTGTATAAATAATAGGCTGCTCCACTGAGCATAGTCAGTTAATTATCAGATCAAATTGAAACAAGGCTCCAGAGACGACAATCATACTCGTATTTCATTGTCAATTAAGAAGTCTCTCCATCTTTTTGCACTTGATTTCAGTTCATGCTGAAAATCTAAATTCACAAGACCACGAAGATGCAAATGACAAAAGAATATTGACTGCTCTTGAACTGATCGCAAGATATGATTTATGAATGGAAAGACATTCATAAATCATATCCTTTGATCAGTTCAAGAGCAGTCAAAATGCATCCAAACTCTTTTCAGAAAATGTTGACAGATAAAATTTGTCATTTCATAAATCAACGAGATGTTCTTCATCCTTGGTTGTAAGATTTGTTGTTTCGCCGATTACGAATGGACGGATTATACCCATGTCAGTCTAAATTGACGATTGCAACCGAAGGGAAGTACCTGGTATGCACTGCTGGTTTTAGGTCTATCGATGTGTTTAGTATATTTCAGGTGCAATTGTTTTTAAAACTGAGATTCATTGACCATGGGGAGACAATCAAGATTTCCCTTGGAGATCTTAACCTGCTACTGTGTGAGAGATTAAGACCATGCAACTGACTTAAGTTTTTCATTTTGCAGTGATGATGTTTTTGGATATTTTATTTAGAATCATTATTAATCAACAACATACTAGAATTTCCCGCGGCACACTTGCAAAGTTCTCGCGGCACACTAGTGTGCCGCGGCACACAGGTTGGGAATCACTGCAATATATGCATGAGGTCTTGCACTGGCTTTTTTCCTGCAGTGCATCTCATTTAGGATCGCATCTTTGGTGTGGCGATGCTTATCAGGCTGGGCAGTGGTCACCCTCTTATCTGCGTGAGCTTTGCCTCCCTCTTTCCACTTGCATAGGTCGCCGCGCACTGCGCTCTGCTGTCCATGGTGACTTAATGGTTCCTTTCACTCGCTCTGCAACAATGCAGAGGCGTTCATTCTCTGTGGTAGGTCCAACAACCTGGAATGGACTTCCCTTGACTATGCGAACCTCCCAAGCTGTTCTCAATTTCATAAACTGTTGAAGACTGTTTTTTTTCGCTTGATCTCGGCCGGGAACGCCTCTGAGTAAATACTTTAAAGGGGCACTATATACATTATGATTGATTGATTGACTGACTGATAAATGCCCATTATCATTGCACTATGCACCAATTCTTAAAGGCTTTGACAACCTGTACAAAAGTTGTCATTCTTTCCAGTTTAACACTCTACCACATCTCTGGAACGACCAGGTTTGTTTCCTCCACTATCATTGCGAATTGCTCGCTATCACCTTCCTTCATGGGTGGTGGAAATGTTTTGTAAAATCGAACAGGCAACTGTGCGTACCAGATACTCTGTCCTGACGAGGTTGTGAACCATGAGGAGGTCGACCCACCAGTTGATCCGACAGTTACCCGCATCTCCTATGTCGCGTGGAAAGATCGGACCATCGGCGAAGTACCGATAGAAGCACGTGTAGAACATTATGGTCAGCATCAACGCTGGCATCAGCCTAACAAAATAAATAATAAAGGATGAAACATCTGAACCATTTCGATGAATTTAGCAGATTACTCAGAACTTTCTGAGAGCCTGGCATATGACATTCATTTATTATTACAACGATTTATAAAGCTAAACTTGTCAATTTGAATGTACACCCAAGTGCAGTTAGCAGTTAGTCTTAATAAAGGAAATACATACTTACTTAAATTTGATCTCTGCTTACGAGCTTAAGTACAAATGGCGTACAGGATTTCTTCTAGTAGTTACTTAAATATTAAGCTGAATAGAGCAAATTCTTATACCTCCAGTAACGATGTACAACATAATGAATGATAATTCTGATGGAAAGTTTGTTCTTGTTTCTTTCAACTCTCTTCAGGAACCAGTACGATATCAAGACGCCACTGAAAGCAAGAATACAATATAACACTGAAACACATACATTCAGACTAGCACAAAGCCTTTCCATTCACAGACCTCAATGGAAAAGCTACGACAATGGAAAGATGAACTTCATAACAAAGATGACTTGAATTGACAAACAACAACAACGCAATGTAAGGAACTCGATTTTATATAGCGACCGTATATATCATCCAATCGTGCAGCCAACCGTCGCAGAGCGACGATGGCGGAATGACATGACATGACGTATATATTAACTTGACCCTGCTAATTCTTTAACGAACTGATCATGTCACCACCGCTGACTGCTTTAAAAGTCGCCATGCCATTTAAGGTCCCAGTGCACGAACCATGCTATCTCGAGATTGAAATCTCTTAAATGAACCAACTTCCAACTTTGGCAAGCGAACAGCCACTGCTTAATCTAGTCTCCCTGCGTTGCGGAGGGGGGGGAGACAAACGGCCGTTTTGGCTGAAGCAGACACTCTTTGTCCGGTAATTTTTTACACATCAACATATATACAAGCGCTGTCGAATTTTTCTTGGGGGAGAATGTTACGTATGTATATGTAAACAACAGCTGTCGATTTTTTTGGGGGGGGGAACTCCCCAACCCTCTAAGACGCTTAGATTAAACACTAGCGAACCGCGGTCCACATGCTCTTTTACACAGAGGCGTGTGCAATGCTTTTAACAATGAAGATAACTGGGTCGGCTAATGCAGTATGATGGAGCACAAAGGTATTCAATTTTTCAGCCTCATAAATCTCAGTCTACTTACTAATGCTCGATACTTATGTTCACAATACTTCGATTTGAATCTACAATCGGCCTTGTCCTAATTTCTTCACCAAAGGATATTAGTACATTATACAGAAATCATCCAAAGAAAATGGATACTACAGCAAGAAATCTCTCAAATCACCCCCCAGTGCCCCCACTGAAGACACAATAATTATTTCACGTTTCTGATCATTGTAGGCAAAAAGCTATAGAAATGCATGGCATCAAACCTGATCAAAAGAAAAGAGTCTGTGTTGAGATGATAGTTTATGACAACCTGGAATGTATACTTCTTTGGTAGCTCCCTCAATGCAGATATTATATTAGCTACAAAGAATATAGAGAACAAAATCTGCAATGTTCAGTGCTACGGGCCTAATCAAGTGACATACCTAAGCAGTTCAACTTAATCACCCGTTATCATAAAAAGAGTTTCCGTATTCCATAAAATCAGTTCCCCATATTCCACAAAATATAGGTCCTCATGCTAAACAGAAACAGTTCAACAGATTCCACAAAAACAGTCTTCCATATTCCATAAAAAGTCCCCATTTTTCATAATGCAACATGATGTGTGACATGGCGGTCTACTCTGCAGCATACAGGTCTACAGGACTGTAATTTCAACTAGGGCTGTACACGAGGGCATATGCGGGTATGCAGCGTGAACTCACAGGTAAACAAAATTGGCATCGTGTACTTAGTTGAGGCATATGTGGGCATACAGCGTTTACCTACCTCGCAAAGAGTAAAGTAAAAGAATTGTGAGAAACAAAATTACGAGCAGAAAATAGTTGAAAATTGTGGAAATCAGTGTTCTTATGCATCGCGGCGAACGTATTACAAAAAAAGGTCGTAAGAAAATTTGACGGAATAAAAGTCAGTTTTTTTCTACCGTAGCAATACTCATCTAAAATGCTACCGGCACAGCCCTGATATCAACAACTGCAGGTTCGAGCTTGCTCAATGTACTGATGTAAAACCCTGTGCAACTTTTCATAGCTCAGTTATTGATTCATTGACTTGAGCATGTAAAATATACAATTATCAATGGATAATGGTAAAATTCCAGGGAATGGAATCGACTTCCGCTCTCTCTTCGAAGCTCAATTTCACTTCCTTCCTTCAAAAAGCGGCTAAAAACTTACTATTTCTCTTTGGCTTTCAAGCATATGGATCTTTAATTGCATCTTCCTCTGGCGGCTGACTATCCGCACCTCAGATTCACATTTCGGTGTGACATTGCGCTCGTTACAAATTTATTTAATAATAATAATAATAATAATAATTAATAACAAAGTGTAACATACAAATTAATAAACACAAATCCATATTGATGAAAAGTTCTTCTCTAAAGAAGTAACCATGCTAGGAGATAATTTAATTATCATGAAAGAATCGTCATTACTAACCAGATGTCCAACATTCCTGGTAAATTGGTCCGAACACAAATGTGTTTCCTAGAATGACCCAGACATACGTCAAGTACCGTATGCCATTGAGCACTGGCAATTGGTCCGGCTTCGTCTGCGTATTAAAAATCTTCCTGATGTTTGAGTACCATGAGAAGCCAACAAACGCCAATTCCAGACGGAGCAAAAAGCCTATTCAAATAGAAGCACATGCAAAATACAATCCCAAACATGCAAAAATCAATTTAAAAAAAAGACAATTGTCGTTGTAGAAATTTCACCAGAGAAAGTAGCCAGGTCCAGGAAAGTGGAGTTAATACATTTTTGTTTGCTTGACCTGGGCCGGGAGTGCCTCTGAGTAGAGACCTTAAAGGGGTGCCATATAAATTCTGATCGATTGATTGAATAAAAGCAATAATTACAGTACCAAAAATAAATAAAACATAAATACAGTACCAAGAACACGCAAGTACAAATTATTAATCATCGATGAAGAATAGTGTCCTAAATCTTCATTACATTACTCAGCAAACTAATTATCTATTTACAGAATCGATACTTGTAAGCTAATGCAAATTGCTCCAAACCTTAAAATTTTGCCAGCAGTATAAGAAAACTTCCAAATCATGGAAGCTCAATTTGAAGCAACCACATCAGCAGAATGAACCAGAAAAATATAAGAAATATGAATACACAAAACAAACTACACGGTAATATTCGAATATTGATGAGTATTCTATTAAGTCTCTGTGCAGCATTCAAAGTAACCTAACCTATCTTCTCATTGTCTAAGCGTTCTTTGTCATCCAACTTTTCTGTAGAATCGTGTTTTCTTTTTCTGTTCTGAAACTCAATAAAGAACATCCCTACTTTATAGATTGCTTCGTTTGCTAAATATAATTTAATTCAGATTTATTTCATTTTAGAAACATTTTTTATTTCTCAACAGCTCTGATGTCTTAGGTGTTCCAATTGCTTAAGTTTATGTACACTCTGTCCTTAAACTATTACAGATTAAACTTTCCACATTGTAGCTGTGCAACATAAGCATTGATGCAAGATCTTCCATTTGATTATATCCTTTAGTTTCAATATACACTTTCTAATTACTGTCCTGCCCGGCATCTTAGAAAGGCACAGCAAAAGAGTTCAACAACAGCTCACACTAGTTCAACAACAGCTCACATTAGTTCAGCAACAGCTCACACTAGTTCAGCAACAGCTCACACTAGTTCAGCAACAGCTCACAGTCGTTCAGCAACAGTTCACACTGTACACCATTTCTCTTTGCTCTGTTGGATATTTCATTTCAAGTTCAAACCCAGTATTCACTTCTTTCAACTTGCTAATCCACAACAGCCTGCCTTCCAGTCTCTCAAACAGTCTCTCAGACCCACTTCTGTTACACCCAACTTCTCATATGGATTAAAAAATGACTTTGACTCAGGGTTTCACCTCATAGTGTGGTCATAATAATGTAGTAGTAAGTAACCATTGAAGAATGGCATGTGTATTATCACAACAGCTATAATATTTATGAAGTCCTCGTTTTATAATAGATTAAATCTACGTACATAACTCCTTCTAGTTTACAAATTGACTTCACCGTAACAAACAAACCAATAATAATTAATATTTATTTATTTATTTATATTTATAACATTTAACACACAGTTGAGTTGCACTAAAACAATAGCATGTCTACAATAAATTCCAATGAATTATATAGTAAATATGTGGAAAAGTGAGTTTTTATCAAACAGAGACAGTTATAAGAAAAGAAATACCTGTCTGTTAACAACCATCATACGAAAAGATCCATCATAGATGCTTGCAAGAATCCCAATAATCAGAAAACACAGCAACACACCTCTGAAAAAACAGCAACCAGAATTATTCATCTACAATATTCCAATATGTTATTTGAAACTCAGAACACTGTTAATAGTAAGCCAGTCTGATTTCGAGACACAAAAGAAATATTAAATCTTGAAATAGCCATAGCAGAAATTATGTCATGTAGTGTACTGGTAATTTATGTAATACTTTTTCAAAAGAAAATTTACATAAAATCATACATGTAAACACATATTATATATATATATATAATATATATAAAGACATGAACACATACATCTACATGTATATAATATTTATTAGGGCTGAAACTGATTAGAAAAATTAATTAATTAGCCTAAAAAGTGAACTTTGATTCATCATTATATTTGATTAACTTGGTGCCTGTTATGGAAAGCATGAAACAAACTGTTTGAAATGAAGTCACTGAGTCAGTAATCACTATTATATTTCTACAATCATTCAAGATGCTGAAGGTGATACGTCACTGACGTGTCAGTGATGTGTCTGAACCTTATTGCAATGAAGGCAGATCTAATTTTGTCACCATCATTGACTTTCCCATCAGCATTTACCTTATAAGTAAAATGATACGGTAGTTACATTTCCCACTCAGACTTTTCACACACAAAGTATCGCTGTTCGTCATATTGCCTACTCCGAAAAAGGGATGCATGATATTATGAAATAAGTGAAACAAATTAACAAAACAAGCTGAAATAAATCGATTAAAATCTTTAACAATTAATCAATCAATTGATCGTAAAATCCGCAGCCCTAATATATATAAATATATATATACATGTATAATCATATGCATACATATAATAATCATATATAGGCCTACATAAGCAAATCTGTTCAATTGGCCAGACACTCGTCAAAATTAATCAAAATATCAATATTGGGTGTGTCGATAAATGGCCAGCCTTGCGTCAAAAGTTTATCTGGGCGCACCGAAAGCGATGGTTAGGCCAACGACAATCAGTCGGTAGCCATCCGAGGAGCAGAACCTATCAGTTAATCACTAACTGATCAACGGGCAACTACTTTTCAATACGTCGACCCTTCAACATCTCAATGGGTTCATAACACACAGAGAAGATATCAATGTGTACTTGTGCACTGCCAACCAAATTAATCATCTTGCAATGATTAATTATTTCAAAATTACTTCACGTGGACTCCGACCCCAGTCTTGCCATAGAGATGCTAGAACAGAAGTGGCCTGGTTTAAACTAAGTTACCTTCAATAGCAGTGACTATCTAAGGCTCTAAGCCAATGACATTGGGGAGATGGTAACCATTGGATCACAAGTCACAAGGCCAAATCTATTACTTAATCATCATCGGCCGATCACAGAGCAAGTTATACCTTTCAAAACATCAGCGCTTCAAAGTCTCAATGGGTTCATATATTACAGAGGTCCACACCTATACTTAAACACTGCCTGTCGTATCTATTATTTCACGTGAACTTCAACCCCAATCTTGCCATAAAGATGGCTTAACATTTTAACAATGAACTGAGCTGTTTTCCAATCACTTTTATAGTCAGTCACTCTCGTCATTAAGTTCTAAACAATATTATCTTTGATAGCAGTGCAATAACAACCACCGTTGTGCCATGGTTACCTAACCTTTCCACAATAACCAAATGTTTTATATCAAAATTGATAGAAAATTATACTTACAGTTTTTAAAACTTTGACAACAATCATGTAGGGCACCAAAAATGGCTGGGAAACCAATGCAGCTCGCCAATAAAGTGCTAAGAAGTTAGCTTTTGGGTTTGTTATGAGCTCAGCCTCATTGGACAACAGTCATGGGCTCATGTGCATTTCATGCCTCTGCTCCCAAGGAATGGACTCTGCTCCCAAGGAATGGAATTGACTTCCACTCTCTCTTCGTAGCTCAAATTCTCGTCCTTTCTTCACAAAACAACTCGCAACTTACTAAATTTCCCCTTGGCTTTCAGCCACTTGGATATCTAACTCCATTTTCCTCTGGCAGAGCTGCCGACTACCCGCGTCTCAGATCCACATTTCGGCGTGACCTTGCTCACATTACAGATTTAATAATAATAATAATACGCCCAGCGAGTGTTGAGGCCTTGGTCTTTATTTGATCATAGGGACAGGCATTCAGCACGATGAATGGCGATGTATGCGAGACCTCCTACCAACGTCACCGCCTTTGTATTATGATCCAGCGATTCAATGTGGCAGCATTCCGTGGTACCTTCGTTTTCGAGACATTTATGTTTAGTTTGTTTATGATGCCCACAGCTTAATATTATCAAATTCGTCATGAAGTCCAAGAGCTGTAATGATGATCTATTTAACTCTTTCACAGTCTCATGACGGCCAACCTTCCTGGCATGACAAAACAAATGATCAGAAAGCAGTTGCTTCTTGCTTCTAACACCTACTGAAAAAATTGAGGAAAACTAAAATGTCGAAAGATACGAATGGCTCAAATGTTAAGCGCATCAGAAGTGGTAGATACATGACAGAAATACATAGATACATGACAGAAATATATAGATACATCATACATGACAGAAATGCATAGATACATGACAGAAACACACAGTTACATGACAGATATACATACAGTCCAGCTTGAAAAGGAATGTCAGTTGCCGAGTCCAGTTCTTGACCACAGTAAACCTGAGTGATGTTCATCCCACAATTCTCACGGCCTATGTCACATTCCCCAAGGACGCGGCTCAGCAGTACGCTCAGCAACACATCATCTACCGAAAAAACACATTTAAGGCCAAACAGGTAATTGTGATCAATCAAGCTATCAATGAAGGTCATATGCAACTGTGACTAATTCAATCAATCACAAGCATCAATTGCGATCAATAACACGATCATGAATGATAATTATCAACTGAGAATCTCAGAAATTTTGATCAAATTCCTACTGGATTTTATTCAAACATTTATTTGCCTTGGAGTCAGAAAAAAGATCACCCTGGGTTCTAGGTTCGAATCCACTTCAAGCCGCTGTGTAGGGACTTTGAGCAAGTCCTTCACTTGCAATTGCTCGTGCACTTCGGCATGAAACTCCGATGCAGTATTGTATTGTATCAATAAATTTATATAGCACCTCTCACACAGTGCCCACCAATCAGAGGAGCTCAATGATTGAATTGAATTTCATTTAAGTGTCCGCACTATAGTCGGGAGCGCCTCTGAGTAGCAAACCTGAAGGGGTGCTATAGCAAGTTTTTCAAGAAATCAAATGAATTTATAAAGCACCCCAGTATGGTGAACCTTTCAGAGGTGCTCCCAGTGAGATGAGCAAGGGGGGACAGGTTACCAGAGCTCTAGAATATGAGAGTGAGTAGTTTGAGACGGCACATTCCAAAGTGAGGGACCAATTGAGGCAAAGGAACGGAACTGAGCCATAGCCGTTCTAGTACAATAAACTAGATCAAGTCTGTTTGAATAATGGATGGGACAACTACAGGAGACTGAAAGGGGATGGAACGTCAAAGCGATCAATTAAGCGATCAATCATTCATTCATTCATTCAGAGCATTTATATAGCGCTCCTTCAAGAAACTACTCAGAGGCGCTCCCAGCCCAACCACAACCAACGAAAAAAGGCTTGAGAGACTTGTTGAACCCAGCCGGATGGACGACAAGTAGAGAGCGAAGCGTAACCGGGAGGTCATTCCAGACAGCAGGTCCCATGACCGAGAAAGCACGGCGCTGCCTAATAGCCAAGCGAGCCCATGGGACCAGAAGCTCTCCCCTAGCGGAAGAGCAAAGCACACGATGCGCTACCACGTCAGAGACTGAACAGCAAAGATCACGCAAGTATGATGGAGTACAGCCAAGGACACAGCGAGAGACCACAGCAGCAATGTGGTATAATGCCATGTCAAAGGAAACCATTCAGAGGCACTCCCGACCAGACAATAAAATACCGTATATGCACAAAAGATGTCATCATTAACTCGCAACTGTGAAAACAGTTCTCAGCACAATACATTTTCTTTTAACATTTTCTTTAAGATAAATCATGTAACATAGAACAAAAAGCCATCTCTGATTCACTTAAAATACATGTTATGTTTTATTATGTTAACACGTTTCCGGCCATCTGCATGTTCCCTTCAAACACCATAAACCTCATATGTATGTTGACACCTCTAGTCATGGCTGTACTGGCAAAATATGAGGTCAGAGAACGCTATAGTTGCCCAAGACTACCCCTTAGGCTTGATTTCTCTTTCCCTTGGTATTTTTCTGATGACCTTTTATAGTTGTTGTCCGATAAATAATTTCTTCATTACTTTTATTGAGATACTAATAACAGTTCATTTATAATATAATTGCCGTGATATTTTTCAAACTTATTTTTTTAGGTCAGTACACAGTGTATACCCGTGTATACCCTCGTTTACAGAACTAAGTACAGTATGCACAAATACTTTTTAGGTGAGTACATGCCGTATATACTATCTGCAAAGTTATGACTGCGTATACCCTCGTGTACAGCCCTGCCTCTTTCTCTTATTTTCTTCCAAACATGCCTGAAGTTTGCTTTAATTGTCATCAAATTGGCTTATTTGAGAGGCAGTCCAATGGATAAAATGCAGTCAGAAAAACTACACAAAAGTTCACAGGGATTCAAATTCGTCAAAGCCAGAGGGATAATCTCACCCTCTGAGATGTATTTGGCAACGTGGTCTGGGGTGCAGGTGTCTGGCACACAGACGCCAAAATATAGAGGAAGCTCAATGGCCAAACGTGAAGCTGCCAGTCTCTAAAATCAAGCACATATGTACCCGTTACACATTGACCATGTCATCTATTTAAAACCACAATTCAACTAATAAAAAAGTAATTAAAAAAACAAAAAGCATAACATTTAATATATAATGTAATTAGTAATTTCTATGAGAGAGAGAGAGAGAGAGAGAGAGAGAGAGAGAGAGAGAGAGAGAGAGAGAGAGAGAGAGAGAGAGAGAGAGAGGGAGAGGGAGGGAGGGAGAGTGAGAGGGAAAGGGAGAGGGAGAGGGGGAGGGGGAGGACAGAGGGAGAGGGGAGAGGGAGAGGGAGAGGGAGAGGGAGAGGGAGAGGGAGAGAGCAGTCTAAAGCCTAACCCTAATAAGTAGGTGTCTGTAGGACCTTAGAATACTACTGCTCATCCAGAGGATGGTGGATTGCGAGAACCACCAGAAGAAGTGTCAGGGCTGCTGCAGTGAGCTTTACATTGCATTAAAAATTATTGTAACTCTAATATTTACATTTATCACACTGTTAAAACCAAATCATTGCTATATCTAATGCAAAGTGGCAGACATTCTGTCATAATTTTGATTACCGTACTAAAACTATTGTAGCCAATCATTTGGCACAGTTGTAAATTAAAGAAAATTGTAAGAGAATAACAAACATTGGAAGACAGAGCCAGTCGACAGTATTGCCCAGTAAAGCTCCTCGGTTCAGGAGCACTGACGTTGCCTTCATCGATGTACAAGTAGTTAACCTCCTGTTCGAGGCAGAAGTCAAATCCTCCGACCCAATGAAACTTCCCCTCCGCAATTCCTTCAGGAATCTTAGCCATAGCATCTATCACTGCAGAAAATAAGAGACAAAATACAAATGTACAATTGAACAACAAAACGTTATTAATTCGGCTTGTAAGCCATATATATATATATATATATATATATATATATATATATATATATATATATACATACAAATATACAATATATACAGCTTACACATTAAAATAACCTGCAAATCAATATAAGACAATTGCAGCAGAGATTTTGGATAAAGAAAGGTGAAGACTGCCAAAATCAAGCGTTGCTCTTCAACATGACTAATTGTTATCACAGAGAGGTGAAAAAGTACATAAAAGTTTTAGCTAAAAGGATTGGGGTCCTTGGAACCTTGGGGAGCCTATATGGACTTGGTCCACAGTTGTTATGCCACTGTTCTGTGAAAGGGGAAGCTCCAGAGGAAGCTCATTCCAGTTTGAGAGGTCCTCCACCACAAAAGGTTCTGCCTAGTGGAGGCATGCAAAAGGAACAGGAGGAGAGTAGGAGACCCTGTTCAAATGAACGAAGGGATCGAGAGACCCTAGCACTAAGGACAGGGCATTAGCGCTCACGAAGAGATGCAGGAGCGAGGCCTAATAGGCAGCAACAGACTAAGCAGCTATCCTATGCACAATCCGCTGTTCAATGGAGAATGCCATGCATGTAACAAGGGACAAGAGAAAATTTCGGTATAATTATGGCTGATAACGCAGGCAGCAGAACCCAAGATCTGATCCAAGCGGCCGGTGGACTGAGGTGCTTGTTCACATGTCGACCCTTGATATACATATTTTCAGATCACCCATTGAAATAATAAAGTTCTGCAATAAATACACTCGGCCAGGGCTGTACTCAAGGGTATACATGGGCATACGGCGTATTTTCACTTCCGGGAAAAAATGACGGTGCCCATATACTCATCTCAAAAAACGAGGGTACACGCGGGTATACACTATACAGCATATACCCAACTCAGTAAGACCAAGTGGGTACACGCAGACAAAAGTTTACGAAGTAAAAAAATCATGAAAGTAGAGCGTTTAATGCTGTTTTATGTTTTCTGTAGAAAATATCACGGCCAAAAACTACGATGATTAAAAAAAAAGGTCATGAGAAATTTTTTGCCAAAAAAGATTTTTCCGACGGCAGCGTGTACTCACCTCAAAAGTTCTGAGTACAGTCCTGCACTCGGCACTTCCTAACTACGCAGCAATGAACCTGTGTGTGTGTTAGCTAGTGTGTGAATTATGAGGAACATACTTTGTATAATTATGTGAAGTATATATGTGATATTGAAGCTGAGTTATAATGGATCATGTCATTTATTCAAACCTTTAATATTATAAATTATAATGATACTAATTATAGCTTCAATTAAAACTTTTGAAAATCAGAACCGTCACATACTTTTTCTACCCCAAGCAGACTGATCCTTTTCAGGTAATCGAGTCCAGTTGCTGCATTGATCTTGAATAGGATTACCAAGAATTGGACGATCACAAAGTGCTTGTACCACCGCATTGCAGATCTTGTTTGTAATCGGTTGTACGAATTCTGCATAGTCAACGTGACACTCCCTGTACGCTGGATCTCCCGTCAGGTTGACTCTTCCACTTTTAGCAATAATTTCGGCAACGCTTTCTTTTTCCGATAGTCTGTTCATGATCTTCTGCAGGTCGAAGCTTGTTATGTCAGACATCTCAGGCAGCTGAGCACCTCTGATGAATTCACCCAACAAAGTGCCTTTCAGATCAGCCAGGCGAGTAACTTGGCGAATGTACTCAATGTCTCTCTCACTCAAGCTGGTCATCCGTTCATCTCCATCTGCAGTCGAACTCACGTAGCACTGCGTTTCCGAAATGCTGAACATCAGAAAACCAAAGCAAACACATAGGAGCTTCAGAGTAGACTCCATGCTGGCCAAATAAACACCTACTCTGACCAACTATGAAATGGTTTAAATTAAATTAAGGCCTCAACATGACTGCAGATGCATCAAGTAGTTGACTTTTGGCTGTCAGGGTTTAAAGGTAAAAGTGGCTTCAAATGTTATCAGTGAGAAACTCAAATTAATTGATCCTCTATAGGTGTTATCTCAGCTCTGAACAAGAGATCCAAAAACCATCAGCTGCTGATAATGTTTATCTTATTATCAGTTTGCCTCTGCATGTATAAATGTCTGACCCTTGAAAGCGAGCAAGACTTTGAACCTATAACTAGAGATTTATCAAATAGATTAATCATAAGTGATACACACACCAACCAACAATCCAAAGCACTGCAGCCTGTGCAGTCACAAATTCTTAAAAACAACCATAGGCTAACCCCAAGTTCACAGACAACATCATTGGGTTAAAGTTCTATTGTGCATCCATTAAAACTTGTATCTCTTACCTAAAATTTTGTCCATGGATCAAACATCTTACAATCGCCTATAATTCGCAATCCAACTACTCACATATCCGTCACACTTTTTTGGCCTTCAATCTCCGCCTCTAAAATTCTGCAACCATTTCTATGTGGCTCCTTAGATAAAACTTAGAATCTCAGCCAGTTTGCTCAACTCTTTCCCTCCCATCAGCTTCAATCGGCACTCCTGCTTGTCCCTTTCTTGTGTCATTTCTTGAGGGGCACGATGGTGTAGTGGGTATGCTCGTTGCCTTGCAGCCAGAAGGTTGCAGGTTGAAATCCACCTCAAACCACCTTGTAGGGACCTTGGTCAAGTCATTCTCTCTAAGTGTCCGTGCCGAAGTCGGTAGTGCTTCTGAGTAGAATCTTGAAGGGGCGCTATAACAAGTGCACATACGTACATACATACATTTCACTTGAAAGACAAAAACAAAACTCTTCAAGATATTCCATCTTGGTTCCACTCACCATGACTGCCACAACCACCAATTTCCACTGCAGCACATGCATGCTTTCTGCTTGACCTTATCCCTGGATTCTGAACTCCTACCATCTTCACCTTTCTCCAATACTCCGCCCCATTTGGTTTCCGCACCTTCCACTGATTGAGTATGTTCTTTTCTGGTGCTGCACTGAAACGTTGCAGCTGATGTTCAGCATTTCAGAAGCGCAGTGCTTTCTTCGGGTACTATACTTTGTTCTGCTTCTTCTCTCGAGTGAATCATGATTATTCATTTTCTGAAAATTTTCTTCAATCTTCCTCTGTTGGCCTACATTCTTTTTTTAAGTAATCATAATCTTGAGCTGGCGAAACCGCTATTTAAAAACTATGCCAAGCGGCCTAGGACCACAGTATAGACATGGACACCCTCACATAGGGGCAAGAGGGGGCACTTGCCATACCTATTCTTAGGCACTTGCCCTCTGGCCCTGGAAAGTTGAAACCTATTTTAGAACTGCTACTTTTTGGTTGTCAACGAATTTCTATACACTAAAGAAACTATATTCGTAGTAAAAATTATGAAAAAGTGAAGCTGAGAAATTTACATTAAGAAACTTCTATACAAAATACTTAAAATATCCTTGTATGTTCTTAATTTCCTGATTTGCATTTTCAACCTCTTGCTACAAAAAACTTTAACCGTGACCACCGAGTTTTGCGGCTTTTGCCCCTCCTGCAAAACTTTCTGCGGGCGCCCATGAGTATAGATAACATCAACAAGATTATTCAGAAGTGCTGCGTCGCGTCACTGGGGTTGTCCGAACACTTTCTTTACACGCGTCCACACTGCTTGCACATATAGGCGAATTCGTCTAAAAAGCCTCACTGGGCGCAAACTAAAGTAAAACTCTTAACACTTCACAGACATATTCTTTTTCCAAATCTACACCAAATTAAGCGTATGCTGCGGCCTGCAAGTGCCTTTCCAAATCAACATGCACGAACAGTATCAAAATATCACGTCCATATACGGTCCATTTAAAATCTATGTTTTGATATCACGTCCATTTAAAATATATGCTTTTGAATAGTTTTGCCACATTTATTAGCAAATATCATATCACGAAAAAGGGATATAATATTAATATTATGTTTTGGAAAAATATTGTTGATAAGCCATCTGTCGGTCGGAGGTTGCGTAGCGTGTTGTTTACGCCGTCACAATATATGGCGGCGCTCACCTCTGGCGCACTAGGCTTTAGTATAGAATCCTTGGCTTTAGTATAGGAAGAGCGTAAAATTATTGTTATTCATGAAAATGTTTATTATATAGTTAACCTATAATTATTATTATTCTCAATTAACGATATCGAAAGTTTCTTGAATTATGTTTCCTTAGTAGTTGTTATTGTTGATCTGGTGAGTTTTATAAACAGCAGTGCCCGCAGTTTCGTAACTGCATTATAATGAGTATAATTGGACAGGAAAAACATGAGTTTATTTTGTTCAATGGAAAGATGAGAGCCTGTCGGACATGACATTTGTAGCTCATTAAGGAAAATCAAGCCAAGTGTATTTACTCTATTGTTAATTGTATCGTTAAAAGAATTTTGTGAAATTGGGCATATTTATTTTGTATATATAATTTTTTGTAAATTTTAGGCTACAGTAGGAAAGGTAGTTTGATGTTCACGGAGCAGTGTTTATTCTAGTCTCCTCCTCTGGGGGAATCAAGGTTTCTGGGGGATAAACCAGCGTCCGATGGACGATCGCCGAGGTCGTGACGCCGAGCAATGCGGGGATGTGCCCCCTCTATATACTTACAGCAATAAAAATTTTATTTTAAGTTCCACATTGTAATTTGGTAGCATTACAAGATGTCATCTTAACAAAAATTACTATATTTGTCAATGCTGATAAAAAACGAGTAGTTTAAAATTTAAATAAATATAATTATAATATAATAATTATAATTGCTATAGTAGCTTCTTTATGTTTCAAGTTCTGCAACTCAGTTCTGTTGCTGGGTGATTCGTATCAATGGATCAGAATAGTAATAGTTAATTGCGTATAATTTCAAACTCATTACACTCCGTGCATTAGGATTAATGTGTTATTCCTTCATTGCTGCTTCCCATTACCTGTTTTCCCCTATGGGTTATATGCTGAACCTCATTGGGCACTGGGCTGTAAACTATTGCGGGCTGTGAATGCCAGTGCCATCAATTTTAATTTATCAAAAAATTTGGCCAGTAATTTTTGCCTTTAAAATTGGCAGCCATGCGCTTGATTGAACACTCACAGCATTCCTAAAGCCACCTCTGCATACAGACAAGGCAAGTATTCAATGGCTAGCAATGAGTTTCTGGTAGTGTATTCATCACATTCAACTGAATATGCAAAACAGGAACTACTACATGCACACCTAATGTGTAGTTAGTTGTTGCATGTCACTCAGTAATTAGTCACTTGATGAAAGCTGTTGGTAATTAGAAACTGATCCTGATGGGGAGATCTTACAACCTAACCCTCATTTTTCAATAACTGACAAGAAGACAGATTTATTAACTACGGAAAGTAACCAAAATTACGTTATATATGTCATCAAATTGCTCTCTAGCGTTGTCCGGATGTACGAGTTGCAAGTTGCGTTCTCACAACAGCAGGATGCAGTGCGTAGCGATTTAGTTTGCCGTACTCTGTACACTGTGATACAGAAAGAGAGTAAGCTTAGGATAATGATACTGTATATTATGATACAATTTTACGCCACACCACATTTTGTCATCAGAACTTTCGGTTTGTTGATATATAATTATTTTGTTGTGAAAGTAAAATTGGATTTTAGGCAGAAGACTGCAATTAGGGGTGCACGTGATTAAGTTGTCCAGCTTCCACATGGACTGTATCATTTTTGGTTTTCTTTTCAGAAGAGACTGATTGTCATTATGTTGATTTTAGATTAATATGCTGGTTTCTTAAAATTTGCTGTTCAAAGTAGTATCTGGTTTGTGAGCCAATATCCCTTGCATTGCTTTGTTATCTATTATGTTAAAACATTGACAAGTTCCTCATACATTTGTTCACAATACATTCCTTCAGACTATAAGCATTGTCTAATGATGAGTCTGAGGGGAATATTTTGTTCTCGAAAGTTGCTTTATTTGTCTTGTTTTGCATTTTTCAGTTTCTGGTTTGGAGTTACTAGTGTTAGACTTCATTCACCGACTCACAGCGTAAGCAGAATATTTTATCCTCTTTTCTCTACAATTTAGTGCTACTTAAACTGTCAAGATAAAATGGTAGCAGTAATCCTTGTACTCAAATTAAGCATCTAATTGTATATATGTAACTATGTATGAGTACTTGCAATTTAGCATCCCTTCAAAATTTCTACTCAGAGGCGTTCCTGACTATAGCACGGACACTGAATCGTTCACTCCGAAGCGCATGAGCAATTGCGAGTGAAGGACTTGCTCAGAGTCCCTACATGGCGGTTTAGGTGGATTCAAACCCGCAACCTTCCGGCTCCAAGGCACTGAACATGGCCCTACACAACTGCGCTCCAAACTGTATACAATGTTGACATACAAATGAAAATATGACAGTGTTCATACATACTAAGCAGCTTTAACCATGTGACAGTATCTGTACTGTTATAGCTATTGTAGACAGTATGCACACTTAATTTCTTATCACAACACTTAATTTGTTCAGTTTGTATGCATGCATTTGTACGCATCGTATGAATGCATGCTTGAACTGTGTTTCAGACTCCACCACTGGTTGTACTATGTCAGTGCCAGTCTCAAGCCTGGATAACGTAGGAGGGTGACGCTAATGGTCTTTTTTACCACACAGTGTTGTTATACTGCAACCATTACCAACTGCATAGCATGCATGTATTTGTGGTAATATTTGTTATTAGACATCTTTGGGGTGATATTTGTTATTGGAGATCTTTGTGGTGATATTTGTTATTGGACATCTTTGTGGTGATATTTGTTATTGGACATCTTTGTGGTGATATTTGTTATTGGACATCTTTGTGGTGATATTTGTTATTGGACATCTTTGTGGTGATTTTTGTTATTGGACATCTTTGTGGTGATTTTTGTTATTGGACATCTTTGTGGTGATTTTTGTTATTGGACATCTTTGTGGTGATTTTTGTTATTGGACGTCGTTTTGGTAATATTTGTTATTGGATATTGTTTTGGTAATATTTGTTACTGTATACGTCTTTGTGGTAATATCTATTATTGGACATCTTTTTGGTAATATTTGTTACTGGATGTCTTTGTGGTAATATCTGTTATTGAACGTCATGTTTCTAGATCTAAGCCATGCCGCCGAGTTCAGGGGAGTTGTGGGGTCATCACTTGATGCCCTCGCAGATCGAGGTTATGTTCCTCTTGCCAACGGGAATCGTCGTCTGCTTGAAGTGCAGTCGAGACGCGACGCTCGAGAGCATCAAGGCCGATATGTGGAAGGAGGCGAAGAAGTATCCGCTCTTCTACTGCCTCATGGACCCCTCCTCATACATATTCATCAGCATCAACCAGGATGCGGAACGCGAGGAGTTCTACGACGAGACGCGGCGTATCTGTGATCTGAGGCTCTTCCAACCGATCCTTAAGGTCGTTGAGCCGATGGGTAACAAAGAGGAGAAGATCCTGAACGCCAAGCTTAGTAAGCGTGTCATGATCTATTGTTGAATATCATTATACAATGCTTCGTTGTTGCATGAAAATTCTGATGCAGAAATGGTAGCTGTGGATATGAAAGTTAGTTCAGATTTGTGAATGTGCCCATTTAATTACAGAATCGCAGTAAGTGTGATGGTTGATATGCTTTTCAAAGGCAGAGTGATGGGTACTTACAGTTCTTTTTTTATTTTAAGTACAAGATAAATAAGAAGCTGATAGACTGTTATGGCTATGGGATTGTGGTCCTAGTCTTTTTGAGCCATGTTTGTGAAAATGACAGCACGACATTTTTAAAAACTTGTGTTTATAATCGCCCGTTTACTTTGAAAGCAGTTAAGGAATGAGTCGCCTTATCATAATCATCTCGACTGAGCTCTATATTGTTTAATTGTGCTGTATGTGAATGATGTCTTCTCCAATTCAAGACATTCAGGATGTTACATGAATGAATCTTGTCTTTCTTTATGAACTACTCTGAAGTGCTCTACAGTTGAAAAATAACTGTCATATGCAGCCGAACATTTTGTTTTATAAGTATTTCAGAGCCTGTTTATTACACCATGAGCAAACCAGTGAGAGAGGTGTAGGTAATGGTAACACTGACATGAAGAGTGCATGAAATCAGGATCGCTTCCTGCTACCTACTCAAGGTCACACAACCTTCCATTCGACAGATGGCACTGGAAAACTGAACAGTAGAATGCAATAGACACCTTATGCGGCTGCCAGAAGGTTGAATGGAACTCCTATAATAACTTGCTATAATTCATTCATTCTGTGAATTGTAAAATGTAAAATGAATTTACGTGTTTGCGAGTGTTACCATTACCCTACACCCCTCTCACTGGTTAACTCTACGTGTTTGCGAGGGCTCGCCACTGGTGGCTCTTTCAGCTTAATGTGTCTTGTTTTGCAACTTGTTATTTTTCGCTCACAATGACTCTTAACATCATTTCGGCTAGTTAGTGCAGAGAGCGCCTCTGAGTAGAAGTCTTGAAGAGGCGCTATGTAAATTATCAGAATGAATGAATGAATGTAATCGTACTGTGTTTTGTCAGTTTTAAATAAAAAGCCGAAGATTATTATTATTATTATTATAAAGTGACTTTTGGGCATTTTCACTGTACATTACGAACCAGTTGAATGTGATATTGAGACGTTTTCTGCTTGGCGCACAGATGTGCCAGTTGAAGGAAGTTTCTTTATTTGGAAGATCGTATGGGCTTATAACCCAGGTGCATAAAAATTCTGTTTTGGCGGAAGATCCATGAAATATGTTTTGAACAGGGCATGAGCTTTAGATGTTGTGTCATATTTCTGCTGATGATGGGTAAATGTCTGTACTTTAGTGATTGAAAGATTTAGCCATGTTCAGGTTTTATTTTCTTAATCATGAATGATCAAAGAACTATGCGGCCTTCAATCATTTCTTGCGGCTGATAGGTATCGCCATTGGAATGCCGGTGAACGATTTCAACGAAATGAAAGACTTAGAAGTCGTGACTTTTCGACGAAACATTATGCACATCTGTAAAAGCGTCGTCGAGGAAAGGGAATCGCAGGGAATCCACGGTCAGGCGTTGTACGTCTATCCGCCGGACATCCATTCGTCGCCAAAACTTCCCAACCACATTATGCAGAACATCAAAAAAGGTTTCCATTCGTTTAAGTTGTTTACTGGTACTGTCTATTTAACTAGTGGAATGGTCTTCTTTTCTTCAGATGTTGGCTCTTGGTACCTTGACATTTTTTCTGCCAAGTCATTGTAATTTGTAAAATTTTAGTTACTACAATTTCATAGTGGTGTCGATAGCAAACTACTTCTAGGGCGCTTAATTAACTGAAATGTCCACTGAAGTGCAAATACTGATGCTAGTCGGTACATGTATACGGCATGAAATTTTTACCATTTAATTGATGTAAAAAATTGAAGACAGAAGGACTTCTTGCTTCCTGAATGGTTATATGGGAAGATTATTTCAGGAAATACAGATGAGCAGTTACATACGGTGGTTTATCAATCTAATCTAAGCTAATATGAACACTTCTGAGGTGCTTCTCACAGAAGAGCTATTCAGAAGCACTCTCAACATGTCAGGCCCTGGATGAAAAGAGAAAGGACTGAAGAAGCAAAGAGATGCAGGTGAATTTCCCACAAGAATCTTGCTATAAATTGCAGGGGGAAGGTCATTTCACATTGAGGGAGACCAATAATTAGCAACAAGCCTGACATAGATTGCATTTTATTGCTCTTGTGGTTCCCGAACATGAAACAATTACCTGTTGGAGCTTATGCTGGGCTGCCTCATGCTGTAATGCTAAATGTCAATCACGTCCTGAGGAACCTTTTTCCATCTCTAGCAAAAGCCAATTATAACTTACGCCCTAGACCATTTCTATTTGTTCTACCAGTATAGGATGTAGAAAAACTTTTCTCTAAGTATCCTAATTTTTTCTTTCTATTTAATTAGCTATGACATGTAACTGGGTGCGGTGTGTCACCCGGATTTGTCTCATTTTTTAAATAGACGAAGATTAATTATCTGTATGAGCTTTGCCTCCCTCTTTCCACTTGCATAGACCGTCGTGCACTGCGCTCTGCTGTCCATAATGACTTAATGGTTCCTTTCACTCGCTCTGCAATAATGCAGAGGCGTTCATTCTCTGTGGTTGGTCCAACAGCCTGGAATGGACTTCCCTTGACTATGCGAAATCTCCCAAGCTGTTCTCAATTTCACAAACTGTTGAAGACTGCTTTTTTTCGCTTGATCTGGCCGGGAGCGCCTCTGAGTAGGTACCTTGAAGGGGCACTATATAAATTACGATTGATTGATTGAATTGTTTGCAGCGCAATGCCAGATAATTATATGCATCTGGGTCGTGACGTCGAATCGTGATAGAAGTAAATTCATGATGAAAGTTCCTTTCAACGTGGAACCTAATGACGTCATCGCTGAGTCGATTCGACGTAAGATCCGCACGATGAACATGAGTTCTGAGCAGCAGGAACGATGCATCAAAGCTCATCTGCCGAGTTATGTCCTCAAAGTCTGTGGCTGTGAAGAGTTTATGATGGGTGCTTATCCCATCTGTCAATACAAGGTTAGTAGGGTATCTCTCTAATGCTGCTCATTGTTTTGCTGAATTTTAATCATGAATTATATGATCTGCTTGTGATTATCTGTTGTAATCTGATACCTTCAGTAGATATGCTTTTGTCTTAATGGTGCCGGGCTATACAAGTTTTGCTTTTTTCCGCTTGGCCTGAGTCGGGAGTGCCTCTGTGTAGGGGTGCTATATAAGTTTTTATTGATTGATTGATTATTGTATTTATTTAATTATTTCTATGATTGCTTTGACCGATTGATTGATTGATGATTGAGTTACTGATTGGTTGGTTGATTCATTCATATGAATCATTCATTCATATTCATTATAGTGGAGTGGCTCAGAGTGCGGGTGAGCAAAATTTGAAGCAGATATTTGCCCTGGCATAGAGCCTCACAGCACAACATGCTAATCACTAGGTTTTCTTGCACCTGACTCGGTGAAGCCATGCGTAACTAGATAATATGTATGTGTCATTGTGCATGTGTCATTGTGTCTGCATGTTCTCATATTCAATTCAATTCATTTATTGTAACCATCAACCATACACAATAGACATGCTTCACATAATCGGATGGCAACAAGGAAGTGCCTAAGGGATGAATATCCCGCTAACAGGGACACCTATTTACATGTGCAATTTTAACTGATGACTAGACGGTTGACATCATGAATTGATCATATATATATATATATATATATATATATATCCTATTCCTATAGTCGTGATCTAAATTGTTTCAGTATATCCGGCGATGTCTTTCTCGTGGCCAAATTCCAGAACTCATGTTGATGTCTAGAGAAGGTCTTTACAGCAGTCTTCCGAAAACTCTTTTCACTATGCCATCATACATACTTCGAGGTAGACATTTTTAGCGGCACATATTCACATTCCATTTTGTGCTCATGCGTTAATCATGCATTAATCATTCAAGAAGCCAAATAAGTTGAGGTATTTGGTATTAAATTTACTGCCTGTTGAAATCCATGAGCAGTGAGCACTAAGTGTTCAGTCATATCACATAGATGTGGTCTTGTCAGATATCTGCTCCATTATTTGTCTTCTGCATCTTGATTGGTTTGCCCAATAAATTATTTTTAGTATAGTTCAGCAAAGTTGCTCCAAAATCTTTCTAATTAGGTGATGATTATAGCCATATATCGATTAGCTATTGAAATTTGTGCTTTCTAATGGCTTCATTTTAAATGGATCTACAAGAGTAGAATTTATTAACTGTTTACCAACTAATCTGGAATTTATATTTATTTCTCACATTTACTATAGTGCCCCTTCACTCTCTACTCAGAAGTGCTCCTGACTACAGCATTGACACTACATCATAGTTTCACGCCATAGAGCACGAGCAATGGCAAGTGAAGGACTTGCTCAAGGTCCGTACATGGCGTCGAGGTGGATTCGGACCTGAAACCCTCCCAGACACCTTTGCGCCCCAACTTTTGGTTTGAAACCTTTTAATGGTACTCGCTGTGTTATAACTTCCTTACTATAATACCTTACTTTGCTTTATATCATTATTATTGTTGTTGTTTTTGTTATTTTTCATTGTCATCATTTTCATTATCATCATTTTAATTAGCATTGTATTTATTAAAATAACTATTAAAATTGTTATTAAAATAATGTTTAAAGGTTTTTAAAGTAGTGATAAATATTGTGAAATCCTTATAAATACGTCTAGGTGTTGGAGCACTTCAAGATATCAACAATCAACATACGAACTCTCTCTGGAATTTCAACACACCTCTGAAAGTGAAAATTAATGTTGCAACATATGTTAATGTGAAGGAAAGAGGAGAGGTGAGTGCTCACTAGCCAGTGGTGCTAGAATGAATTGAATGAAAGACTGAAGTGAGTTAACTGTTCACCCACCTCTTAGAACAGAGCACATTCCAGTTTAATACAATTTGGAAATCCTAGAGAACAATCATAGGGAAGTGTCTGATTCTGCTAAGGGAGTCACCTGGTGGAACATTCCAGTTAGTGAAAATTTCTTCTTAATTATACAAATTAATTCTTCTTTAGTTATCTTGTATGCAAATCATGCTGCAATTAATTATCAGCTTGATGTGCAACATTGTGCATTTATAAATACACGCTTTAACTAGCAGAGACTGCTTATCTTGAGTTTGAAACACTTGCGTATCACAAATCGGCTGAAAATTTGACCTGTTGCTGCAAATGAATGCCTTACATAATATAGAAATAAGCTACTGGTATGATGTTTGTCTCGTGTTGTTACTTGCTCATTGCCACAAGCTTTTGAAAATTACTATGCAAAGGCCCAGTTGCAATTCTTTACAAGTTTCATTGATCATGCATTATTAATTCATTCCTTCTTTTTGACAATATTCCAGTTTAGTGTTTATGTAAGCCAAGACATCTTTTACGGTTTAAGAATATCAGAGTGATTCATGGTCAGACATTTTTTTAACCATAGGCTGGGCACTTGTACATGTAAACAATGCAGAAGCAATATATATTCCCAAAAAATTCTCAATGTCAGTTAACTGTTTGAGTTTATATGACTTTACTGACTTATGGCTTTTGCGATGCTTTTGCACATGACAGCCGCCCATTTATGGAAATTGCCTCCATTTTCTCTTTCTCTCTCTCTTGCGCTTGGTGTGTAGCCTCCTGCACAGACCAACCCATCTCCCGACAGTCCTCCCGTATCATGTCGAACCATCGCTTCTTTGGTCTCCCCCTTTTCCTTTTTCCTTGCACCTATCCATTGACAGTTATCTTTGGATATGAGTTTTCACGGATGTCTTGAATGTTTACATTTTGTTTAGATATATTTGAAGACGGGTATATACCATGGCACGGAGTCACTCTGTACGATCCAAGATACAAAGCCGGTTCTTTCGACGAATCCAAAGTGGAATGAATGGTTGGAATACGAACTCCGGTTGCTTGACATTCCTCGAAGCGCTCGTCTCTGCATTTCACTCTGTTCCATTGCAAAAAAGAGAAAGGTCAGCATTCCAAAATATCTTCCTATCAAATTTATCCATGCCACTTGAGTACCTTATATCTGAATATAATTATATTAATATTAATAATGATAATAATAATAATAATAATTGCGACAATTTATATGGTGCTGTAACACAGCCAAGAGTGCCTAATATTCATTCATTTATTCAAGAATTTATATAGCGCTTCTTCAAGGGGACTACTCAGAAGCGCTCCCGACTCTAGCACGGCATAAAAGGACAGTTTTGAGTTTAATATAAAAAAATCAAGTAATAACCCCAGCAAGTAGACGTAGCTCCTGTGGAAGCCCATTCCAGACAACTGGGCCAATCACAGAAAAGGCTCTATGCTGCATCGTTGCAGTTCGTGCAAAAGGGACCAATAGCAATCCCTTCTATGCAGAACGCAGGGGGCGGTGGTCTAGGGTACTAGTGGAGCAGCAAAGCTCTTGCAAGTAGCGTGGGGCGATTCCAAGCTGGCATTGCCTAACAAGGGCAGCGATCCTAAATTCAATGCGCTGCCGAGTAGGAAGCCAGTGTAATGTCTCCAGCATAATATGCTCCCTTTGTGCTATGCATCACGAATGAAAGGCATTAAGTTGTTGAAGGAAGATGTTTTGATACTGTCCTTTCATCATAACTTAAAAGAATAAATATATCTTTAAAAAACACAAGATAAAAATGTTGGCAAAATGAAAAATGCACACTTAAGAGCTTGTGCTGGTTTCATTATTTTGCATTAATTTATTTGTAGCATGCAGAGATCAATGTCTTAAGTATGGCAAAGATGAATATCTTAAGTATGACGAATATTAATAGCAGAGATTAATGTAGTGTGGCAGAGATTAATGTCTTAAGTATGTCTAATATTGATATTTTGAATATGGCAGAGATTGATGTTTGTAGTATGCAAACACTATTGATTCAAGTATAATATTATTATGATTATATATTAATGTTTAAGTATGGCAGAGATTACTGTCCTAATATGGCAGAGCTTAATGTCTAAGTATAGCACTATTGAACTATTGATTCAAGTATAATATTATTATGATTATATATTAATGTTTAAGTATGGCAGAGATTACTGTCCTAAATATGGCAGAGCTTAATGTCTAAGTATAGCAATTTGTTTGCTTCCTGCAGTATATGGTGTTTGATAATAGAGGAAACATATTGTTGGATTGAATTAAGAGTAGCACGAACAGCATCTTCTGCAGACCATATGTGACGCAGGGGCTCGAAACCCGTCGTTTGTCGCTTCCTAGATATTGCGCTAGACGCCGAAATAGGCGAGAGGGGTAAAGAATGCAGTTTATTCTTCAATTCAGAATGTGACTGTGAATTCGCTCTAATTTGCAAAGTAGTGAACCGATTTTGATGCTGTTTGAGTTATCTGATTCAGAATATATGCCTCTAATGCCCAGAAAATTTTCAGAATAATAACTTAGTGGATTCAGTAGACTTGGATGACACGAATATTCAGTAACTTTTTATTTTATTTTTTCACTATAAACTAACGAAAGAATCAAACGAACACAACTTTTGTTAGAAAAAAGAAAATTTCATTGTGTTAAAAGCATTTTAGAGCATGGTCATTGTAGCATATGACTAAATCAAAAGGTCAAAAATCCGACATGTGACGGGTTTTGAACCCCTGTGTCACATATGAGCGCTTTTTTCCTAGGATCATTGAGCAATGCTTTTTTTCCTAGGTTCATTGAGCAATGCTTTTTTTCCTAGGTTCATTGAGCAATGCTTTTTTTCCTAGGTTCATTATGCCATTGCCTGGGGAAACATCAATCTGTTCGACTTTACAAATCGTCTCATCACGGACAAAGTGAGCCTTCGGTTGTGGCCAATACCGCCAGGCCTTGAAGAAATGCTCAATCCAATTGGAATTCCAGGTGAATGTCGTGCAGACTATGCTTAAATATATTTCCATGTTGTTTTTATATATAGTACATGATACTCATCATTAGTCTTAAGTGGCGTAACTTACCTGTTATTTTGTGCATTTCAGTATTTTTAGGCTGTAATTACTGCCTTTCCAGGTCTATTTGTATACTGCAGGCATATTGATCATTGTCAATAGCACCTTTTGGAATCTTTGGAAGGCAGCCATTGAGATAATAAGCACGTTGGTTGAGTGGTAATGTGTTGACCTTTCCCTTCTATGTTTGAGGTTCAGAACTCTATGCTTGTTGATTAATTAGCTTATGGCTGCCTGATGTGCTAGTAGAAAAATTTGTGTGTGATGTCTTTATCTTTTATTGTTCTTGACAACTCTAGAGATATACGGTGGTACATGTGAAATACCATTGACGTGTATGAAGTGTGTACTTTACGTGATTCTCTGACATGCAGTGAATCTGTTTGTTTAAGGTTCAAACCCAAATACTGATTCACCGTGTGTGGAGGTTGAGTTTGAACGACATAGTACCCCGATCTGCTTTCCATCCATGCAAGAGATTGAAAACTGTGGTAAAGAATTGGAACGAAGTCATCTGCAAGAACAGCCAAAGGCTACTGGACAGGTTCGTCACTCTGCTCTTTTGCACTGGCAGAACTTTACTTTTTTTGTGGCATGCTTTGGTAGGAATGTCTTTCATCTTGGTGTGACCACTTGGTTTTCTTGATAGCACAACGACATGGCCATTAGAAGAAAATAGCAATGAGCAGTCTCTTAAGCTAGAGGTCTGAAGCAGCCGTAGGTATGAAGTGTTGGCGACTTCATTTTCTCAGCCTTGGCATATGAGGTCAGGTGACTAGTCTTCTGCCTTGTCGTCTGATTTTCCCATCAATGGTGTACAGTCAATGTACTCATCATAAACAGTTTAAGCTTTAACTTCTACAGAGGCATTTAAATACTTGCTACTTTATTATTGCATGCAGAGTTCAGTGTTTGCAGTCTGTACTGAAGACAGTTGTGAATTTTGAATTTAACTCGTTGGTTTGATGATGTCATTCTAGCCATAACAGAATTGGCTGATAGGTATTATCTGTATGGGTTTTTACAGCTATTTTACAGTCATTTACGACTGTAAAATAACTCGCTTCCCAGATGGTTTAATCGCCTTGCATGTGACTGATGAGGCTGCTGTTCAGTGGCTGGATGCATTCTGCAGAAAGCTAAATAAAATAAAAAATCTGTATGTTGCACATTTTTAAGGTTTGCTAGCTTTTTTCTTCATTTATTGATTGTGGTTTTGATAGTTTATCTTCATTTACTGATTCTAATTTGAGAGAAATATTGTTGTTATAGCATTCTTCTTCGGGTGCTTTATTATAGTGTGTTGTTTCACATGTACATGTGCATTTAGAATGTGTTGGATATGGTGGAAGAGATTGTCAGAAGAGATCCACTTTCAGAAATATCGGAACAAGAAAAAGAACTTCTCTGGAGATTAAGGTTAGTTTGAACAGTAGAGGTCAAGAAGTCTTGTTTACAGTTTAAGCTTAATTTTTCTATTGTTTAAATGGATGGTTCAAAATAATTAATTCAGGAAATCAATAAGATTTGTTAGCATTTAGATATATTTCTCAAGAAACTTTGCTAATGAATTATGGAAATGAAAAAGCTATTTTTAGAAAATCATGAACTCGTTTGTTCTATTTTAGGTTAATATTAATAATGATAATAATGAGAATGACAATTTCTATGCACACCTCGCATACAAATAACAGCAGGATAAGCCTTACAATTGGATAGATGTTTGAACTGCTGCTATAAAATGTTGATTTTTTTGCCATAGTTGAACCATCATCTTGGACCAGGTTGCATACCATTGTGTGTCATGAACTTTTTGATCTTTCTTTGTTATTGTCCACCATTCTTTTTGATTGGTTTGTTGATCAAGTTGGGAGCACAAGTTTAGAAGTTCTGAGAAGTGTATAGTGTAATGTATTCATCATCATCATAATCATCATCATCATAATCATCATCATCAATAGATGCCATCTGATTTGGTTTGATTGACAGTTTGCCCAATTCTGTGATCACTGTGGGATATTGAGTTACTTATTCTTTGTCGCCTGCTGTTCTGTGAATGGATGACCTACTTGTATTTTAGACACCATTGCAAACAAGTGCCGGATTCATTGCCAAAATTGCTCCAGGCTCTGAAGTGGAACAGCAGAGAAGAAGTTTCCCAGGTAACTGTCATTTATGCCTATGATGTTTCATTTTTATTAACAGGTTCACTTGGTGAGAAGATGTGATAAACTCATCATATTCATTTCATCACTGAAAGAGGGAGTCCTGAATGCAATTAACGTTGAAATGTTTGCATCTTAACTCTCTGACTGCAGCGTTATTTTTTCAATGATGCATTTAAATCCGTTAATTTTTTCCAGACTAATGGGCGCCTTGCAGGCTGCCATATATTTGATTTCAATTCCTGGTGAACTTGCTGTCAGCTGTCACTTATATGATGCAGTCTTACTGCTTGTCAGTTTGACGTAGTAAACGAATATTATTATTATTTGATCAACCAAAATGTTTATTTTTACCAAATCAAAGAAATAAAGTTTACATATCGTTGTTACATGGCTACAGAAAAGGAAGCTCTGAAGGGATAAAGAATGCCGCTAACTGGGGAAATTGAAATTGTTCAAATACCAACAAATGGTGGCCTTAGCTAAAGTATACCATTGCATTATGGTTGTTTATTTCTTAGGTTGTTAACATCTTTTAACAGATGTGATGCTTAGTGATGCAATTTCTTAACCCCGATTCGAAATTGATTGTGGATTGGTTTTATTTTTGCAGCTGTATCTCATGCTGAAGTCTTGGCCTGTGATTTCACCAGAGGCTGCTCTAGAATTGCTCTACTGCACATACACCGACCTGACTGTTAGGGAGTTTGCGGTGAAGTGCTTAAGAGAAAAACTCTCGTTTGATCAACTCCAGCAGTTCCTTCTTCAGCTTGTCCAGGTTCACTATTCACACTCTTATTTCACACTCTATTTCACACTCTATTTCACACTCTATATGACACTCTATTTCACACTCACTCGTGTGCTGTACAGATGACTTTTGAAGCGCTATTTAATCTTATTACAATATTTTATTGTCTTAATTACTTGTTGCTACGTCTTTGGTTAATTATTATGGTTCTGGCTCTGCATGAGCCGTAGTTGTTTGCGAATAGAAATCAAAGAATATTCTTACGTACTTAATTACTTTACTCGTTCTGGATTTTGTTATTCTATTTAAAAGCTGATATATTACTGATTTTACAGTAGCATATTGTATTTCCTGCACCATCATCGGCATAAGTTGAGCCTGAGTGTTCTTGGAAAAGTCTTATGTTTTTTCCATCCCATTGACAATTTGTATGCATGTGGGTGTATCTATGTATATATGTAGGCCTATGTTTGTATGTATGTATGTATGTATGTATGTATGTATGTATGTATGTATGTATGTATGTATGTATGTATGTATGTATGTATTCATGCATAATTCATATATCATATATGCATGTATATTTGTATATATGCATGTATGGAAGAGATGGTTGGATGAGGTACAGGAAAAGTCTGGCATGAGCCTGGAGGAGCTAAGAGAGGCGACAAGAGAGAGGAGACACTGGAGAGGATACATCAAGACTGTCGCCAGAGCTCCAAGAGCTGACGGCACCAGGTGATGTATGGAAAAACTTATATTGAGGACTTTGGTTTGTGACATGTTTATGTGGATGTTTTGTTTAGGTTCTGGAGTTTGAGCCGTATTTAGACAATCCTCTCACGCAGTTTCTTCTGAGACAATCGTTAATGAATCAGAAAATTGGTCACTTCTTCTTCTGGTATCTTAGGTGAGGAGGCATTTTCATTGCTATTGTTTTGTAGCGGTTTGTAATAAAGGTTGTACTAAAATTGTAGTTTTATCGTGAAAGCCATGCTTAGGATAATTTGCGCTTTGCTGAAAATTGTTATTTTAATGTTTGTGCGTTGCTGACTGTTTTTGATGAAATGATCCTTTGCCTGTTTAGATCTTAACATTGATATCCTGCTGGAGTCCCACATTTATGGTGCATACTTTACTACTTCTGCTAGCATAGTCATTTTAGTTTGAAGTCTTCATTTTTTCATCATCATCATCATCCTTAGGCTCAATGCCCGTAGGAGTCCGACGCCACTCTCTGTCTGAGCCTGTCTCGCGTCATGCTGCCCAGCTTCAACCGGTCCGGTCAGCAGGTCCATACCATTAACATCTTGGAGCAGCTAGACCACCTTGTCTGATTGAAGAGAATATTGGGAGAGAGGCATGAAGGACAACCTGGGTCAACGCCCGCATGTGTCCCACGCTCTCCCCCGACTCTCTCCACCGGTCTGTCCTGACCGGCCTGTGCATGTCTGCTCCACATCAAGACACCTTGAAGCATCTGGGTCGCTATGTCACTTGTGTCGTGGTTTTTGCGGATTTCAATCGTCTTGGTCTTTTCCTGCCAGCGTATCGCCACCCATCTGGCAAACCTTCCTCCTTTGTCCGGGCTTAGGACCGGCACAGGGACGTTGTTGGTTCCCTGTGGCGGAGGATGGATGCAGTTTAACGTCATGCCCAGGACATCTTCATTTTTTAAGAGGTTATTTATAATAATGATATCCAGTGCTTCAATGCAGTCATTTTTAATCTCCTTTTTCATTGACAAAACAGCCTATGAAAACTAGCCTGTCGAGAAGAACAGTGCTCCCTAATTTGCAATCTCAAGGGGGAAAATAGCGATAAAATTGCGATAATTACCAGCTTCTGTGCTGCCAGTGTCTAATGTAAGAGGATGCAACCACTGGTGCTCCTACATCAACCTCCAATCACTGGTGCTCCTACATCAACCCTCCAATCACTGGTGCCCCTACATCAACCCCCAATCTGGGCTTTACCTAAAAGGTCATTCTGCGGAGTCTGTTTGCACTCAGTTTGTGGTGGATAAGTAAGTTGAAATAGGTTTTGTTTTCATTGATACCAAAATGATGTAAGAGAAGAATGAGGTTCTTTGATGATGATGATGACGACGACGACGACGATGACGATGATGATGATGATGATGATGATGATGATGATGATGATGATGATGATGATGATGATGATGATGATGATCATGATGATGATGATGATCAATTAACAGATCTGAAATGCATCAGACGACGAAGCGTCTTCGTTTTGGTCTCATCCTCGAAGCGTATTGTCGAAGCTGTGGCAGCTACTTGCGCTTTCTCTGCCGACAGGTTGAAGCCATCGAGAAGCTGACGAAGCTGTCAGATATGCTAAAATTAGAGAAAGAAGTAAGTCAGATGTATGTGTGGCCTTAATAGGTTTCTTTATTTTTGGAATTGTTTTTCTTTATTTTTGGAATTGTATCAGGCATCTGAAGCAACTGCTTTTTGGACAGTGTAAATTTTCTGATAATAGTTACTTGGTAGGTTTTATGTATATTGTGAAATTAATCAGAGTTGCAAAGATGAAGAATGTTGTGTTTGGTTCATTGCTTTCTTCAGTTAAATTGCGTTCTGTAATGTTATTCGAGTTCATTTATGAAAATGCAAGGCTCAATACGCCCTATACAGCACGCCTTAAAGAAATCTACTCAGAGGCGCTCCCAATTACAGCACTGACACTGAATCAAAGTTTCATGCCGAAGCAATAGAGCAATTGCTAGTGACTTGTTCAGGGCCCCTACATGGCGGCTTGAGGTGGATTTGAACCTGCAATCTCCAGCACCAAGGCACTGAACATACCCCTACACCATTGTGCCCACAGTGTAGATATACATGTATTTGAGCAAGTTCAAAGGACTTTATATTGTATTTGGCATTCATTACTGCACAGTCGGATATGTTTATGCAGTTCAGGAAAGTTATAATACAATTCTGTTCATTGTTGCATTTCAACTTCAACTTGTTTATTGATCCCAAAAATATAAAACAGACAATTATGCATTCATAATAGTACACAAAGTAATTAATTGCAGTTAACAATTAAGCATTCATAATAGTACACAAAGTGATCAATTGCAGTTAACAATTGCGAATGGTATAGCTTAGTGTACAATCATTACTGTGAAATGTAGGGAGTCTCATGATACAATTGGCATATCGAAGATTACAGTAGACATAAATGTGTTTTGCGTTATCCTAGCTGTCAGCTAGGTGAAAGGAAATCGATTAATTACGAGCATTGATTGCTTTGTTTTCTTCGATAGGATACTCAACTTCGAATGCTATGTAGCCAGATTAAGTCGGCCGACTATCTAGAAGCCCTGCAGAATTTCTCATCGCCTCTCAACTATAGTCATGTCCTCGGTGAACTGTTGTAAGTCACATTCTGTCTATCCACATAATTCTTCCAAGTATTTTTCGCCTTTTTACATTGACATCTATGATTCTTATTTTCAAGTTAACTGTTTGTAATTTTTGTGCTGCTTTGATTCGGATGTTTACGAATTGTATCGTTGTCCGTTTTGCTGTTAGGGTGGAAGAATGTGAAGTGAAGAGTTCGAAAAAGCGACCACTTCTCCTCGTCTGGAAAAATCCTGATCCAATGGCCGAATGTTTCCACCGGGATTTCCAGATAATATTCAAGAGTGGAGATGGTAACTAAACTAAAGTTTTCATTCTTATTTTAATCTTTCTATTACAATTGCTAACCTATTACAGGTTGTACGTTAAAGTTATTACTGTTATTTGCTGATGAAAGTTATGTGAATCAGACATATGTTATGACAGAACTTGACGGCATGTTAAAAAACTTAATTTCAGATTTGCGACAAGATATGTTGACGTTGCAAGTGATCAAGATTATGGATGATATTTGGCAGAGTGAAGGTCTGGACTTGAGGTAACTTTAAATACTACATATTCAATTTTTGCCCAGACTTGCTCCGCTGGTCATTCCACGATCATTTGAAAGGCTTTCTGATGAACTACATTTTAATGCATTGATTTTCTTGCATCTTCCATCATCCATGCGTCCATGTCTGATGCATACCGTACGTAAAAATGGCTTCATCTGTATGAGCAACTAGTTTAACGTCATTTATGCTCACTTAGGTACGGCTTTTGTGAAGGTGTTTCTAAGGTGTTTTGGTAAGATGCATACAATGTCATACATACTTACCTGCTTGTATACAATATACCTGCACACATACATAGATATTACATACTTATTATATGTGTGCATACATGCATACATACATACATACATACATACATACATACATACATACATACATACATAACTTATATATTATACATATAAGCTACTGCATTGAGTTTGAAATGCAGTTCAACAGTTTCTGCCAGATTGACGAATATGTGATTATGTGGACAGAATTGCAATGAAACATAGCTTAGTGATCTCATTATTAGTTTAACAGTCTTTGTAAGACAATTTTTGGCTTTCCATGAGTGTTATTTTGTACTTTGTTGGTTATGGTCTTCTGTAGCCTGAACGACATTAATCATCTATGAAATGGCAGTGTAGTTAAACAACAGCAATAAGTGATAATGGTATGCGACGACTCGGCCTTCCAACCTGTAGTGTTTCGTAAATGAATATAAATGTGAGATGGGAGGTTGTTTGATGGCTGTGCTTCTGTTTATGCCTTTCTGTATGATCCCATGCTCTTTGGAACGGACTCCCAACAGACCTCCGCTTGTTCGCTCATCCTCCTATCTACTCAATTTCCCCTCCTAATTCAACCTCTTCTCCGCTTGCACTCTCCTCTGCTGCTTTCCATTCACGACTGAAAACCGAACTATTCAAGCTATCTTATCCAGATTCTAATCAGGTTCCACCCAACTACCACCATCACCGACAACCACCGTAGCATCACGGTCTCCTCGGCTTGACCTCCCGAATTTTGACCTGGCACTGGAACGAAAAAGGCAGCTCTTGCTATTGCAGGCTTGATTTGACATGGCACCGGTGAATAAGCTGGTCTCCCTGATGTGGCTTTTGTGGGCACTGAGAAATTCTCGAAGATTTACATTGTTGCATGTTGGTCTGTTTCTACAGAGGCGAATAAACAATTATTATCTTGTTGGTCTCATTTCAGTTAAGCACGGTGCATATTTTTTATGGTCCAGGATGATTCCTTATGGATGCTTAGCTACAGGACACAATGCTGGCATGATCGAAGTGGTGCGTGATGCAAAAACTGTGATGCACATCCTCCGACAAGATATCCGGTCGGCAATTATGGTCCGCACAAAGGAGTTGCACAGCTGGATCAGGGAGAAGAACAAGCCACTGCCTGTGACTGCTGATGGAATGTCAGTTGGCTAGCTATCCTTCATATTGCTTCTTTTTGGATAAGTAGTTTGGCACATGGGTCCATTCTCTTGCTGAAACTTTTACCTCTTTTTGCTATTTTTTTATGCATTTGGTTTAGGAAAGTAGTTTTGCAATGTAGTTTGGTACATTGCTTCTCTGACTGAAGCTTGTACCAAACTTACCCCTTATATATAAGATGATATTTAAGCTCCCACTTGAGCTAAGTCTGCTTTCTGTAGTTATTTTTGAAGCATTGTTTATTCACCTCGAAACTGCTGTTTTGCTGTGCTAGAATCTGGAGTGCATCTGAGTAGTCCCTTTGTTTAGGGACTACCAAAATTCTTGAATGAATGAATGAATAAGTTCGTTGTGCCATCAAATGTTGCTTTGCAATATATATATATACATTATATATATATATATATATATATATATATATATATATATATATATATATTGCAAAGCAGCATTTGATGGCACAACGAACTTAACATACATACCAATGTTTTCTTAGTACTGTTTATTGTTACAGAAATGACTTAAGCTTACTAGCGATTGCATAGCATCTGTTAAAGTTGCTGATATAACTCGTATAAAATTATATTTATTTTTTGATGGTTGTTCTTGACAGCTGAAACTGATTTGAGTGGCTCTACTTTAGCAGCTGCACTTACGGTACTAATGTGACTTGTTGCAGCTCTGCCGAATGTCCGTACGTGCAAGCGATTGAGGCATTTACTATGTCCTGTGCCGGGTATTGTGTTGCAACGTTTGTTCTTGGGATCGGCGATCGGCATCCATCTAACATTATGGTCACTGAGGAAGGACAGGTACTGATGGATTTCTGAGTGTGGCGCTATATAAATTTCAGGAAGGAATAAATGAATGAATGATATCGGTATAAATAAATGAATGAATGATATCGGTTCAGTTGACTAATGTACTGCTTCCACCAACTGAGGTTTGGGATGCCTCTTGAGTAGCTCACTTGAAGAGGCGCTATACAAATGCATTTAATGATTGAATGTTTAAATGAATACACAAGATAGTTGCTACAACCCTAACTATTTGAGCAGTATCAAGAGACGACTTAAAAGGAGACTGCATTTAATCAGCACATCAGTCTCTTTGTATAATTTTCAAACCTAAGCTTGCAGAAATTTTTAAGCAATACAACTATGGAAAGGAAACATCATGGGTAAAATTGTGAAAGGACACCTTGAAAATTTCAAATCACCTGTAGTTATTTGTTTGTATGCGCATTTGTTATAGCACCCCTTCAAGCTCTCTACTCAGAGGTGCTCCCGACTAACAGCACGGACACTGCATCAGAGTTTCATGCTGAAGCGCTAAGCAATTGCGAGTGAAGGACTTGCCCAGGGTCCCTATGCAGCGACTTGGGGTGTATTCGAACCTGCAACCCTCTGGCTGCAAGGCAATGAACATACCCACTACACCACTGCGCCCCACTTATTTTACAGAACTGCTTTGTTTATTGCTCTTTGTGATATTACAATAACATTAAATATTAGGACTGCCATATGGCTCAGACCAGATGCTTGCCTGCATAGGTTGCTGTCTATAGAACGGACTTCCATCGTCAGTTTGCTTCACCTTTCTCACTTGCAGTCTTTCTCTTATCTTTCTCTCGCCTCAAATTCTACCTTTTCTGTCGGGTTCGATCGCAATGGGAGCGCTTCTGAAAAGCTTTTTGCTGAGAAGCACTTTATAAATGGTTATAATAATAATAATAACAACAACGCAGTTGCATTTCGAGGCACATTCACTCAGTTGTTCGGTGATGAGGACCACTAATTCCAGAATAAAGCAACTTTTCATGCAGTTTCTTTTATAAAATGCTGCGTTTCATAAATGATTGTTATAACAATAATAATAACAATGTCTTTTATATGGTGCACCTCATGCAAAACTAGCAGCACAATAGGTCTTAAATATGCAATAGCTTGGTTGTATACAATATTTATTGTTTATTCAGGTGTTCCACATCGACTTTGGACACTTCTTGGATCACAGGAAGAAGAAATTTGGCATCAGCAGGGAACGAGTGCCGTTCGTTTTAACGGAGGATTTCATTCGTGTTATCGCTAAAGGACAAGACAATCCAGAGAAGAGCCAAGAGTTCAACCAGTTAGTATTATGGCCACTCGTAATAGCATATTTAATATTACATTTGTTTGTTTGTATGTGCACTTGTTAAAGCGCCCCTTCAAGCACTCTACTCAGAGGCGCTCCCGACTGCAGAGCGGACACTGCATCGGAGTTTCACGCGAAGCGCTGAGCAATTGCGAGTGAAGGACTTGCCCAAGGTCCCTATGCGGCGACTTGAGGTGAATTCGAACCTCGAACCTTCCGGCTTCAAGGCAACAACGCCACCACTACACTACCGCGCCCCATTTGTACTAGTTTTATTAATTTTTTACCCTATGCCCTACTATTTAGGATGGATCATAGAGTGGATTTAAAAAGCAGTGATGAGCACATAATAATGAAATACTGTTTGGGTTACCTAGTAAAAAGAACATGAGGTGCGAGGGTGAGGTCACAGAAAGCAGGCGTTTTTTGTTGGAGAAGCACTTAAGTTTCCTGTAAGAGATTTTTGTAATTTTTGCGATGGGTATTGCTGTGTAGTTTTGCTGCTATATAAATCTCCCACTACATTGCATGGAACAATAGAGTGGACTGGACATTTGATTCATATGTTCTTTCATAAATTAGCATTAATAACTATTCAAGAATTTCTTCAACTGAGACAGCACAATGACTGTTCTTTTTGTGTAAGGAACACTTGTATTGAGTTTGTTTAACAAGTTTCTTTACATTAATTTTCGATGTTTGGTCTTGTTTATTCTAAATTGTATAGGCTAGATCTGCTGTTTTCATTATAATTTCATTGCATACTGCTCAATACATAATTTGTATTAGAAGTTTTTTAAATGAAGTCTTTTTGATGGCTGTGAATTGTTGACTGTAACATGCTTAGATTTACCGATGCTGTGAATAACCTGTATGGCTACTTGGCTAGTGTTTTTTCTCTTTGCACACAGATTCATGGAACTGTGTGGAAAGGCATACCTTTGTCTTCGCAAACACGCCAACGTTTTCATCACTCTGTTTACAATGATGCTATCCTGCGGCATACCAGAACTACAGTCGTTTGACGACATCGGGTATTTACGAAAGACGCTGATGGTCGACTGCAAGACGGAGAAGGAAGCACTCATCTATTTCCAATCACAGTTTAACGAAGCCTACGGTGGTGCATGGACCACAAAGCTCGATTGGTTCTTCCACTGGATCAAACATCCCACATAGGCGGAGTTGTTCGACAAATAATCCAATCTTGATTCATCCTGTACATCAAGTTGTGTAAATCGGAAGTTGTCGTTCACGCCGATTGGGATTGAGATGCTTTTTTGATTCTTTGCGTCGCAGCTTCATTCGCTTCACGTGCCATGTACACATTGTACAGCGTTGTTGAACCACGTAGGAAGGATGTGGTTGGTGTTTGTCTTCGTCTCGTTTCATTGTAGGATTGTTTTCTGTTGTTCGTGAATTCGTCTGTGTTATATTTGCGATTGTTAAATTGATAAGTTACACGAGCTGATATGCGGATGCTTGTGGCACAATTAGTTCAGTGACTGTGGTGAACTGTGGCAGTTGTAAAGTGACGGATTTATATTAATAATCATGCATTTGTTTATATTTAAACTTGTTAAACGGCATCTTGGCAGATGATTTTCAGCCTATTTGGTGATATTGTCTAAAGAACCAATTAGGCTTTAGAAGTTTTTTAAATGAAGGCTGTGAATTGTGGATCTAGCTAAATCTAATGAGCAACGGTTTAAAAGTAAAATTCTACACAACGCAGCTTGAATAGGATTTTTGGTCAACCAGTTGCTCCATAATGGAACGGTTCTGGGATAATAAAATTAATTTTCCCACTTCCCAAATATAACATTTCTGTGAATTATGGTCATTGGGAGGAATAGATAAATATTAGAATCGGCTTGAATAATAATTACTCTACTGATACCGTCATGGAAGCTTAACGGAATACTTGGAAACCTCATAAAGAACTGCCTCGTAGTAATCTCAGTTTATAAGGTTATTTTCTGCAGGCGAACTAAGTTTAGTGTCCATGTTGCTGACTGCATTGTATTCGAATTTTTAATGTAGCACATTTTAGGGAGTTTCTGGTGTAGCCAAAAATGCTCTTGACATGAAATCAAATGTATATATATATATATTATATATATATATATAAAAATATACAGTAGGCGATTTTGTAAAAAATATTTCTGTCCAATTTAGGCTAATATGGCCATTTTCATGTCTTTAGCAGAACTTAGCTATCTCTGTTCGAGCAGTTAATTTGTTTAAAATGTGCATCTTAAAAAACCGTTTCTGCCTCAAGTATATGTTTGATGCGCTTCTCTTGATCTCTCACTCGTAGAGCGTCGGTGGTCACTTTGCAAAAAATTTATATTGCATATTACGGCTTTCTTGTGAAGCTAGTTATTGTTTCAGCAGTTTTATTTTACCGGTTTCTTTCAAATCTGAGTACCGGTAATGTGTATCATATGCAGACAAAATGTACGGACAAGAAGTTAGGTTCCGACCGTGCTTTTTTTACCGTGCAAGTGTTGGAGCGCTTCTGAGCGATCTGCTTGAGACTGCTTCAAGACGCACTAATGAAAATCTTGAATGAATGATTGAATATTAACTTGGAAACTTGCCTAACAATGTTAACAATGCTACCGAAGATTTATAAATATATTACAAAATCAAGTCAATTTAAATTTTAATCAATGTCTCATAGTTTTCAAACATTCAGAGTTAATACCTAATACTGTAATGCATTTTGAACATATTCGAATAGCATTCGAAAATGCTTGCTCTCTTTGCATGACCACAGCATAGACAAACAATACAATACAAATCTATACAATACCAAACAAATAAAAATCTTCATCGATCCTCCCCTTCTAGAAGGGCACGTATTCTTTCTGCCAATGTAGAGCTCTGTTCCGAGTCCTTCATGCAGTAGAGAGAGTGACACAGGAAGACAATCTCTTTCCCTCGGTCAACTGAATCTTACCGGGTAACACTTTGGAATGTTTTCGGTTTCAAATGTCTACTTATAGTCCAATATCAATAGGCCACATCAGAACTAAAACGGTGAATTTACCGGCTTGCTCAAAATACACAGAACATGATATGCAACAACTTGTACGAGCATACATGCAGCATTACCGTTTATAACTGCAAACCATTGAAAGCTGCTTGGCAAACGAAATAATTTGTGTCTCTGGCACTATTAGCAACAAATGGCATTCACAGACGAATTATCAAAAAAAGGTATTCACTGATATGTAGTAACTACAAAATGTCATCACTGAAGGTAGATTTGATAGTTTACAAATTGTGAACCTAAATCAAAGATACTGACAACATCAACAAATGTACAGACTGATTGTTTGAACTATTTACAGGACTAGCCAATTACTTCAAAGCATTCTGTTAAATAATCTATCCCTCCAGATATTTAGAAAATTATATAACATGATATATATATATAGTATTGTATAATGTATATATACCTACATACGTGTGTATATATATATATATATATATGTACTTCTATATAATTTATATATTTGCACATTATATATGCATATAATTATATATACACACTGTCACACACATTCAATACCGAGCCCCAAACACTTGTGTACACGACCACATATGCATATGTATGCTAGTACTGTAAGAGGTGTTTTATAAATTCTCATATACAATACCTGGTACACACTTCGGTTCTCCTCCACATGTATTGTACATGTGAAAGTAACCACGTCTTGGTAGGAATGGAGAGTGAACAGCACGGATCTTGTGCTCAGCCCCATTGCTAGCACTATCAACCCTCAGCCCCATTGTCAACCAACAACATTTAGCAGTTGATGTCATTAATTGAAAATCACATCCAGATGGAACCCACTCTATGTTAGTGATGGCCTACCCTTCTTCTCAAAAGCACTCGATATCGGTGATCCAAGCATGCAATACTTCAAACTATTTCATAATTCTGCTCAGTAAGCGCACTGTGTGCAACCACTCTTCTGAAATCATGTTTTCAACTTGGAGTCGTGTTGCACTATCCAACACGCAAGATCCAAACTCAGTGCACATTTTCAGTCACCAATCAACTTCTCCGTGTTCCATTCGTTTCCATTCGTACGCACTCCTCACTCCAGTCTGTTCCTTCACGAGCACTTAACAATACCAAAACATTTTAAAATCTCCTTCACCCACAAATGAATGAATGCAACCGACGTAACAAAACTGCATGCCAAAACAAAACGATTCACTTCTTAAAACGATTCTTCCTATCAAAAACTGCAGCTATTGTGATCAAGATGCCACCAAACGTCTGAAAAGCGCCACCGGTGTAGAATGGAATGCTGTAGTCGTTTGTTTTGTCGAAAATCCAACCTAAAAAAGGACATGATCAAATTCTTATTCTGTAGATTGTAGGCAACTAGTTACGCTCAATAATTGCCATTCAGAGCTCTGTGAAATCTGGATCTAGGCAACACTGCAGGATACTGGTTGTCATCCAAACCCTTTTTGCACAAGTCTTTTAGTTTTGGATTACTCGCATGCCTCACTAGGCAAATAAAAAAAATAGATGGTGCCAGTTGTCTGAAGGCAAAGACTTCAAGGAAGGCATTCCAGAATAACTGTTGCACAGCTGAGAAGACAAGACGATCCTTAGTAGATATTTACGTTTAAAGTGCACCGTTATGCTGCAAGATACCGCAGCAGTGCAAAAATCGTGACAAGCAGTTCACCCAAGCCATGCTACACATGGATAGATCTGTAAGGGGCCATTCCATCTCAAATCAACAACTTTTTTACAAAAGTTCCAGTTCGACCATCTCGGATTTAAATGAAAATTTTACAGAATGTTTATAATGGTATTAGATGAAAGTATGCCAATTTTCAGATCAATATCTTAATTAAGTAGTTTTAAAGATATTAAATTTTAAAGATGTCTGAGGTGCCCTCGTTTTTGACATTTTGGAACTCACGTCTAAATTTGGTATATAGTTTCATCTAATACCATAATAAACATTCTGTAAAATTTTCATTGAAATTCGAGATGGTCGAGCTGGAGCGGTGGCGGCATTTGCAGTTTAACGTCACTGTGTGGTAACAAAGACCATTAGTGACGCCCTCCTCCTTTATCCAGGCTTGGGACTGGCACTGGCAGAGTGCAACCAGTGGCGGAGTTAAAGCCATTTGTTGAATTGAGGCGGAATGAGTCACACTTAAAAGCTAATCCATACACAGGGACCCTAAAATGCATGGTACCCATCCAAACGCACAGCAGTGGTGAAGGATCTTGCACTATCAATTCATATGAAAACACAGTAGGTTCAAGGCCAATTGTTTGCTGTAGAAATGTATACAATTGCTTTCACATTTAGATGCATGATGTGTATTTATGACAAAAATTGATTTATTGATTAAAAGCACTCAAGATTGTAAAGCATTCATATGAGCATGTAAAGACCTTTAACAATTCAGCACGTTTAGTGCAGCCTTTAACATCATTCAGTGGTGGCACATGTGATTCTAATTGTGCAGGATAGCTGCACTTGTGTACGGTACACATTTTCACTGGAGAAATTAGCATTCAGACTTGAACCAAACACAGAACGTATAAAAGGTAAAATGTATACGAGTCAAAAACAGGTGTCCTGATTTCAAAATGAATCCGTGGCTGTGACAGCTATACAATTTCAGCAGGCCGCGTGAGGGTCATGGAAGTTATTGAGTAGGTCGAAGAAATGAATTGTAAAGATGATAATATTAAAAATTCCAAAGACTTTTTGGCAGGTTAAGAGTAAATAACCTGCCACTATCTAAGGCAGTGCTTCCACTGAAATGAGTACATTCAAACAGCCACATACATGATTGTTACATTACTGCATTGAGTAAGCAGGTAAAATATTTCATTATGTATGTCAATGCAACGCGAGCGCTGGCTTTTGAGGTGGAACTAAAAATGGACTAACCTAAAGTCGATTTCACCTTGAAACCTAATACCGGCCAGCACAGAGTATGTCGTGATGCTGCATCAAATTTGACATAACCACCGCAACGCTACAACTGCTTCTGTCGATGAAAACTGAGCCAAGCATAGGCAGATCAGTAGATAAACATCTCATTAATAGAAATGCGCAATTTACACATTTTGAGCTAACCTGATCCAGTGGCGGATCCAGAATGTTTCGAAGGTGGGGGGGGAGCCAAAAGTTTCGGTCTTGTTGGTGGAACAGGGGAAAAATTTTGTGTGATTTTCGCCACCAAAAAAGTTGATGACCTTTTTTTTAGTCATTCGTCCAAATTTTCCGGAAAAAGATACCAATTCATCTGCCGAAAAAAGTTGATGACCTTTTTTTAGTCATCGACCAATTTTCCGGGATAAAGATGCCATTTAAACCGCCGAAAAAACTGATCTTTTTTTAGTCATCGGCCGATTTTCCTGGAAAAGAAGATACCATTTCAACCGCTAAATCGAACGGGGGGGGGGGGGTGGGGGGGCCACGTCCCATACGATTTTGTGATGGGGGGGCCTGATGTCCTGTTTTTCTCTCCCGCTACATTTATTTAATGGCTTGTTGAAACCAAATGGGGGGCAACGTCCCATGCAATTTTTAAATGGGGGGGCCATGGCCGGATTGGCCCCCCTGGATCCGCCCCTGAACCCGATGATGGCTTAACAGCTGAGTGTGCTGTATAAACGGTGTGTGTGTGTGTGTGTGTGATATATGCAACTTGCTCCTGGGTCAGTCCATGTGAAATCATCAAATATGAGACATACCTTGTTGCTGACCTATCTCAGATTTGGCTGTAATTTTGATATTTTGAAGTTTGATATGTTTGTACATCATATGCAAATTTTTAGAAGCCTGTCGCAATGTTCCTGTATTTTATGGCTGACCGACATAGAGGGGGTACAGGGCACTCGCGACATGTATGAATGTGGTGGCTAGTTTAGAGGTCATTATCTCAGGAACGGATATACATAGGAATGCACAATTTTCGTATTTTATACAACTTTTGGTGGACTTTCTGATTCTGTAAATAATTCCAAACTGGAAAAAGTAGTTTTTCACTAATATGAGTGCAAAACTGACGAAAAACTCAGTTGTGAGTTGAATTTGACAATATTCATGGCACTGTAGCAGTAAAGATCATTAAAGCAGCTGCAAATAGTTTACATTTCTATTATCTGCATATAGTTCACTCTTTATGTAACAAAGGTTTGCAAAAAATTCAATATCGTCGATTGAAACTTGCAACCGAGTTTTTCACCAATTTTGCATCAATATGAGTGGGAAACTGTTTGTTTCAACTCAGAATGATTTACAGAGTCAGTAAGTACACAAAACATTGTACAGAATCACCAATTTTTGCAAGCCTATGTGCATCCATTCATGAGATACTAGCCTCTGAACATGTCAACAAAGTCCAAAAAGGTCGCGAATGCCACAATATAGCGTCACTTCGACCACTTACAATCATGTGATGGACTCATATATCCAGGACATATGATATATCACTGGAAAGGTCTGTTCAAGCTCTACAACACTAAGTCAAAAGCATTGTTCTATCAGTTATCCCACATGCAAATATCTGCAGTCAAACATGAGGTAGTTTACTGGGCGGACCAACTTTGAAGACTCATATCGCCACAAAAACGCAAAGTAGATATGCTGAGATTGGTTATGTAAAGAGTGAACTATATGCAGATAATGGAAATATAAACTATTTACAATAACTGCTGTGGTCAAAAGTGCTACAATGCCTTGAACATAGCCGATTGAAACTTGCAACTGAGTTTTTCGTCAGTTTTGCACCCATATTAGTGAAAAACTATTTATCTATGCTCAGAATGGTTTACACAATCAGAAAGTCCACAAAAAGTTGTTCAGAATCACCAAATTTTGCAACCTTATGCGCATCCATTCATGAGATACTAGCCTCTGAACATGTCAACAAAGTCCAAAAAGGTCGCGAATGCCACAATATAGCGTCACTTCGACCACTTACAATCATGTGATGGACTCATATATCCAGGACATATAATATATCACTGGAAAGGTCTGTTCAAGCTCTACAACACTAAGTCAAAAGCATTGTTCTTTCAGTTATCCCACATGCGAATATCTACAACCAAAGATAAGGTAGTTTACTGGGCGGACCAACTTTGAAGACTCGTATCGCCATGACGACGCAAAGTAGAGAGGTAAGATTTGTTACATAAAGAGTGAACTATATGCAGATAATAGAAATGTAAACTATTTGCAGCTGCTTTAATGATCTTCACTGCTACAGTGCCATGAATATTGTCAAATTCAACTCACAACTGAGTTTTTCGTCAGTTTTGCACTCATATTAGTGAAAAACTACTTTTTCCAGTTTGGAATTATTTACAGAATCAGAAAGTCCACCAAAAGTTGTATAAAATACGAAAATTGTGCATTCCTATGTATATCCGTTCCTGAGATAATGACCTCTAAACTAGCCACCACATTCATACATGTCGCGAGTGCCCTGTACCCCCTCTATGTCCGTCAGCCATAAAATACAGGAACATTGCGACAGGCTTCTAAAAATTTGCATATGATGTACAAACATATCAAACTTCAAAATATCAAAATTACAGCCAAATCTGAGATAGGTCAGCAACAAGCCCTTGGTGATTTCACATGGACTGACCCTCCTGCACCTCCATTCTGAATCATAGGACTGTGTGACTAAGATCTTTAATGTTTCAACATTGGACTTTTTCTGGATTTTAATTAATAAAGAACTTATATAATGGTTTCTTAGTGTCACCACCACCCTTGAGTGCTCCGTCCAATGTTAAATGATGTTATCACATATAAGTGCTCTTGGCAATGCCCTGGGAACATTTTAAAGCTTAAAACACTGCTATTTGTCAATTGTCAAATAAAGGTCTGGTTGCCAATATTCAGCCAAACATGGTAGGCCTCCATGTAGTTTACATACCTTTCAAACATACTGCACTTTCATATGTTTGAAAGCGTATTTACAAGCACTTTAAACATACTGCACTTTCATAATTATGTGTGAAAGCGTATTTACAAACACTGCTATCTAACAAAAGACATCTAAAGTTTAACAGCTTGCTGTTTGTCAACTAGCACTCCAGTTGCTAAACTTTCTGCCAAGTGTTGCATGGCAGTTTTTCCAAAGCAAACCAGCAGTTCACTAGAACCCTTCAAGTTACCTACTTCACTTACTGTACATTCAAAACTCATCTGCGAATAGCATCAAAACACTTCTTACCATTTCATCAAGATTGAGAATTTATAACCTTAGAATACCAGAAGAGATTTTCCCAAATCTACCACCAGCAAATCCAATCTTAACTAGGTAAAATGCAGGGTTTTTAACAGAAATTTTTTAAACTGCACAACCAGCAAATTTGAATCTAGTGTGCCTTTGGCGGAAAAATTTCTGACGACCTTTTTAAGTCGTCTGTCAGAAATTTTCCCCAAAATGGTGCAAGTCGCCGGCGATAAAATCTGATGATTTTTTTGTAATTCACCTAAAATTTGGCCTTCCGGCATATTTTTCGGAGCAGAACCCTTTCGTTCCATTCTGCTCTTCCATGATAAATTGGTTGCAGTTATCTTTTTCTAATGATTTTCACTGCACAAAATTGCTTTTGCAACTGCACAAATACAACTGCACATCTGTGTACAACTGCACGCTAAAAAAGCCCTGCTGAAACGTATTCTTTCATCTTAGTTACTGGTATTCCGCTTACCTGCCAAAGGTACACCTATAAGCGATCCAAGACCTGTGAAGACTAGCACAAACGCCTGCGCACGAGCGACATTCTCAACGCCAACCAAGTCAGACATGACGGTTGTCTGTACAGTCAAGGCACAGCCTACAAAGAATGGTTACACAGATCACTAATTCGTCACTTTCTGCTGAACAGCACTTGATATTTTTCACAAGGAATGGAATCTGATGACTCTTGTTTATTGCGCTTATGCGTTGTAATCGGCATCCATGAACACCACACACAGCAAGGAGGATGTTAGTAAATATACTCTTTTTTAAACCAGTTGCCTAATAAAATTGCACTCTGGTGTTTATGCATATAAAAACACGAAATGTTGAAAACAAAGAGCATATATGGCAGCCAACAAAGGTGCCCATTCCATGTAACTCTAGCCCAAAATGTTGATGTCACTACATGCATAGGCGCAACCACCTATGGGACCCACGGGACGCGTCCCCCAACTTTTGAGTGGTCCCATTGACTTTATCATTATGGTCCCCCCAACTTTTAGGATGTGATTCATTTTGTCCCCCCCAACTTTTAGGACGTGATTGCACCTATGACTACATGAGACAGTGTCATCCATAGACAAATCGAGGCAAATTAAAAGTTTCGAGCAAACACACAAACAGATGTTTTACTTTCTAGTTAAAAGCTACATAATTCAGTAAAGCTAGGTATACATTACCGGTATGTTCTGACCATAAATAAATAAGTAAGGCAGAAATAAAGTGCTTCTCATGAAATTGCAAAGACTTTGGTTTTAGAGACTTCCCCTATCTGGTCTAGTTAAAGAAATTCAGTCAATTTAACGCAATTCTGTAATAACTGGGGGGGAGGGGAAATAAGTTCATTTAAATTGAAAAGGATAAATTTTACTATATATTCTCTGAAACTTGTAGTCTTATGCCTGAGGATGAACTATCATTCATATAGAACTATTAAATCACTCAGCAGCACCATAGATAAATTCTTTGAAGTGCTGTAAGCAAGTAATACAAGTAATAATTTAATACTAGTAAAGAATGCCTTACCTCCAAGGAAGCCAATAGCTGCACCTAATACAGCAACAGAAGTGAAAGTACTGGCTGTGGCGGTAATGATAAGCAGAATCCCACCTAAACCGATAGACAAGCCGTACTGCAGAGTCCTGTTCGTACAGCTCAAATTCCCAATGACACTTCCGATGATCCTAGCAGCCAGTGTTGCAACACCGATAACAGTGGGCAGTAGGATTGCCAAATCCCTTGTGATCTGTAGAAACACGGCTCTCTTAGGCGTATGTTGGTAGAAGACGACCATGCCAACGTTCATAAAGAACGTACCGAAGCAGCACAGAGCAAAAGCTACATTCCTGAACAAGCTAAAGTTCGTCATATCTCTATAAAGCTGGACAAGCATCGCACGAAGACCGTCGTTCTTCACATTCCCGACTCTGACTGCTTTGACCTCGTTACCTTTGCTGTCAATCAGCTTAACATCTGAATTTCTTACAGCTCGTGGAATTGGTGTCACTGGTCGATAAACAGATCCAAACACAGAACAGTTTGCAGCTATTCCAGCCAAGATCAGCAGCGCACCCCTCCAACCAAATTCCTCAATAAGCTTTCCCACAACGGGTCCTCCGATCAGAGTGCCGACTGATATTCCGGCTGCCGACATTCCCGCTGCAAGGGCTCGATGCTTCTGAAAGTGTTGCTGAACGATTACGAAGCTGGAAAGTGTTATCATGTTGAAACCCATTCCTGCATAACAAGAACACGACTACAGTCAGATTAAAAGTGCAAGAAACGGTATTTAAAGTAACTTTGCATGAATTAAAAGCAAAAAAGCAAAATACCAGGCAATCACGATGCGCATACAATCATACATACTAGATATTACTGAGATAAGTCTGTCAAGCAATACAAGCTAGTGATTGGTCAGTGTTTAACCTCGTCTCTCTCTGCTTTAGGGGGAGGGAGGATTCAGGTTTCTGGGGTGGCAGAAAAAATGGCCGCTTTAGGCGAATAGGGACAGACGGCAACCGCTCAGCCAGACACCGATGACACCTTCTAACTGGTAATTTTTTTCTGACAACCTTTTTTTAGTATTTCACCTAGAATATCCCATAAACAACTATGACAGACTTTACATATCACCACAAGACCTGTCCGATATTTGCGGGGGGAATGCTACGTATAAAATTTTTCTGAAATATTACCTATGTGAATGTTAACAACAGCTCAAGACTTTTCTGGGGGATGTCACAACAGCTCAAGACTTTTCAGGGGATGTCATTCCTGGGGTAACTTCCCCCCCAGACACGCCTACATTAAACACTCGCTTGTGCATATCAACCCTTAAACACAGACATTATGTAAATTTTATTCTTCTAATGTACACAGTGTATGTTGAAAATCCACAAATGAAGTGAAAAGAAATTTTCAAGTCGTTTAACACCGGTAGGCAAAAATTTCCTTTGGACATTACGGTATTTAAAAGCAGTGCTTACACTTCAAACAAATCCAAAGATGGTTACAAAATTAAGTATTTTCATGGCAGTAAGCAGTTTTAATTGCAATTTTTGTGTGAAGAAAGTAGCAATTAACTCAGCGATAGTGACTACATTTTTTATGGTTTTCATGGTTTATCTCACGTAGACCGAATATAATCGAATTTAATCGCAATTAAATTGTTTAGATTAATCAATTAAATTTTATCTTAATAAGCACCAGCCCTGTATCGAATGTCAAATGTACCAGAACATGAAACCCAACCCACAACAAAATGAATTCTTTATAATGTAGCATTGTTATCACCTGATATATGTAGGCCTATATGATAAAATTCTAAGAGACACTCAGAGGTTCTTGTGCTAGATAACAAGTGTCATATCTACAAGAAGTCAGAAGATCATTCAATCACACCATGACACTTAACATGAAACTTTATTCGATCAGCCTGTGTCAGGGAGCCAACCAAGTCATGGATTAGGGCTTTACATTCCACACTTAGTCAAGAATAGCCTTCTGCACTGAGCATTTTATGTATAGAAAATGAAAAGTTCTGTAGTCTTTCAACTAATTAAACACAGTACTTAAATAATATTGGCAAAAACCATAGCCCTGGCAGACAGCTCACAAAAAATGAAACACAGATACAAAAAGGAATAGTTCAGAGTTTTAAATGATGGTACACCAGGATGATTGATTGATTGATTGCAAGAACTTTATATAATATATTATAGCGTCTCTTGAAGAAACCTACTCAGAGGTGCTCTCTAAAGTTGTCAATGAAAATCTTATTGAAACTATTTCATTCTTAAAATTATATATTAATTCTTAAATTTTGTCCACCAATGATTCTAATACATGTGATACTCTGCAAGAGAATTACATATAAAACGACCAACTGTGACAAGAGAACTCAGGATATCCTCCCTAATGATTAATTGCAAGAGGACTTTGCCCTTGCCTGCTGTATATTGATCTGATCTTAGCTGGTGTTAGACCAACAATTCAATTTTTACCTTGTGGTATACTAAAAATTAAGTTAAAAATGATTAAATAGTTTCTTCAGATTCTCTGCCCCTAGGCAGGTTCGAACGCAAAATGCTGCCACTCCATCCTCTGTTGTGCCTTCTCCTTGAGTTTTGGTAACTGTCCTCCATCATCCAGTCCAGCATCATCTGTCTCGGTCTTCCTGTTGTTCTTTTCCCCTCCATTTTCTATTAAATAGCTACTAACTAAAATGCAAAAGCTTGCAGAAACATTCACATAAAATAAATCTCATAACCTAAACTCTAAATCCGGCCCCGCATTTAGTATTTAGTCGTTGCTTCAAGTCTGCATATCAGACACAATGTAGCATTCATCTCCTGCCACACTTTACTACCAATAAATTATGTCATTGCTTTACATTACACGCTGCGTCATGACGTAACTTTTTTACCAGGAACATTTCATGACTTACAAATTTGTTGATAAGCATGTCATGATTAAAACGGTGTTTGAATTTTTAAAATCAATGAATATTTACTACTTATTTTCATTTTTACAAAATTGATCCTTTTGTTCATGGACACAGTAAATATTTGTATCTTGTATTGTAAATTGACCATTTATACAGCGCTTCTCGCAGTAAGAGACTTTCAGAAGCACTCCCAGTGCGTGCAACCCCAAGAGAAAAGGCAGGTTTTGAGACAAGAGAAAGATGACGAAAGACCACAAGAGAGGATGACAGATCGGGGGAAATCCATTCCATAGGAAGGGACCTACAGTGGATTTAGAATCGACTAAAACTGAGTTACATTAAGTCAATGAAGAGAAACATGGCATGTACCTGCAACGAAGCCATAACTGAAATACAAGAAACCGATGCTGGGAGCCAGAGAACTGATCGCAAATCCAAAGCACCAAGTGAATCCACCGACGACAGCCACCACACGACAACCGTAGAATTTGATGAAACCGCTGTAAACTATTCCTGAAACAAACAAATAAAACTATGTATCTTTTTTATTTTCTTGAATTTGCTATATAGTGCCCCTTCAAGCTCACTACTCAGAGGCGCTCCCGTCTACAGCACGGACACTGCATTGGAGTTTCATGTCAAAACGCACGAACAATTGCAAGTGAAGGACTTGCTCAAGGTCCCTACATGGCGGCTTGATGTGGATTCGAACCTGGAACCTTGTAACGATATCCTTGGTCCCACCCATACATTCTTACCTTTCCGTTACAAACCTCTCCGGCTCCAAGGCAGTGAACCCACCACTACACCACAGCGTCCCACATACATACAGCGAATCAAAGAATTTATTCATCACTTAAAATACAAAACATAGACAAATAATTTAAACAAGGCCAATTAAGCATGAATAGGGAAGGCCCAAGAAGGCCCTTTCATACTGAGAGAGGTGATCCAGCTTACTGAATTGGTCTGTGTGCATTCTAGTACCATGTCCCTTAAGTCTGACCACGTTGACAGATTAGCTGTTTCCAACTTTCGATTGCTAAGGGTTGTACATTTACTTATTTTATATGCAGCAGATTTTACAGCTGTAGTCGATTTTCTGAGTCATTTCATTGTAGGAAATTGACTCACATGCATCACCTGGTCTAATTGAATTGTGAAGACAGTCTTAACAAAAGACTTGTGGGTTGCGGTGGTGTAGTGGGTATGTTCGTTGTCTTGCAGGTTCGAATCCACCTCAAGTTGCCGTGAAGGGACCTTGGGCAAGTCCTTCACTCACAATTGCTCAGCGCATCGACATGAAACTCTGATGCAGTGTTCTCACTGTAGTCGGGAGCGCCTCTGAGTAATGAGCTTGAAGGGGCGCTATAACAAGTGCACATACAAACATGCAAAAGACGATTAAACACATGATTTATGGAAAATCGAGGAAGTGGCAGAGTATAATTATATATTCGTTTTATTGACAAAATAGCCAGTCGACATAATGCGACAGCTAACAAGCACAAAGAGAGCAGCGGATAAAGCCTAATAAACATTTTTATACAGCATCCGTGTTATAAAGTTTTTGTTGTTTTTACTGGTTAGTTCAAATAGATGTGGCCTAGGACGCATTGTATTTGCCAGGATGCCTATATGAGAAGCATTTACGAAGTACATGATCGTTGTCCTTAATTACAGCTGTGAAGAGGGCAGTATCAGCAGTCTCAGCCATAATGTCTGCTTTTGGAGAATTGGTGGGGAGGAATCCAGCTCGTCTGACATGTCCCAGGAACCTTTCGATGCAATCAACCTCACCATTTACATTCTGGGCATAATAACAAGTGGCTAATGCCATGACAGGTTTATTGCTGTAACTGCTCAAGCATGGGAAATATACCTTATGGTTCATTGGCCATTTTTTTATTTATTTTTTGCTATATCAAATCGAGACTCCTCCAAGGCTACACCACAAGTGAACAAAATATCTGCAAAACTTCACACAAAATTCATCGGATATCCTGAGAAATGTTGATTTTCATGCTGAGTTGGGCAGCACCTAAGAGTGTGCTAATCAGTACTTGTAACAAGCAGGCAAAGAGTAAATCCTTGAATATGGGCCTCTTGAATCTTGGACCTCCATGCCAGACTTGGACTTCAACCTCATATATCTGGACAACCCTCACACACAAGTCACACAACACAGCTATCATGAATAAACCAGTGCTCTGTGCTAAACTCTTAAGTAGTTTTAAATATTGAGATTACAATTACAATGTGAGTTACTTTTCAAGAAGTATATATGAAATGCCTTATATGACGTATACGCAGTACAAACACAAACACGTGCACACGCACGCACGCACGCATACATACATACATAAATACACGCATGCTTGCATAAAATCTTTTAGCAAAAATTGCGTCAGTTTATAAAAGAGTGGAAACTACAAAATTAATAATTACACACATTTCAATTTCACTTATGTTTCGAAGAACATGACAAAAAATGCACAATAGACTTGTGCTCAACAATACCTTAACACCTAAAGATCAGATAACACAAGCTTCCTCTGTGTGTCTGTCTGCCTGTCTGTTTGTCTGTCTGTCTAGTTGACTGGCCATTGACTACCTTAACTAATTTACATACATTCTGAAAGTTGAATGGCCTCCATTATATACATTGTATGGAATTGCCTCACTCTTGAGCTGCACCTCTTAACTAGATCACTTTCTAACACATTCTATAAGCAATTGAAAACTGTTCCTTTTGACCGTGCTGGAATCGGGAGTACCTATGAGTAGTTTCCTTAAAGAGGTGATATATAAATACCTGAATGGTGCACAAATTCACGTTTCAGCAAGGCATCAACCTGGAATGACCTCCCTGTTACACTACGCTTAGTTTCCAGGGCTCACTCCACACTGTTCCCTTAAGAACCTCAAAACAGTCATATTTAGCTGTGGCTGGGCCAGGAGCGCTTCTGAGTAGCCTACCGTGAAGAGGCTATATAAAAAATATCCTAAATAAAATCATGTCTTGCTGCCAGTGACACGAAACGGAGTATCACCCCCTGAAAGCTATCCGGGGGGATGAATTAATCTATACCCCCGGATGGAATTAAGCGGTCTATACTATCCGGGGGGACAAACCATTCTATCCTCTTTTTTGAAAAATGCGCATAATAAAAAAATTTAGGCTGTAATCAAACTTTAAAGTGACTCCAATTGTTTTAAGTGTCCTAAGCAATGCTCAGATAAAGGCAACACGAATTTATTTAGTGACTCTGAGTGTTCTTAAGTGTTTTAAATGTTTTAAGTGCTCTAAAAACAGGGCAAAACAAATTATCTAGTAGGAATAAACAAACCTGTTAATGTCATTGTTCAAAGCAAAGCAGATGAAAATTAATTTGCCAAAAAAAACACAGGCGGAAGCGTTTTTTTGACTTTTTTTCATTTGGGGGGATACAATTAATACGGGGGATACTCTATTTCGTGACACCGGCGCACACAACAGCTCAATCAATCAATGCAAATGACAAAGTGAATCAATTGCAGAATGATGCTCACAGCTTGCATTTAGGTATCTATGCATGTAACAGTACGTCATATTGCTGGCTCCACATTGTTTGGTTGTTTGTATGTGCACTTGTTATAGCGCCCCTTCAAACTCTCTACTCAGAGGCGCTCCCGACTGCAGAGCAGACACTGCATCGGAGTTTCACGCCGAAGCGCTGAGCAATTGCAAGTGAAGGACTTGCCTACGTGGCGACTGGAGGTGGATTCGAACCTCAAACCTTTCGGCTTCAAGGCAACGACGCCACCACCACACCACCGTGTCCCACATTGGCATACAACGGGGAGTTCTACTCAGAGGCGCTCCCGACTGCAGAGCAGACACTGCATCGGAGTTTCACGCCGAAGCGCTGAGCAATTGCAAGTGAAGGACTTGCCCAAGGTCCCTACGTGGCGACTGGAGGTGGATTCGAACCTCAAACCTTTCGGCTTCAAGGCAATGACGCCACCACCACACCACCGTGTCCCACATTGGCATACAACGGGGAGTTCTGTGTTTAAGTTGAATCAAATGGGTCATGGTCATATTGATTGCAAGATCTACTTCAGCAAATATATTCAAGTGTATAATTATGGTATCCTCTTCTGTGTCAGACTTCCCTCTTGAAAGCGTCTTCCTCAGCATAAATGTACATCTGCAGTCAACAGTTTTGTTCGGCATACTTCTTCAAACTGTCTTGTTTACGTTAGAGAGTTACATATGCATATGTGAGGTCGATAAGGAGTGCTATATACACGAGTACATGCAACATATGTCGATCTGAATCACTAGTTGCCATTTTTTTTACCATTGTTGAGCCTCAAATCAAGTCTGTGTCACACTTTCATGCAATCATGGTGGAAGGGTTTATGCTTTTGATTTCATTGCAGTTTTGCTTGAAGCAGTCCACATCTTTGAATGGTTGACTTCTATTAGCAGAAATCTTGGTTTCTGGATTGTGTCACTATCTGTTTATAACATCATTTTGTAAGTATGCAAACCTCAGTGCTATATGAGAACCATAATAATGCATTTTAATTGGCAATGTTGTAATCTTAATGCAAAAACTTCTATTACTCAAAACTTACTATTTCTCCTTGGCTTTTATAATATATTTTTTATTCAACAATCCGGTTGACAGAACACAACCAGTTGCAGTGTAGCATACAATTATGCAGTTGAAACAATTCACAAGAACGCAGATCACAGAATACACAAATCTTAACTATACTTACAGAACAGACAGCCTGCAATAATCACTTGGATATCTAACTCCATCTTCCCCTGGTGGCTGACTATCCGTGCTTCAGATTCACATCGTTCATGCAAGAATTTTATTTAATAAACAACATTAATGTATATGATCAAAGCATAAGTAATGTGACGGCTCTTACCTAATATGCTGCCTGTTGCTAGAAACAGTGATCCGACCCAGCCTGTGGTAGCGCTTCCGGCATTAAAATGTTCGACAAATGACATGTAGAAAATGGAAAAGCTGATGAACATGCAGCCAACGATACAGCAGCTGAGAAATGACGAAATCATTATGGCCACACTCCACGAACTACATGCGTCTCTTAGACCAACAGATTTGTCGGCATTCACAGGAACGTTGCCATTCTGCGCATGTTCTACATCGTGAACAGCGTTGCTGGCTTTAGTTTCAGGGGATGCGAAGTCTATTGTCAGACTATCAAGTTCTGATGCTGATGCTGATGAATGTCGTCTTGATGCCATCTTTTCTTAAGTCTCAATAGCCTGGCAAACAACAATAACACAAACAACAATACATTTCTGATGCGAAATTGCAACCCTACATTCCAAATGTGAAGCAACAACTCTACATTCCAAAAATGATGTTACAACAATTATACTCTACATTTCCAAACCTTAATTGATTCTGACATAGTTGCCTGTCAATCATAATTATCTGTTACCTGTCATTCATAGTAACCTGTCATTCATATTGGGAAATGTGTTAAAATAACGTTTATTTGACTGTAGACCCATTGTGCGTCAATAGTCAATAACAGAAAGCACAAAAGTTGAGATTTGTTGATGATTGTCTAGATACACAGATCGTAAAAGAAAGCATATGAAAAAAACTATGAAGTGGCAATTGTGCAAAAAATAGTAAACAGTATTTGTTTATGTTTGGGCCCTTTTGGGCCTCAGTAGCCAAGAACTGGACCACAGTTTATGATTTTCTGATTGTTGTGTATTTTGATAGCCGAGAAGAAGAAATTCGTACAAAACAATCTTTGCACAAGTAACCTGGCACAACGACAAAATAAATGCATGGAAATATACTTTTCTCTACCTATGTGAATTGGCGAACGGTGATTGATGTTTTTGTAATAAAAATTATGCAAGAATAAGACAACATCAATCAACATGAAAAGATGTCAATAGTTATCTGACCTGCAGCTCTCCGAACCTGCTAACCACTGTCCCAATGTGATATCAGAAAAACTTAACAGAGGTCATGAACATACCTGAATAGATGGCTGCAGTGTGATGCTCTCGGTTAGCAGACCTACATTATACTAAATAAATGCTAAATTACATACTCACCCCTCTATGGTAAAGTCCGCGGGTCAAGTAGTCGTCGTCTGCATTAAGTCGGTCTCTGTTTGAGCGAGCGCTGGTTGTAACGAACAGTGTAAACAAACCGTCTGACTATATATTTTGGTTGTCCTCGCAGTTGCTAAACACGCTGTGCAGCAGATCATTTCAAGGTCCATCATAGGTCATGAACTACGTTATCGTGCGTGCCAGCATCATACAACTGATCGAACCAGCGCAATCTGCTAGTTCGGCATTAATTACATTTTTTGTATCTTGTGAGCGTTTATATAATCTTCAACTGCACGCATCAGCAAATAGCAATTGCAAAATCATTCGAGTACACGATTACAATGCAAACCTGTGCTCTGAGCGAGAGCTGGCCAATGATTCCTAACCTCATGTATCGTCTGTGAGCTTCAGACTCCGCCTACATTTTGCCAGTGGCCTATCTCCTCGTGCTTTCGTTGACTACACAAAACTGAATAGGCCGACACAAATATTGAACGCGTCAATTATTAATTGGCAGCCAATGGTCCGTACGTGGTCCTGCTTAGTCGCTAAAATGCAACATTATAACACGAAAGGATGACAGATCCACGTTTTCGGTAAAGAACCTTGACCTGGAACTGACTCCGACCTTCTAAGCGTATCAATTAATTAATCAATTTTTCTTTGAATGAGCGCCTACACATACGCTGGTTCCATTACTTCCATAGACCAGTTTTTTACCATGGCTGGTGCCCCGCGTTTAGTGTCAGATGAGCAGCTCATCGCTTGATTTTAGAGATTACGGTATGCGATTTAAATCTCGAGGTTTCGGTTACGAGCACGGCGAGCGCGGAATGTGATATCCTATTATATTCCTACCCGGAGGTCTGGGCATAGCCCAAAGTGTAGCCTATGTCTATTCATACGGTGTTAATTCACAGATAAACGTAAACCGTAAATGTTAAATGTGGTTAAATCCAGATTGTCCAGTGCTTAAAGTGTGGAAATAAGTGCCTGGACGTCTATAGCTATGACCTTTCCAAAAGAAGTGCCTGGACGCCCTTGCCTTTTCAGGCTATGCTAGTCAATAAGACAGTGGCAGGACGGCGTTCAGTTTTAAAATAAGTGCATGGACGCCGTCCATGACCGTCCAGTCACACTTTAAACCCTGATTAAATCCTCAAAAAATGCGCCAGAGAACAGCCTAATGGAACTCACCACATCTCCAATCTCCATCATGATTAAGACCTATAGTGACGTGGGACCTGGAAGACCTTGATTGCCTAACGCCGAAATTGTACATAGGCTACCTATATTTCACTGGGATCGGGGCGGAGAATGTTACATGCGGCGTTGTTCTGGGGAGGAAATGGTATACGGAAGACCACGATATTTTTTCTTGAAATGTCATTCCTGTACGTCCGCCTATAGCCTAGGAATCTAGGCTAGGATACCTTCCACTTAGCAGAAGACGTAGAGGTCAGTGGAAAGACTATTATGACATTAATGGGGCGCGGTGGTGTAGTGGTGGCGTCGTTGCTTTGAAGCCGGAAGGTTCGAGGTTCGAATCCACCTCGCCGCGTAAGGACCTTGGGCAAGTCCTTCACTCACAATTGCTCAGCGCTTCGGCGTGAAACTCCAATGCAGTGTCCGCTCTGCATTCGGGAGCGCCTCTGAGTAGCGAGAGCTTGAAGGGGCGCTATAACAAGTGCACATACAAAATACCTACCGCCTGTCGTCGCTCCATGCAATCGACGAAACTTACTCCAGAGACTTCTTATGCCGCCAACTTTGGATGGGAACCCAGCTGTCCGAGCTGCACGTGTGTGCGTCACCTCTTCTAGTGCAGACTTAATAATTTATGTTCTTAACGTACTGTGGTTTATCACAGAAATAACACTGATCGAAATGCATTTAAAGTCCGGAGAGTTTGAGGTTAGTGTTGTATTTTCTATGTCTAAAGAACTTACTTTTGACTTAGTGACCATTATTCAATCAACTTTTACAAAGGTTCCATATTTTCTAAATTCATGGATTTGACTGTTTTTTTACTTGATGACTATTCCATTAACTTTTCCCAAAAGGTTCTATACACCTTGCATTGCAAGAAATACAATAGTGATTGCTTTGCAGCTAGAGAAATTTTTCTCCCTCTGAATCCCACTAATTATTGTTTTCTCCACCATCATTAAAAATCACTGACCATCATCTACCACCGGCTCCTTTATCTATCACTGCTCAAGCATTCCACTGTAAACTCTGTTCCCAATGATCATAGGTCACTCTGGCCTCTGGCCTTTTGTTCCTAAACCTTCCAATAATTCTCATACTAAACGACACCCACCTTACTTAAGCAGGTACTCTTACCCTGTGGCAGCCAGACTCCTACCTTCCGACAACCTTTGGATAAAGCCCTCTATGCTTGTGAATGAGCTGGTACCCTGCATTTGGCTTTCAGGATGGACTTTTGAGGAATTAAGTTTTGAGCTTACAAGGTTACAACTAGGATTACAATAATTAAAAGTACGATCATGATTACGATTTAGAAATTGATTATTAAGACCTAGTGATGTTAATATTAACATTTTCAGTTATATTTTTTATTTGCATGTTTAAAAAATTATCATAGTAATTGTTTTGCAGTTATGAAAGATTTCTACTCTATTATGTGGTCATAAAGCCTTAATTTAAGAAACTTTCTTTACTGTGACATTTGAAATGCATCAAGATATATGTGTGTGATCTGCCTGTAGTTCAGGATGAAGCTGTTTGCTTATGTGCATTTTCTTATGTCCATGTAAGCCTAGAGAGAGTTCTTTCAGCATTACTTTAATTTGACCACTGGAAACAGTTTCTACTAGTCATTGTAAGGAATGAAATGAAAGGGATTAGCTGTCTAATGCGCTGTTGTCAGTTTCCTCATGATATGGGTATTAAAATGTACTGTGTGCCCATACAAAACACTTCAGCAGAAGCAGTAGTTTACTTATATAACTGGTTTTGCGCTCAGCCCTGCCTTCATTTCTGCATGGGTGAAGCCAGCTTTGTCCACGGTCCATTGCTTTCCTATTGTCAGATTATATGTTCCGCCCATTTTGTGTTTGAAGTGGTGCATGATCCTGGTCTGTATATGCTGTTAGGAGATTCCACACAGTTTGTCCTGCCTCAGACTTGCTAAGGATTGTTATATGACTACTGGACATAATAAATAATCACACAGCGTTTAAAAGTTGTAAGCTGTAGTATGGTGTAGACATATTTCTGTATAGTTGCTAACCGTTTTTCTGTGGATTTTCCGATCGTTCTCGTCCAGCTATGGCCTCGTGTCGACATACCGTTACTTGGGCTGACCAGCCGCCCGTTGGATCTAATTCCCAGGCTTACCATTTGCCTGCATTCCAGTTCAATGCTCCAGATGTTGCACGTGGAGCGGTTAAGGTTCTGGCAAAGTCTCCGAGCGGAAGGACTCAGCTGATGGATCTTACGGAATCAGATGGAATGTACAATGCCAACTTCACTCCGGATGAGTGCGGTACGTATTCAGTTGTCATACGTGGAGGCAGTTAGCAGTTAACAGTTGACAGTTAACAGTTGACAGTTGACAGTTAACAGTTCAACAAGTTTTCATGTGATTGGATTTCCATTGCATGTTATAATAAAAATATTGTAATGATTTTACATTATTTAGAATAAATACTTGTCTTGAAGGAACTTCACAGATTTATTAAAACATGGCATTCTGTGTTTCTAGCACATCTACACTTCCGAAAAATTTGGAGTTTAATGAGAATTGAAAATGTACATGTGTGTGACACTGTGCGTGTGTGTGTGTTTGTGTGTCCACATGACGTGTTTACACATAATTTGTGCATTGTTACGCTGTATAATTGTATAACATTTAATCAAGTGCATGCTTACTGGAATTAGGTTACCGAGAAGCACTTGATCTTTTGCAAATAGAATTAATAATTTGTTATCGTGTTATGTATTTGGCTGAACTTTCATGCAAAAGCTGGATCTGGTTAAGTGGCACTTGCAATTGTGCACGTGCACCTGTGGCTTTGTCTCTGGTGTCTGGTCTCTGGTCTCTGGTCTCTGGTCAGCCCACGTCACCGCTATGTCAACACAAGGCCACAGAAAATGTTGGCTTAATTCTCCTATCTGTTGCACAGTGCATGCTGTTACTCATGTGCCATGCTGTAATCATCATCATCATCATCATCATCATCATCATCATCATCATCATCATCATCATCATCATCATCATCATCATCATCATCATCATCATCATCATCATCATCATCATCATCATCATCATTATTTATCATCATAATCATCATCATCACCATCACCACTGCCACCACCACCACCAACACCACCAACAATAATAATGACAGCATCATCATCATCATGACATTATCTTGCATTGTGATGTTTGTGCTGTATAAAACCTGTAGTTGACTTGAGAGGATTAGGAAAGAATGCTTTGGATTCAGCTAATGACTTGAGTGATTGTTTTCTGAACTGTTAGGTGATTGGACAGTTTCGATACTATACGAGGATGCGAACATTCAAGGAAGCCCTTTCAAGGTCAGAGTTTATGACCCTGGTCAGATCCGAGTCTCTGGTCTTGAGGGAGGAATGGTTGGCCAAACATTCAGCTTCACAGGTAACTATTTGTTTTCATAGATTGCCTAGGGGTCATTGCATAATTACGTAACGCTGAAAATGACCGTTTTCGACCCACCCACCCTGTAACGCTTCGTAACGTTGCCCTTGACCCACCCACCCACCCTCCCCAGCGTTACGTAACGATTGCTACGAAAAATCAGCTCAGATTTAGGTCCATTATTGGCCTATGTGAGCGCGTAAATAGACCTATAATTCATATATTCATAGTGAATTTTATATATAGCCTAGTAGGCCTATGTGAATTAAGCTTATAGGCTAATTTGACAGTATGTTAGGCCTACAATATAGGCCTACATAATGTTTTATTTATATAAGTGACAGTCATGTTTGAAATGCACCAAGAGTAAATTTTACGCACTGCTGAAAATTTTCACTAACTAAATTGCTCATTAATAATTAATCAAAATTAAGATGAACTTATTATTTGCTTAGCTTGGGCAATTCGATAATTATTAATAGAAATATTGCTGAGTTCAGTTGAGCATCAATTTTAGATGCTTGAGATTTGTGTCCACTAAGTAAAATATTTTTCAAAGCGGTTCTTCGATGTCAGGAATCCAAGGGGAATTAGGCCTACCACGTTGTTCCGTTGGTAAAACCATCTCTGGTAAAACTATCTATCACGGATCCAAACAATTCGAGCAGTGGTTTCCGGTTTGCACAAACGGGAGAATAGCCTAGATAATTTTGACCTCGCATGTAATAATTGGTGTCTGCTGCCATATATTTTTAAGATATATAGGCCTACTTCGGTTACGTTTTAAATCAACGTCACGAAATTTAAACTTCGATCACACCATGTCTGAAGTCTGAATTGTCATTCGATGGTAATTTAACATGCATTAATTTTTTTCATGGCGTTACGTAACGTTCAGCTCCCCCCACCCACCCACCCACGTAACGTTTCGTAACGTTTGCAATTACCCCACCCACCCACCCTCGAGCGTTACGTAATTATGCAATGACCCCCTATTAAATTTTGCTTTATAATGCACATTTGTTGTGTTACTGATATTGCTTATGATCTAAAAATTTGAAGATTGCAAATCTTATAAATAACATATATGAAGGAAATATTATAATTGTTAAGGAGTTTATAAGGAGTTCCTCTTCAAAGTAATCTACTCAGAAGTGCTCCCAGTCCAGCCGCGACTGAATAAAGTACTCTTTAAGTTGGCAAAGAACATAAAAATATCGGGGTTTATGAAGATAGTAATGGGCCAGATTTGTTGAAAATTTATATTGCACTGTTCTAAGACTGTTCATGGAAAATATTATGAGTTCCCTGAAAACCATTTAATTGAAAGCCAAATGTATGCATTAAAAGTGGCGCCATGTAGTAAAGAAAAGCACACCATTCTTCCAGTAGACCAGAGGATTTATACAGCAGTTCTACAGCATGGAGCCGCTATTCTAATTATTACAGCTCTGCATATGGTTTCAAATCAAAGCAAACAGTGTAGCAAAACAAATCAAAGTATGTAGTAAAGCACACTCTGTAGTAAAGCAAAACAAAACAAACTATGTAGTATTTTTCAAGATCCTATGTGAAGTGCTACACGTATTTTAAATCTGATCGCCTGTGGCAGAAGTTTCGTTGATCAATCACAGTTGATTTGATTAATCACCAAATAAGTGATTTGATTTGGTTTTATCTGAAAGTTGACTGGTGTGATTGCATTGATTTTTCCAGTGGAGACATCAAGAGCTGGTGAAGGACTCCTGACAATTGACATTTTGTACAATGGCCGAACCATTCCAGCTCAGATTATTTCCGATCCACGCAATCGTCACCTCTTCAAAGTGCTCTTTAATCCACCGGGATCTGGATTTTACACCATCCATGTCTTCTTTGCTCAAATAGAAGTTCCAGGTAATGGCGACCACCGAACAGTATTCATATAATTGTCATTATCATCATTATTATTATTATTATTATTATTTATTTAGTTATTTTATTAATTTCTTTGCCCCACGGTACACAGAATCCATCAGGGTTTAAACAATAATTTTTTGTTAATTTTTCTGATTAATTAGATATATTTCATTGAGCTTTTTGTACACAGGTGTTTCACACAAAACTGAAAACATTGCGTTCTATATCCTCATTCCTCCTTCTCCTCACATCCCTCGTCATTTTAACTCTTTATCATCATCCACACGTCTGTCTGCCTGCCTGACTCTCTGGATCTTGACCCGCTGCCTATCGATTTTATTTTGATTAAGCGCCTGTGAATAAGCTGGTTCCCACAAATTCGCTTTTGTGGGCGCTGTAGAAGTTTCAAGATTACGATTACAATGTACATTGTACATATGTGCCATTTTTAATTTGTTGTTGTTGCTGATATGCATTAATTTTTGTGCGGATTGGTTTGTTTGATGGATTGGTTAGTTTGGAGGATTTTGGAGTTTGGTTCATTACCAACCTCATTGACCTTCCGCAGTTGCACCAAGTTTTCGGCACAATTTTCGTGTGTAATAAGCTGATGTCTTGGACAATGGAGACAGGACCATATTTAACTTTAATTTTATTTAAATTGAATTGAGTTTGATCAGACGTTCAAGAGATTATCTGTCAAAACAGTATATGATGGCATGATTTAATACAATACAATACACAACTGTATTTTGTATTACCCTCCTTTCAAAGCTCAGAGTTGCACATGACCATCCGATAGAATGTTTGCAATAGTGAGTCGCGCCATTAGAATTATATAGTTCTATGTCCACTTTTTTGAAAAATCAACCTAACGCTATATCCGTTATGGCGGTGACATGGGCTATGTCCTCAGCCGTCTAGCTTAACTGGAAACGCTTTGTAAAGCTCATGTACCAGTTCAAAATAGTTCTATGTCCATAAATTTGGAAGGTTTTTCAAGTCTATAGAGGCACATGTCCACAACCAATAGAAAGTGTAATTTGTGTCACGTGGTTGTTAGGTGACATGGGCTATGTCCTCAAAAATAGCAGCGATTTATGGATGTGTGAAATATTTCTATACAGCGTTATGTCCATGGCCAATAGCAGTGAGAGATTAGAACACGTGACCCGAACAGGGTCACGTGTTGTTGATTTAAGTAATGGTGACGCTTAGGCAACTTGCAAAAAAACCGAAATGTAGACGATTGTTTTAACCGGCAGTGCGAATCTAAGGTTAAAACGATAGCTTTTAAGAAATATAATAGTATTCTGTGAAAAAGTTCAAGCCAAACGGAAATATGACAGTACGACGTGGCTTCAAAATTGTTGCGTAACAGAGTTGCTAGTGGACATAGTACGCAATCGTATAGTTTTTGTGTGTCCATTACTAATGCTATACTGCTCTATGTCCAAAAATTGTCACCCCTACCATATTTATATATAAATTACTCATATTTAATTTAAATTATGATCAAAATAAATATTGTGATCATACCATGAAAAAACAGTGTTGTCCGAAAATGTAAATTTAATCGCCATCAATGAAACAAGAAAAAACATTTTCGTCACCAAATCTTAAAATTCGTTTTTCTCAGTTTCGCAAAAAGTGGACATAGAACTATGTAGTTCTAGGGGCACGGAGTGAAGGACTTGCTAAAGGCCAAAACTCGAGCCAAGCACTTAACCATTCGGACACGGTGCCTCTTAGTTATTATGTCACATACTAGACTATTACTAGTAATGTCTAGTCCATTAATGTCTAGTCCATGTTGTGAGTTGTTTCGTGTGCTGTTGGGTTGTCATGGTTACAGCATCAAATTATACATGGGAATGAAATTGTTACAGGCTCTCCATTCACGGTGGAGGTTGTCGATCCGAGTTCGGTGAGCGTGACCGGCCCCGGACTGTCGCACTGTCAGGTCCAACAGAAGACTTACTTCATCATTAACGCTGGAAATATCTCGGCATCTGCCAACGACTTCTGCATAGTAATCACAGGTTATTTTAGCCACTCTTTATTTTTCCCAGGGTCATATTTTGTTAAATGTTTCCGTTTATTCATATTGTAGCAGAATGATTTTCTTTGACATATCTAGTAGTTGGATACCAGCGGATAGTTAAAAATAGAATGAAGTACCGATAGTGATAAGCTGATAAAAAACTATCTTTTATCACATTGTCACTACTTATTTTAATTTTCATTGGTTATTTATGCAATAAGAGTTACTTTTAGGTTTCATGGATGCCATGCATGAAGAGTGTGCTTTAATGGTACACAAAATTGCTTGACATTATTATTATTATTATTATTAAATAAATTTGTATGATGCGCATGGTCACACCAAAATGTGAATCTGAGGCATTGATACAGTTGCCAGAGGAAGATGCAGTTAGAGATCCATGTGCTTGAAAGCCTAGGAGAAATATTGAGTTTTGAGCCGCTTTTTTAAGGAAAGAAATGAATTTCAGCTATGAAGTGAGAGTGGAATTCGATTCAATTATCAGGAATGGTCTCTATTAAGGACCTACATGTGTACTGTGTAGGTCCTTAATATAACATGACTTTGTATCTATAGTGAAAGATTTGTGTGTGTTCCTTATATTCTTGCCCTACTTCTTTGCGTGTTGTAAGCATTTTTCTTTTACTCTTATGCTTGACACTATGTTTGTCTTCTGTAAAACCTTCTGATTGAATTTGTATCATGAGAATGGTGGTAACGCCTCTGAGCGGTTAGTGTAAAAGCAGTGCTAATTAAATTGATGATGAGGATTATGATTATCTGACAAGATTAACGAGTTCAACAATGGTTGCCAAATCTTGAGATTTATGTATCTGCTTGTCTAATTTCATGGAGCTGTGCTCTGGAGGATGGGCATTTTTAATGAATTTTAGGTCATAGCCAAATTGCCAAAAACCCATTTTCATCGTTTATAAGCTGTTCCATTTCCCAGCATTGATCTGCGTAGTCTTGATTTATTTTTACCTGTTTTCCATTTACGTAATCTAATATTATATAACTTCTGCAACACCATTTTAATAATTTTAGAAACTTAAGTAACTTTCGTTGATGCTTGAGATTTTATTTGCAGATCCAAGAGGGCTACAGATTCCAACAAAGATGCAGCCAAATGCTGATGGAACTTTACGAGTCGAATACGTTCCAATGGTTCTTGGTAAGTGTCCAAACGTACATTGTTTTTGATAGCATACATTACATATGTGTACCCATAATTATTTATATTTTCCCAATATGGATTGAACTATTGCTCCATCATTTGATTGTGAGATTTCTCTGGTTACTCTTGAATAAGCTGGTATTTTAAAATTTTGATATTACAGCAATACAACAATTTCATTAATATCATTGAGAAATAGTTGCATTCTATTACAGGGAGCACAGAATTGAAATAAAATTTTGATAATACAGCAATACAACAGTTTCATTAATATCATTGAGAAATGGTTGTTTTTTGTTGCAGGGGAGCACAAAATTGACGTGTCATACTTTGGAAAACCGGTTTGCGGGAGTCCGTTCGTCTGTAAAGTTGCTGACCACTCGAGGATCTCGGTCTCGAACATCTGCAGAATCACAAACGTTGGCAGAACTGTTGAATTCGACAGTAAGTGAATCCGATACAATATAAAACTTTTAAGGGCACCACTGCTCAGACATGATTATATTGACTTACTTACAGGTTTAACCTTTATCACGACCTACACTGGTTCCCATGCATTTTAGTACATGCTCGTTGTTAAAGGGTTAAGTAGGGCAGATTAAAATGGCTGCCTGACACAATAATGTATTGTAATTGTAAATGATGACTTCTATAGCGCCAGTGTTTGATGCACAGGACAACAATCGATGAATGGAACATAAAGTTAAGCTGTGGCCAGATGTTCAGAGGATCACTCAGTCTGTTAAGAATACTTGTGGGGCACAGTGATGTAGTGGTGGCGTCATTGCCTTGAAGCCGGAAGGTTCGAGGTTCGAATCCACCTTAAGTCGCCACGTAGGAACCTTGGGCAAGTCCTTTACTCACAATTGCTCAGTGTTTCGGCGTGAAATTCTGATGCAGTGTCCGCTCTGCAGTCGGGAGCGCCTCTGAGTAGAGTGCTTGAAGGGGCGCTATAATAAGTGCACATACAAACAAACAGACTTGTGGGGTGAATTCATCTCAAGACACCGTGTAGGGACCCTGAGCAAGTCCTCACTCGCAATTGCCCATGGTCTTTGGTGTGAAACTCTGATTCAGTGTCCGCATAGTCGGGAGCGTCTTCAAGTAGTAATCTTTAAGGGGCGCTATATAACGAGTGCTCAATGCTCACACATACAATCATACATACAATCATACATACATACATACATACAATACTTGATTAGCCACTTTTCGAGTATTGAAATGGTGTAAAACTCAGTTTGTGATAGTTACCCAGAAGATCGTCGTAGTTTCAAAGCTTTGATGTATACCTAGTATATTGCATAAACAGGCACTGGCAGTGGGTGAAGATTTCACCCAAGGTTGGCATCTGAGGGTGAAGAATAACAAGTCCATAATGGATGAATGGCTGGAGAGGCTGTCTGTAGGCCTACTGTGCTTTCATACAGCAGATTCCAAGCAACTGAATGAGAGTTTTGAGAGATTTGGAAGAACCAATGATTAAGAAGAAGCCTAGGAAAGAGAAGATTTACCCTACAGAGCATGATTGAAAAGAAATAAGAAGTAGCAGCTGCTGTCTTAACCTTCAACCGACCAAAGTGTAGTAACTGGTATGAGGAATCATTCATTCATTCATTCATTCATTTCAAACACTTATATAGCGCCTCTTCAAGAGTATCTACTCAGAAGCGCTCCCGACCCAACCACGTTATCATATCCCTTATCATAACCCAATCATATCCCTTGGTCAGTCAAAGGCTCTAGCTGTTTTGCTGAAGGGCTTGATGATCATGCCTAAATCTGATTTTACAAATCTCACTTAGCATTAGAAGTGAGAAAAGAGCTTCATACACCAGACAAATGTGGCATTTTTGCTCCATTGTGACTGTTAGCTGTGTGAGTGTGTGTGTCAGTAGACATGAATATATATATAATATATATATATAATATATATTTATTTATTATGTATGTGTGTGTAAGCATGCCTATTGGAGTGCAAGGTGTGTCCTTATTTCATGAGGTGTGTGTGTCCTAAAGTTCTAAAGCACCTCCCATGCATAGGGTGGAATCATCAGAGCATGACCAATGTTTGAAAGAGCTGCTAGAGAACATAGTTCGTGCAGCAGCAAAAACGCCCTTGACAGCTAGCAGAATTCGCTGAGCACAGTTTGTTCACAGTGACTCATCCTATCTGCTGCCATAATGTTGTTGGGATGAGCGCATAGTCTGCCTGAAAAGCACAGACTATATATCACTTACCTGCATTCATTCAACTGTGAATTAAACATTTCCTTAGTTTTCAGTCCATTATAAAATAACCAAATAACCGTATCTTGCCTAAAGTAACCTACCATACCTTACTTTACTTCACAGTGCATAGGCTGTGTACAGTACCCCTCAAATTGCCTTACTTTGCCTTGATTGTCTTGCATTGCCTGCTGTACCTTGCCTTAGATTAGGCCTACCTCTGATTAAGACACTGTCAACCCAGAAATTAAAACAGCCTTTTATAAAAAGAGACTTACAGTTTAGTCATTATTAGCCTACTTATGTGATTTTAAGTCATTACACTTGATTTGATTAAATATGTCCAAGTGCACACGATATTCCTTATGTATACACATTGCACAAAGTGAATTATTTGTGTCGTCTAACAGTGTTTAATCTAGTCCTGGGCCTCCTTTGGGTGGGATTCAGGTTTCGAAGGGGGACAGCGGTTTTAGTCTTTTCGCCACAATTTTCTCAGAAAAAAATGTGATACATTGATGTGCTTTTTCCCAGAAATGTGATGACATTTTCTTTAGTCCTTTCGTCAAAATTTATAGATTTCGAGGCAAAAATCCAGTAAATTCTATACTTTTTATCATATGAACAGAAGCTGGAATTCTCTGGGTGGGAAATGTTGTGTGCCTAATTTTTACGTGTTAGGGGAATGGTACGTATATATATGTGAACAACGCCTCTCAATTTTTTCTGGGGGAAAATTCTCAGTTCTTTTCGAGTGAGATCTAAATTAAAACACTGGTGGTCATCTAAATACATAATTCACTTGTACGCAGCACTCATCACTGCACTTCAAATGAGCCACTTGCAGTACATAACGTCTATCAACGATGCAATGCTAGTCCGCACATCTGTGTCCAGTCCACAGAGGAATCTTAGTATTTCTAGAGCAGCTATATTATATATGTATATATATTATAATATATTATATATATATTATACATATATATTATATATATTGTATATGTGTTATATATGTATATATGAATGATTTGTTTTGTGACAGTCGATGCATCGCAGGCTGGTCACGGTGACCTGGAAATCATGGTCAACGAGGGAACAGTTCCATGTTCAGTGCAGAACCGTGGCAACAAGAGATTCCATGCGACATTCACTCCTCGCGAGCCGATTCCCCACCGCATTCATCTGAGGTTCAACGGCAACGAAGTACCTGGTAAGGGAGAACATGGAGTTGCCTTTAAGGGCATTTAATTTCAGCAGGAAGCGGTAAACATTCGTATTTTCTCATACTTGGGCATTTTGCACGGTGTTATTTTATTTGGTCACTTCATTATTTAAAAAACATTCTTAATTGTATGGAATTACTTATTTTTAAATATTTCTCGAATTATGAGGAAACACTTTTGTCATTAGAATGATTTTGGATTTAACATAATAATGTTTTTTTAACATTTGACAGTCTTGATCAATTCTATGAATTACATATGTTATTACCATGTCTGTACACCAAAATGTGGATAGTAATTGGTGAAATAAAGAATATTCTTATCATATCTTTCCATCTGTGCCTGGATATGAAAAGTGATACTATCACATTGTGCTGACTTTATGCAGGAAGTCCATGGGTGGTGGATGTACAGAATGCAGATCACGTGGTTGTATCTGGGAAAGGCTTACACCTCGTCCCAGTCGGTGTCGTTACCAGTTTTGAAGTAAAGACAGGATCTTCGGATGTAGACATCACTGTCAACATCACTTGTAAGTTTCTTTGATATACCGGTATATTATAATTTTAAAAATCCAAATCATTTCAAATTTGTTGTTCCCAAAAATAACTTACACGTGTTATAGATATTACACGATGAGATTGAATGTAGGTGTACTCCTTATAAGTAAACAATGTACACAGTGGAGAAATTGTGGAAACCATAGGCACCTCTGAAGCGAAAATCCTACTGGGTATGATGGGCCCTAGGTAAAGTGTTGATGTAGCTTATTGCACTTCAGTGCTTATTAATTAAATCTGTAGTGCATATGAAATCAGATCTATAGATCTATAGATACAATACGATATGATATAGTGGTAGTATACAATAGCAGGCAGCGTGGATTTTGTTGTGTTGCGTAACGCTATTGTTTCTTTGTTTAGCTCCATCGCATCGTATGATCCAATCGCACGTCGTTCCTCAGCTGAATGGTGTCTACCGTGTTGACTACATTCCGCCAGAAGTCGGTCAGTATTACGCGTAAATGAGGTTTTATCAAAAGTAAATTTCTGGGTTGACAGTGTCAATATCGTTAACATTCTCTGTCTCAAATGACTTGATCACTTACTCTAGATACCCTTTTGGATATCGCTGACATAATGTAGAGATAAGATGATGTGATTCGTTGATTGGAAAAGGATTTATCACCAGGATGATGTATAGATGACTTGTTTGGCACCAATATTTTACTCATATAACTCAACTTCTGATTTAATTGGCATCTTTAATTACTAATTATTACTTCGATGTATGATAACAATGTTTCATGTGCATTTGCAAGTGGAGTAATTAAGAGTAGGCTATGTTTATTTGCTTAAAGTAAAAACATTTGAACAGATGTGTCAGTTAAAAAAACCTGTATGAATTGTTGCTATTATAATTATTTTAATTATTTTTATGTGTTTATTGAGCATTGCTGTCTAATGACTGCTTATCAGATGACGCTAAAGTGAAGGACTTGCTTAAGGTCTCTACACACTGTACACAGTGACAGTCTCAGGGGAGACTTGAACCCATGCTCTTCACATTAGTCATTCATTCATTAATTCATAGCATTTATATAGCGCCCCTTCTAGAAACTACTCAGAGGCGCTCCCAGCCCAACCACGAGCAAAGAAAAAAGACTTGAGAGACTTGTAGAACCCAGCCGGATGGGCCACAAGTAGAGAGCGAAGCGTAACCGGGAGGTCGTAGTGGGCAAATATTCTGACCAATCTGCTCCCACAAGCCATTATGCATCAGATTGTGGTAAGGTATGATGATTCTGAATGTGTCAAACCCACTTCCTCTTCTTGTGGGGGCTTGCAACTGGGAGCACATCTGAAAGGATCACCCTACTAGAGGCGCTCAAAAATTTATTTATTCTTTACTAGAAGCACTTATATTGTGCCCTTCATGACTATCTACTTAGAAGCGCTTCAACCCAACTTCATCTAAACAGGACAGTCTTGGAAGTGCTTACCGGTATATGCAATATAATACACTACAATAATGCTGCTTATTGATTGTTTATTGGCTAGTAAATGTTGTATTCTAGGTAACTACACAATTGAGGTCCTCTATGGCTGTTTACTGGTCCCTGGAAGTCCATTCACGAGCAGAGCATATAACGGAAGTCTGATCACAGTCAGTCCTATTCGACCGGGATGTGTTGGAAAATCCATTGAATTCATGAGTTAGTCAAAGATGCTCATTAACATGTTCACAATCACATTTATGTGAATTATAATAATGACTGTTCGGTAATCAAGTATTTTTAGTTTTCTTGTGTGTATCAATAGCACACAGGAACACGATGTGTATCTCTAACATATCTAGAGATAATATTCTGCCTGTAGCTTAGATAATTTTTTCCTCTGGATATCTGGTTCGTTGCCAAGAAAAATTTGGTGATTTTTTGTTTCAGGAAGGTTTCTAATGGACATCGTAACTTAGTATGCAGAATTGTTTTTTAAATGTAAAATTGTATCAGGTGGTTTGAATCTGCAAACCCCTAAATATGCTCATGGTGTACACAGACAGGGCTATTGAAATTTTGAATGATTTAATGGCAGGAGGCTTGAAAGGATCACAATGATGAACTCATGGTTGAGAATGATCCATGCTAATTGTTGCGATTAAAGATTGCTATACAAAACTGATTTTGATAAACGATTCAAATTTTTGAGATTATAGATTTTTCATTGTTATATGAATTCGATTTAGTTCATGAGCTTCTTCTTTATTCTTAATGCGTTTTGTCTTGTGATTACAGTTGATGCAACACAAGCAGGTGACGGACAGATTGAAATAACAATTGATCATGGAACTGTTCCGAACTCCGCGCAGATGCTTTCGAAAGGGAAATTCTCTGTGTCATTTGTACCGGAAGAAGCAAAAACGTACAGCGTGGAAATCAAGTTCAACGGAGAAATCATCAAACGTTAGCTTTCCTCTTTCTGAAATCTTTGTATAATTTTTTCTGCTATCAATGTCTCCACTGTGAACAAGTTATTATCATATATGCATCAGTATATGTGTGTGTGCGCGTGTGTGTGGGTGTATGTATGTATGTATGTATGTATGCTTGCATGCATGCATGCATGTATGTATGTGGACATTTATATACCGGTAGTGTCTACATAAAATTGACCTGGAGGTTCTTGCCCGAGAGTTCCCTCACTTTACCTTCTCTTCCTCTGTCCGGGATCTTGGAGTCACACTGGACCAAGAACTTACTTTTACGCGGCATATCAACCTGCTATGCCGCAGTTGCTACTACCAATTGCGTCAGCTTAGAGTGGTGCTCCGCTCCTTAACCTTCAATGCTGCCTTAACGCTAGTCCATTCTTTTGTCGTCTCTCGTCTGGACTACTGCAGCGCCCTCTATGTGGGTCTTCCGGTGACTCGGGTTGGGTGCTTGGATCGGGTCTTGCGCTCTGCGGCACGCCTTGTTGGTCGCATCCCAAGATTCGGTCATGTTACTGACTATATGCGGGATGTCTTGCATTGGCTCCCTTTTTCACAAAGGATCACTTACCGGATATCTTCCTTGGTTTGGCGCTGTCTCGCGGGTGTGGCCCCTGTCTATTTGCAGGAGCTCTGTTGCTCCACCCTGAACGTCCAGCGCCGTGGCTCTCTCCGCTCTTCTAAACAGGCTCAGCTTCTTGTCCCCCGATCACGCACTTCTATTACACAGAACCGTGCCTTTTCTGTCGTTGGCCCTGCAACCTGGAATGGGCTCCCTGTGGAACTACGTCTTGTGCCTAGAGCCTTTGAGACTACGTTCTACTCTGCTCTTAAAACTATTCTTTTCAACCGTGGTTGGGTCGGGAGCGCTTCTGAGTAGATACTCTTGAAGAAGCGCTATATAAGTGTTTGAAATGAATGAATGAATGAATGAAATGGTGTTTGAGTCTTTTCAAAATGCTATAATGTTTCAAATTGACTGGAGTAGTTTCATGGTTTCATAACCGATTTCTTTCTTATTATGTTGCAGGTGGGCCAATTCTGGTGCCAGTTTGTGATGTATCCCAGGTGAGACTTCAAGGTGATTTGGCGCGCATCGTACCTGTTGGCAGACCAGTGTCTGTCAGCATCAATACGCAGTTGGCTGGCGATGCACGACTGACAGCCAGCGTAACTTGTGAGTTCTATTTGTTTAATTACAGAATTTTAAATTGTTTTCAAGACTATCACTGATATTACAGAAACAAAAATCAATATTATTCTGTTCAGGTATGACTAGATTTAGTTAAAGTGAGTTTTGGTTCTTTGTGTCATTTCTTTTCTTACTTTGTCATGCGTCATATGCCTTTGATGAAAGTGTTAAAGTGAATTTAATTGTCATCTTGGTATAATGCATACATTCTGCACACATACTTTGCGCATTAAAGAGATGAGGTGTTTGGTTGCATAACTTTTTCAGTTTTCATATTTCTTCTGGTTTCTCATGTTCAATAAACTCAGAGGTTTCTGTAACTTTTGCAACTTCATGATTTTCTTTATATTTGTACAATTTTTTTGGTTTTGCAGTTCACATGGTTTGGCCTTTTTAAAATTGTATATATTGTGGTTTAATTAGACCGTCTGATTGGCTTGATATTTCTAATCTAATTAGCATACATGAATAATGCTTTAGAGTACTAGTGTTATAATCACTTCTATAGTGCCACTATTCTTATGTCCAGGAAGTCACAGTCACACTGAGAGAAAAATCACAATAAAAAATCATAATCACAATCCATTGGGAAAATCAGTGAGGCATCAGTTAGTTCCTCATGTTTTTCGGACTTCTTTTGCTTTTTACAATGTAATTTTTTGTCTTTCTGCCTAAGGTGATGAGATTTACCAAGTAGTCAGTTTTATGCGTCTATTGCGATGTAGAATATGTGGTTTTGTGTGTGTTTGAATGATGTAGCACCTTCTGGTAAGGATGTCGCATGTCGAATCAATGGTGGTGCAAATAAAATATATAACTTGGATTTCACTCCTACAGAAGTTGGTAAGTCTCCCTCACTTTTCTGACATTAAAGATTTCGTGTAAATAGTTAATAATAATAATAATAATAATAATAATAATAATAATAATAATAATAATAATGACGACAATTTCTATGGCACCATAACACAGCCATGCTGCTACAAAGTTAGTTTTTGTGTTGACGATGAGTTCTTTAAATTGCTGTAAATTATCAAACTTCAATAATCCTATGTCATTATTACTGAGTAACATTGTGAGTATATTGATCATGTATGATTCTATGCTGCTTAGTTTAGTTTAGTATGTGAGGCGCCCTTTGTAATGGCATGGCTGATTGGCTGTGTTACGGCGCCATAGAAATCGTCATTGTTATTATTATTATTACTGTATAGATGATGAAAAGCAATTGGCAAGCTGAATGGATTCATGTTCAGTGAGGCTGAGAATATGGTTCATTCATTCATTATTCATTGAGTGAATTTTATATAGCGCCTCTTCATGAAACTACTCAGAGGTGCTCCCAACCTAGGGTACAGGAAGTGTTACTGACTCAGCAAACACTTGAATCGCCAATGCAATCCTCGACATTGGGTTTCATTGACCGGATTTGACCCGATGTCGAGACGCTTGGTCTAAGCGAAGGCAATAATCATGTGTCATGCCTTCTCCAATTTCCACTGTGGGATAACTAACGTGACTTGGCCTGGACTTTAAGTGCTGGAACTTCTACGTGCTATATAGTCTTCAACAACCAATTTCTTCTAACTTCTTCAGAGAGCTGTGGTTGGATTGGTTCACTGGTTGGACTTCGCATCACATAGCTTTTAATTTCATGGAGCTCTCATAGCACTCCATTTTGTGGTTAGTCCCTCTGTTTGGAATGGTCTTACTCCATCACTAAGGGTGGTTCCCAACCTTTTTTGACTTTATGCCACTTTTTCTAAGTTGGAGGTCATGAGGGCCACTTTTTCTTAGCTGAAGGACATTGGGGGGGCCACAAGGCTAAAATTTAATTAACTAAGGGTATATAAAATTGTTATAATTGATTCAAAATAGAATGTTTGATGTTATTATAGATGTTAAAATAAAATAATTTGGAACCTAATTGAAAATAATTATGTGTTCTATCTTGTCCAAATTGTCAATTTTTCATATATTTCAAAAAATCTCTAAGAGATGAGGGCCATTTCTTTAGGCCCGTGGGCCACTGGTTGGGAACCGCTGGGCTAAACTAATGACTCATTTTTATAAATCAGTGCCTCGTTCTTTAATGGCATTTCGTCCCCTCCCCCACCAGTGTTTTTGTGCATAGTTATTCTGCAGGAAGCGCTATACAAATCTATAGATTAATTGTATTGTATCTATGAATTTATATAGTGCCTCTCTCAGAATGACTATTCAGAAGCACTATGAAAATATGATATGATACGATACTCCTGGAAGTTACCATTAATTTCAGTGATTCAAACAAATTTCTGTTGTTATGGTTTAGGACCTTACAGCGTTGAAGTCAAGTTCGGAGATTGTTCTCCAGTCAGCTTCAGTCCATTGCACATCAGTGCCTACGATATCTCCAAGATCAGACTTCATGATATCTGCGATGCTCTCGTCTGCCATGAAACCAAATTAACGGGTAATTCCTGATTAAGTACCGTAATGCAAAAAACAGATTTGACTAAAGATGCATTAATAGTGTTTCTGATGTTGCCAAGCTCATTTTTTTGTTCAACTTTGAATAAACAAGCTCACTCTTAATGGTTATATAATTTGTTTAGTGCAAGCTCTTTCTTTTTTTCTTTGGCTGTTACTGTAAAGTTAAAGTTGCAGCATTCTCTGCTGACATCTATTTTATTGTTGATTTATACCTTTAGGTTTAAAAATAATAATTATAAGAGAGTATTTCCAGCTGCATTGCATTAATTACTGTTATTTGTGTTCTGCCAACATGTTTCTGAACGTTGTCTGTTTCCAAATATTTCCAGTGGATATGAATGGAGCAGGGGAGGGAGAGCTGGAATTTTGTGTCACTGGACCATTGGGAACCTTGCTTCCGAATCAAGTGAGAACCATCGGAAACGACTCATACTCCGTTGTCTTTGTTCCAGTCCAGTGCGGCCAGCATCAGATTACGGCAACGTTCAACGGCCTGCCAATTTCAGGTGCTGCACTTGTGATTGAAACCTTTACAGCTTTTTCATGCATCTGCTTTCACTAATTCCAGATACTTATGACTCATTTCCTTGTATTGTTATATTATAGTATGAATATCTGAATAGCATGCCATAGTATGGATACCTATATAGCATGCTATAGTGTGGATATCTGTGATATCTACATGGCATAACCGTAGTATGGACATCTGGATGGCATACCATAGTGTGGCTATCTATAATTCTATATAGTATTTTAAGAACCCCACAGATATGGTGAAACCTGAATTTTATCTCAGTCAAATAAATTGCGTGATTACAGTTCATTTCTAAAACCAACTTGTGGCACTCATTGAAATAATGCGGTTAGGAATGGCTACACAAGTTCATTCAATTGACTAAACTTGTGCATTTTTACGATACAATTATAATTTTTGTAGTGATAACAAAATTTATATCTCCATTTAACAGATAGGAGAAACTTTGAGAGAACTACTTGATGACTGTGCAATGAAATATGGCTTAAGAGAAATACTTGATATACTTGGTGATTGTGCGATGAAATATGGCTGAGAGAAACTTTAAGAGAAATACTTGATGATTGTACGATGAAATTTGGCTGACTTTAGATATGAAACTGGAAAGGGTGCTTTTAAGCATTCGCCATCTTTTCTGAATTCATTCATTATGAGAATTTATACAACACCCCTCAACATTGCTACTCAATAGCTCTCCAACCAAACGAGACTAAATGGTCCAGTTGAATGTATGTTTATTTTAGGAAGCCCTGTTCGTTTCAATGTCATCGATACCAGCAAAGCTACAGCAAGAGGAGATGGGCTTGGCATCGTGCCATGTGGTCAACCAACGGCATTTTTTGTGACGGCTCCAGGGGCTCAAGGCAAAGACTTCAAGATCAGCGTTACTGGTAAATATACCTTCTTCGTCATTGCAGTAAGTCATGCCATCCTTAACACTGAGTTTTAACACTGACTGCAATTTTATGACCACAGTGCAACTTTCTTTGTTTTAGAGCATCCAGGAGACCTTGGTTGATTCATAATGTTGTTTGGTCATATAATTATGTTGAATTCTTTTTTACATGAGATTGATTGTCATAAAATGTGTCTCAATAATGCCTTACCAATATATTGTGTATTTCAATTGCGTCTGTGTCAGCTTAATTACTTAAAATAAAAGAATTGATTGGTTGATTGATATCTGCTAAGTTCATTTGGATTAAGTTAATTTAAACTGAAGATTTAAATTTCTCACTCAGCTGCACGTTTTACTCATGCAGGTCCTGGATCGAAGGATATCGTGACTCGAATGATCGACAATGGCAATGGAAACATTAAAGTTGAATACACTCCACTCATTCCAGGTCAGTTGTCTCCATCCATCCATCCATGTATCATGATTTGTTTAAGACATATTCCTGGTTCATTTAATATGTTCTCAGTAGGTTTTGTCTGTGTTTCAGCTCTCAATTTAGAGAAGCAAATCGAATTTGAGGATTGGTTATCCAACCTGGATTGCCTTCGAAAATAAATGAAATCATGATGCATGCAAAACCACCAGGTAGACAAAGAAAGATGATGATGGACTGGTTGATGGATGGGGAAAAGGGACGGGCAATCGGGCATATAATGAAGAATGCATGTAATGAAAAATGAAGAATGCATGTAACTGAGAGGTTATATTGTTATTCCAATGATATAAGTTACACATTAGAGAAACTGATTGTTTGTCTTATTGTTCGATGTCATAACAGGGGAGTACTTCATTGAAGTCACGTATTTTGGCCAGCAGATTCCAGGGAGTCCTTTTGTTTCCAAGGCCTGGGACATTTCGAAGGTCACAGTTTCTGACCTGCGTCCTGGAAGAGTTGGCTACGAGTCTACGTTCAAAAGTAGGAAACGTTTATTTGTACATTGCAGTAAAGATTAATAGTCAGGTCTTAGCATTTTTATTATTCATTCATTCACTCATTCTATGGACTTTTATATAGTGCCCACTCACGAAACCTACCGGTATTCAGAAGCGCTCCCAGCCCAGCCACAACAAAAGAAAAAAGACTTGAAGGATTTATAAAGCAATGTTTAACTGTTATTATAGATGTAATAATTTATGTATTAATAAGAGTGTATATATAAATTTAGTTAATGATTGAAGATTTAAATTTCTCACTCAGCTGCACTTTTTGTTCATGCAGGTCCCGGATACAGACCTTATGATAATGATGGTGTGACATAAGTTACTGTAGCAATAATAGTATTGATATTAAAATTGCTTGAGATTCAGATTTTAAGTTTCTCATGATGTGTATTTTGTTTGTGTCAAAAAAACAGTCAGTGTTAAGGATGCGGGAGAGGGAACGTTGGAGATCGGGATATTAGGCCCCTCAGGCAACAACATTTCCAACAATGTGACAACACTTGGACCTGGGTATTACCTGGTCACCTGTGTCCCGACAGAAAATGGAATGCATCGCGCCAACGTCACATTCAACGGTCAAAACGTTAATGGTTAGTATTCTTTGTGATACGATACTAGAAAAGTGATCTTTAAACTGAAAACATCAATGCACACTAAAGAGGAGAGCAGTGCTTAAAGTGTGGGAAAATAAGTGCCTGGACGACCCTTACCTTTCCAAAAGAAGTGCCTGGATGCCTCTTACCTTTCCACGCTGTTCTGGCCAATAAGTGGCAGGACGGCGTTCAGATTTTAAAATAAGTGCATGGACGTCGTCCATGACCGTCCAGCCACATTTTAAGCCCTGGATGAGGATGGCAATTGTGAGGACAGTCCTCTTACACTAAAGTCTCCTAAATTCTGCAAATTTTCGGTTCCTCCACCATCATTGCCATTCATCCACCATCATCTGCCTTAAACTCCTGTGCCTGTCACTCTTAAGAATCTACACTCAAAGTGAACACTCTGTTGCTGCTCATACCCTGGCAGTGCCAGTCCGTCCCAAGCCTGGATAAAGGAGGAGGGCAATGCTTATGATCTTTGTTGTTAACACAGTCTTCTTTAACTGAAACTATACTATTGTTGAATCCTGCTGTTTATAGGCAGTCCTTTCCAGTTCATGGTGAACGATCCAAGCAAGGTGACCGCAAGAGGAGATGGTCTGGGATTGGTGAAATGCAACCAGCAGACGTCATTCACCATTTCAGCGCAGGGTGCTACGACCAAAGACCTGGACGTTCTCATTCTAGGTGACCATTTCTAAATAATCTCATAAAACGAAGTGTCCTCTGCTAATGAATCTACATCATAAATATGTTTTTGTAATGTTTATTTGGGGCAGTGGATTTTGTGGGTATAAAGTTATGACCAGCAGCCGCAGTGTGCTGAGTTGTCAAATTCTATGGCATATACTTTGATATTTTGCTCTGCTTTTTTAGTACATTACAATGTCAGTTAGCATGCATAATAAGTAAAATGCCAAAATGCACATGACTAAGAAAATATTGTGACTAATGTACTTGCATCTGTTGCTGGTGTAGGTCCAGGAAACAAAGACGTGTCATGTCGTGTTAGTGACAGTGGATCAGGAAACTTTAAAGTGGACTACACTCCGACTATGGCTGGCAAGTGGTGCTAATCTAATCTAATCTAGTCTAATCTAATGTAATCTAATCTAATCTAATATGATCATTTGCAAAGCGCTTCTCACAGCAGGGCTATTCAGAATTGCTCTCAGCATGACTAGCCCATGAAAACAGAAATGTCTTCTAGCGTCAAAGAGATGCAGGTGAATTCCCACCAGAATCCTGCTACAAATTGAAAGGGGAAGGTCATTCCATTTAGCACTTTCAATGTTTTAGCACTTTGCATTTTTAGTGAACATGTTGCTCTAGAGCATAAAATGATGTTGAAATACTTATGGTGTTTTATGTTGAAATGAATTAAATTTTTGTCCATGAATATCTCTTTCAGAATGTTCCATACAAGGTTAAATATTGTAATACCATTAATTTATTCAATTAATAGTGACATTGTTTTTGCTAATGACATTATTTTTATTAACCCTTTACCCGTTCATTTTTTCCAGTTAAACCCGTTTTCAGCGGATATTCTCGGGGCAAACAGGTAAAGGATTAATGACATTATCATGGCTACATTTAGCTTTGACGAAATGGAAAAAAAATACATGACTCTGTTGATGTTTAGGGGATTACATCATTGAGATCAGTTGCTTTGGCCTACCTATTCCTGCCAGTCCATTCACGGCCAAGGCTTGGGATGTTTCCAAGGTAGTTGTGTCGAATGTCAACGCTGGTCGAGTTGGATGCCAGTCAATGTTCAACAGTAAGATTTCTCAGATATTGAAATGCACACGTAACATTGCTTATTAAACTTCTGATTAGACTTCTGAAGAAAAATCTGAAGAGAGAATGACGTGAAGAAAATTCAGCTCCCGTCATCTTTATACTTCACTGAATGACAGGCACAAAAAATGTCACAGTGGTCATAGTGGTCCTGTATTTCCTGTAATGTCCTGTATTTTATCGCTTGTCCTGTAAAATGAGATGAGAATATTCTTTATTAGACCAATAGACCAATTGTTGACCACATTTTGGTGTACATACATGGTAAAATAAAAGTGCATCACCTATAGAGCTAATCAATAGTCAAATGTTTTAAAACGGCACACAAAATCCCAAATCCGATATAAGTATTTATGCTGCACTTTGGTTTACATGACACAACATTCAAATAAGATAAAGCATATTATTATATTAATATATATACGTAAATATATGATAGCTATTCTATATACCGTATATTCTCTCTGTCTTTCTCTCTCTGTCTTTCTCTCTCTCTCTGTCTTTCTCTCTATCTGTCTTTCTCTCTCTCACTCTCTCTCTCTCTCTCTCTCTCTCTCTCTCTCTCTCTCTCTCTCTCTCTCTCTCTCTCTCTCTCTCTCTCTCTCTCTCTCTCTCTCTCTCTCTCTCTCTCTCTCTCTCTCTCTCTCTCTCTCTCTCTCTCTCTCTCTCTCTCTCTCTCTCACACACTCTCTATATAATTGTGATTGTTTATTGTCGCAGTTGATGTGAAATCTGCGGGCGATGGGACGCTGGAGATTGCTATCTGTGGTCCATCGAATCAGAACATCTCGAACAACGTCAGCGCTCTTGGTCCTGGTCTCTTCCTTGTGTCGTACGTACCTGTTGAGAGTGGCCAGCATCGTGCCAATGTTCTCTTCAACAAAGACAATGTCTTTGGTAACTAGCAATCCTTTGTTAAATAGTACTCAAACTACGACCACTGTTCTTTGTTAGTTGGTCGGTCTTTGTCAGTCACTTTTGATGTTGTCGGTCTTTGTCAGTCACTTTTGTTGTTGTCGGTCTTTGTCAGTCACTTTTGTTGTTGTCGGTCTTTGTCAGTCACTTTTGTTGTTATCGGTCTTTGTCAGTCACTGTTTGTTGGTTTTTAATGCAGTGAGAGGAACTGGCAGTTTTTTTTATCATAAGCAATCTTATTTAAACATTCATTCAGAGCATCTATTGTGCAGATGATTGCAATGCATCTTCTGCAAACAAGTTGTGTAATTTATATCAATTTCATTGTGAAAAGCAAATTTTGTACAGTACATTATAGCTTCCTCATTAAACATGTCATTATATTCAGGCTTTTTGTGGCCTGGAATTGGCTCTGAAATTCACTTCAGCTGCTCCCGGTATTCTAACATTGCAACTTGGCTACCAAGTATAGGAGGATCGTAAAAAATTCATTTCACAGACGTTCCATTTTAGAATTAAAAATGATTCAGCATAACAAAAGTTACTTATTTGGTTAAAATGTTGACTTATTTTTATTATTATTATTATTACATAAATTTATTACGCGCGCAAGGTCACACCTAAGTGTGAATCTGAGGCGCGGATATTCAGCCGCCAGAGGAAGATGCAGTTAAAGGTCCATGTGCTTGAAAGCCAAAGAGAAATAGTGAGTTTTGAGCCGCTTTTTGAAGGAAGGGAGTGAATTTGAGCAACGAAGAGAGAGTGGAAGTAGATTCCATTCTTTGGGAGCAGAGGCATGGAATGCACGCGAGCCCATAACAGTTCTGCATCGAGGCTCAGCTAAAAGACCCATGTTAGATGATCGCAGGCAACGAGGAGGAATGTAAGGAGTAAGCAGTGACTGAAGGTAGGGAGGTGTCCCGGTAGAGAGGGATTTGTAGGTTAAACAGGCCAATTTAAATTTAATCCTGAACTCAACAGGAAGCCAATGCAGCTGATGAAGTAAAACAGAAGAACTTGATCGAAGTGGGACACGCAGCACAACCCGAGCTAAGGAATTTTGGATGCGTTGCAGCCTATGTAGCTCATAGTCTGAAATGCCAACAAAGATTGCATTAGCGTAATCAAGGCGAGAGGAGACAAGGGAGCAAGCTAAAGTCTTCGACATATCCTCAGTCAGAGCCGACCTAATGTGGCGTATTGCCCTGATGTGATAAAAGCAAGGTCTACAAAGGTTAGTTACATGCATCCGAAAAGTAAGCATACTGTCCAGGGTAACCCCAAGAGTTTTAACAGAATCTGATAATGGTACTGCGGAGCCTGCGAGGTCGATGCTGGAAAGTGAAGGAAAAGAATGCAGGCGTTGTCGTGACCCGAACAAAATTGCCTCAGACTTGTTTGGGTTTATAGCCAAACCGTTAAAACAGAACCAGGCATATAAAGATGAAAGGCACTCCTCGAGTTTAAGTTTACCGGACTGATCAGTGTGTGACAGAGCAATATGGAAAAGAAAGAAAGTAGTTTTTCAAGATTAAGCTAACATTGGGTACATTGAAGGATTTTAATATCTACCTGCACGTTGGTTTTTCGAATGTTTGGAAACTGATGCTTCTCTGCATTATTAGGGAATCCTTTCCAGTTCCTTGTGACTGATCCTTCCAAGGCTACCGCCCGCGGAGATGGTCTCGGTCTGATCCGTTGCAACCAGATGACGTCATTCACTGTCACGGCTCCAGGTGCCTCAACAAACGACCTTGACATCAGCATCGTTGGTTGGTCTTATATCTGATCGTTTCTACGTTATATTGCAGGACTATTCGACATTCATGTCTATGGTTGTCTTCCTTCCTGATGAACAGAAGGTCACTTGCCATTATTGATTATGGCTGACGGAAGTTTCCTCTGTAGCATAAGTTAATGTAAGAATTTGGGATAAATGTGCATGCCAAGGATATTTTTCGATTATGCGATTCAAAAACACTTTTAACCTAGCAAACCCTACAACAAACACGTCAATTAATATTATATAAAACTGAACTTATACATAAAACCTTTGTAAAATTAGTTTTATGTAGCATACTGTGTTCTGCCTGAAGTGCTGATTAAACGAAAATTGAATTGAATTGAAAGGCAAGATTACTTGCTTTAATGCAAAAAGCTACATCAGTATTGCTCAGTCCTAAGAATTTTTATGGAATTTAACAGTAATGTATTATGTTACTGTATTATATAGACAGCTGGCAATGACAACACTCTTGAAAGAGGCACATACCTCAGATGATAATGCATTCTGTGTTATTAATATCGGTAGACGTGTTTGCAGGGTGTCCCTTTAGTTATCACTTTGGTGCTTTATGGTGTTAAATCAAAATTCCAAAACTTCTTTTGCAGGACAATTCTGATATCCAGAGCATTTTGGTTTAGGGAAAATTTTCTTCTGTGCTTTCAGGCCCGGGTTCAAAGGATGTCTTGCCAAAAATCACTGAGATTGGATCAAGTGTTTTCAAAGTAGATTATACACCAACTTCTCCAGGTAAGATTAAACTATTTTATTGCATGATTTTGCCACTCTGCATTTTTATTTTTAAGCTGAACTTATAAAGAAGCAATTCTGGTCAAGCGTTTTTGGCTGATTTTAGGTGACCACAGCGTAGATATTCTGTACGAGATATTTGTTCTGTACTGTACTAAGATATTTGACTGCATACTTTTGCTACTCTGCATATTGACGTTAATTTTTTTCATTGTTTTTAAACCAAACTTATAAAATAGCAATTCTGGTGAAGCATTTTTCATTCATTTTAGGTGACTACAGCATAGAAATTCTGTACTTTGGACAACCATTGCCTGGAAGCCCTTTTTCTCCGAAGGTCTGGGATCCATCAAAAGTTGTTGTCAGCCAGATCAACCAAGGACGTGTTGGAATCCCATCGAGTTTCTTCTGTGAGTCATAATATTGGACTTAATAGTGCTATATAAATTACAGATACAGTCGGAATAGATACAAATGAATAGGAATTTTTTCATTCAATTTTTTATGAAATGTAGGATTTTGATGTAAAATTGGATATAAATGTGTTTTTGCATTACACTGATTAAGAGGTTGATCACATTTGGATAAAATAAACTGTTGGTTGCGAAAGAAATGCAGTTTGTGTTGATAGGGTGTATTATTTTGCATTGTAGAATGAAGTAAACTTTGTATTTTATAAATATTGTATTGCTTGGTTCACGAGTAAATGTATTGTAGATATGCAGTGCTGTATTGCATTATTTGTATGTATGTATGTATGTATGTATGTGTGTATGTATATATATATATATATGAACATTGATATAGCGCCTTACAATAACCTCACGAAGGCGCTTAGTACACGAGTATGTCACATTGTGCCTTATGAACCTGGCTTTTGATATTTTCATGATATAGTGCATGACAAACTCTGAGAAATTATTTTGAAATAGCGATAAAAACAAATTACAAATGCAGTTGATTTTTTTCTGAATTTCTGTTGAAAGTGGATGTGAATGATGCTGGAGAAGGGACGCTGGAGATTGGAATTTCCGGTCCGTCTGGACAGAACATACATAACAACGTGACCCCGCTGGGGTCGGGTCGTTTTGAGGTCGTCTGCGTTCCAGTTGAATGCGGCCAGCACCGTGTCAATATTACGTTCAACCGAGAGAATGTGCTAGGTACTGGTACTTGGCAATGATGACATTCAGGCATCATGTTAATTATGTATGAAATGCTATCCTGACTACTCAGTTTTTGTTCTATCATCTATGGCCTAGCATGCTGAGTTGTTGATTGAGAGAGGTGAAGGGTCAAGTTCCAATGTGGGCAAAAACATTTTTGACATATATGTGGCCCTGATCAATTCAATTATGACCAGTGCTGAAAGTGTGGCAAAATAAAAACTGGATGGTATGGAAAATAAGTGTCTGGACGCTCCTTACCTTCCTAAAAGAAGTGCCTGGACGCCCTTACCTTTTCAGGCTATGCTGGCTAATAAGTGGCAAGACGGCGTTCATATTTTAAAATAAGTGCATGGACGCCGTCCATGACCGTCCAGCCACACTTTGAGCCCTGATTATAACGAGACCCTGGGTCCCTGTCCATATGCCATCTTTGGGAAGATGAGATGATGAGGGAGAGAACTGGCCTCCCACCCTCATATGCCAGGGCTAAGAAAAAATGAAGTTGCCAGCATCTCACATTCATGGAGGCAGAATCTCAAGGTTAGCGTTCTTCATGTTGTCAGACCATAAGCTTATTGTAATCATATACACGTGCAACATATAATACAACGTAACTATATTTCATATGGCCAGAGTTCAGAAGTGTTCAACTGAACATTGATGGCGTTCAGCAATTGTCCATGAAGGACTTGCTGAGGTTCCTTATACACTAGACATCTGTCTGAATACCCAGACTCATACTGTCTGCACCACAGGCCAAACTCTTTATCCATTTGGTAATTAGTGTGCCCCAATTAATTGTAATGTAGGCAATAGAATTATCCTCGGGTCTATGGTTCTGCTGTGTTCTATTGTTTAGTTCTATTATTTTGTTTTACTTTTGTAATCTAGGAAATCCATTCCAGTTCTTTGTGACGGACGTCAACCGAGTTGTAGCGCGAGGGGAAGGACTTGGATTGGTCAGATGTAACCAGCCTGCGTCATTCAACATTTCAGCACCTGGCGCTCAACTCAAGGATATTGATGTCCAGATCACAGGTTATTTGATTAGTACCATAATCAGTAATGTCTTCAGTAATTCTGGCCAATGGCTAATCCTAGAGGCATCGACTGATAATTATGACCAGAACAAGGTTGTTATTAAATCGATATTCATCAATCCGTTAAGAGAAGTTGTAATGTTAATTGCAAATTTGTGTAGTGCCAATTCAATGGAGATTCATCAAACGCACTCCGGATCTAGCACAATGAAGCCATGCTTGAACAATAAAGTCTTCAATGTTTGCAGAGAAGATGCAAAGAGAGGGGTTGAGAAAGTCATGTCACAAGTTGTTAGGCTAACTGTGCACATAGCTTTGATAAATTCTGGGGTTTTCATTTTTGAGGCAGAGAGTAACTGCTGCGATACGATTGTCTAAGTATTGTGTTTCAATTTGTACTGTTATTATTTTTCCAAATTCTATTCCTATTTATTACTCTATGATTGGTATGGATTAAATTAAAAATAAAAATATGTGTGTTGATATCTGTCCAGTGTTGATGCAAGTCAGTTTCTATCATATTACAGTACTGGCCATATGAATTGGATGATGCTTTTCGAAGAGTGTGGCTGACGTATTTTTTTAAAACTGCGTATTGAACTATTGATATCTGATTTTAGGACCTAATGATAGGGATGTCACTGCGCGAGTCACAGAGGCGGGTCCGAACAACTTCCGAGTGGATTATACACCATTGATTTCAGGTAAGCTTTCTCCAATTAATTTAAATTATATGTTGTACCACATTACATTCTGAAGTTACACGGTAACATTAAACTTCAAAACCTCTTAAATGTATGATTAGCACTTGTCATCTGCATTTGTAATTAATATAAGTAAGTGAGTAAGTATTTTCTTTATTACTCTGCTTGCAAATGCACAATAGGACGTAGAACATCATCATAGTAAATCAGAGCAATAATTGGTAATAAAACGTACAAATTAAATCACAAGTTGAATAAAATTACTAAAATATTAACATTAAACAAGTCATCTACACAGCACTCTAGTGATAACTTTCCAATCAACGAATTATGGCTTGGTATCTCTGGATTATGTGAATGAGGCCTAATTAAGTATCCAGTATTTTGTTCTGGCGGCTGAAGGTCATGTAAGAATAGATGAAATGCGTCTAATAAATCTGATTCAATTGATTTTTCTTTTAAAAATTAATGAGAATAATCGTTTGTTATTAGGTGACTACTGCATCAACATCAACTACTTTGGACAGTCTCTACCATCGTGTCCAATTATCACCAAAGCATGGGACATATCCAAAGTTAAAGTGAACCACATTGCCCTCAGCCATGTTGGTGTCCAGTCAAACTTCTCAAGTAAGTAGCATCAGTTCTATGACAGTTGAAAATGTGAATACTACTGTGCAAACTATGACAGATTGATAACATTAGTGTTAAAAAATTAATTGAATTAATTAATTTGCGTATTGCACGCAACAAGTCTAATAGTGTAATCATTAAACACCGTTCACAAGGGCGGATACAGAAATTTTCCAAGGGGGGCCAAAATTTTCGGTCTTGGGGCAGGGAAAAATTTTCTTGGTCACCGAAAAATCTGATGACCTTTTTCTTTCTTTCTTTTTTTAACTTTAACATTGTTTTCTTTACAGTTGATGCAAAAGATGCGGGTGATGGTTCCCTCGAGATAACGGTATGTCGCCCATCGGGAATGCCGATTCCAAGCAACATCGTTCCAATGAGTCCTGGCACATTTGATGTCACATTCATTCCGATTGAATGTGGTCCACACAGAGCAAATGTCTCGTACAACAAGGAAACTGTCACAGGTTAGCACAGATCTCCATACGACAGCACATTTATGCGCTGTATAATTATGGCAGTCTATCCTGAAGAAGTAGTGTGGGCAGCTGAAATGATCGTTACTAAACATAGTATGGTTTCTTGATGAAGTACTGCAACTGATGAGCCTGATAGTGCTCGACCTTTTAACCCTTTACTGATCGAGGGTATCGGACACCATACCATTGACTGCACTTTGGTCGGTAAAGGGTTAAAATGGTAACCGATTCTGTTCTGTTTTGTCTATAAGTCTTCTTCTTTCACGGGGGGGGGGGGTAGAGTAGTGGTTAACACGCTGGCCAAGAGAGCGAGAGGTAGTGAGTTCGAGCCCCCTTTGGGCGGATTTGCTTTGTAGGCTGCCATCGGCGCCGTGTAATTACAAAGCTGTCTGTTCAGTTAGTAGTTAAGTTTAATTAAGATTACTGCATAACTTGTAAATGTAAAGCGCAGTGCATCTTGCAGGCGTTCAATTAAAGAAAAGATATTATTATTATCACATGACATTACATTGGAGACATTATCAACAAGATCTTAAAACTCTTTCCATTTGCCACCATTATTTAAAAAATTTGAATTGGAATATCACATAAGTCCTCAATTCCATTCTTGTCCTGTCTGTATTTGAATTGGAATATCACATAAGTCCTCAATTCCATTCTTGTCCTGTCTGTATTTGAATTGGAATATCACATAAGTCCTCAATTCCATTCTTGTCCTGTCTGTATTTGAATTGGAATATCACATAAGTCCTCAATTCCATTCTTCTCTTGTCTGTATTTGAATTGGAATTTTACATAAGTCCTCAAATTCATTTTTATCTTTTCTATGTCTGCCGTCTTTTGCGTCACGGTATCACATGCAAATGTCTGTTCTCAGTCTTTGAAACTTAAATTTGACCTTGTTTATGCTGTTTCTGTCATTGGCATTTTTTGAAAATGTACACCGTACAAAGTATTAAAGATTTTCTTTTGGTGAATTTGTGTTTGTATACGAACATATCTGTTTGTTTCTACCGCAGGGAGTCCGTTCTTGATCATGGTAACAGATCCAACAAAAGCTTCAGTGATGGGTGATGGAGTGGGACTCGTCCGATGCAATCAAGTTGCTACATTTTGTGTCCTTGGACCAGGAGCATCCATCCGCGACATTGGTGTCAGAATCACAGGTCAGTCAGTCAGCCACAGTATAAAGAATTGTAGAAAAAATAACTGAGGGATCAGATGTTGATTTATGTGGAGTTTCAGTGTGCAATGAAGTGGGGCCTAAGACAGATCTGGGGGTTTGAACCCGTCCATCCCCCTTGGCAATTCTCACCCTGGTCAGCCAGCCAATCAGTCATATAAATGGGTATGTGAGTGATTTAAGTACCGGTAATAAATTTTATTAAGGAAATGATTGTTAGTCAATTGGCTGTTCGTAGCAGTATATGCATTAGTGTAAACAGGTCAAAATGCTTTTCAATTTTAATTTAATTTTAAAAGGTTTCCAATGTACTTTTAAGGTCCGGACAGTCGTGACGTTCCCGCTCGTGTGTACGACTCATCTGCGGATAACTTCATGGTTGATTACACTCCCAGCAAAGCTGGTAATTTCACTTTTCTACTGTAAGCTGTAACTATTTTTATTTATAAATATGCACGACAGACAAAGTAAAAAAATGAATTGTGATTCTTTGTCCAGTAGTTACATTGATTATTTGCGGGATTATATTAGCAATGCAACGACATTTAATGGCACCACGTACGTCATCACCTGTCATATGTTGATGATCTGTTAGCTGTGATCATAATCAAACATTTTATAGTGGCTCTTGATAACATTTAGGTGTTACAAGCTTCTATGAATTTCTTCCATATAATTATATATATAATATATATAATATATATTTATAATATATATATGTACTGCTGTGTGACATGCCTTGTGTTGTTGTTGTTCAGGTGACTATGTGATTGAGGTGACTTATTTTGAGGATCCCATTGGAGGAAGTCCGTTTGTTTCAAAAGCCTGGGATGCGTCTCTTGTTCTTGTGTCTAACGTTTCAAACGCCGTCATTGGCAAACCATCGCATTTTAACAGTGAGTTTCACTTCAAACCATCGCATTTTAACAGTGAGTTTCACTTACATTACAGAGTTCATGTATATCATCAGGACACCCAGCAATTTTGCATGTTAAAATTTTCAATGTTGCTATTTGGCATTGATTTAGGTTATTTATAGTAGCCTTGATTCTTCCAGTTGACAAATCATTATGCTTGGTTGAATCGAAGTTGGCCTCCACCAATGAATGTCACTAGGCACTAGCATATATTTTGTTACAAGTTGCATCTATGTTGACTTGTTTTTATGAATGATTGAGGTGACTTATTTTGAGGATCCCATTGGGATCGAATATTTATGTAGTGATTGTCTGGAAGTGTCTAAACTAACAGATCCTTATTCTATCACTCAATTTAGACATCAGTGAAACTTTCAAGAGCAGCTGCTCTGCCTCCTCCTCTCTCTGATCTGTCCCTCTGTCAATTCGTTGACCTACACTGGACATTGCTCTCTGGATAATCCCTCTGATATGACACAGCACCTATGTATAGACTGGTTCTGTGTAGCTCAAAAGTAGTGCTTTACATAATTTGGAGTTTACGTTTTCGGTACGTTTACGGTAACATTATATGCAGGCAGTGCGCCTGAAAATCCCATGAAGTTTTGGAAACAAAGTTCTATGTGTAGACCTATGATCTATGTTCTCCACTATGTTCCTTAAATTAAGAACCTCAAAACTGTCTTATTTAGCCGTGGTTGGGCATCAACTATAAAATTTTCGAAATAAATGAATAAATTATGTTTCTTGTCTGGTTAGTTATATTTCATTGTAACAAGACCAAAAAGGCATCTCAATCAGCTTGTCAGCCATTCTGTTTGCCTGTATTGTCAATTGACAACAGTTTTTTTTTATTATATTACATGCTGCATTGCTGCAGGCAACATATTGTGAGAATGTCATATTTTCTTCGCATTTTGCATTGATGTAAAAGATTTAATGCCATTACAGTTAATGCTGCCAATGCTGGTATGGGCAACCTGGAGATCAGTATTTCTGTTCGTGGCGAAACAATACCCAACATCGTGAAGACGATGGCAAATACAACGTTCGATGTGTCTTTTACGCCACACGTACCAGACACTCACACCGTTTATGTCCGGTTCAATGGAGAAATGGTAACAGGTAAATTTGTCTTTTTATCCTCCAGAACTATAGCTGATATATAAACTAAATGCTTTTGAATTTAACGATTTTAAATTGAATGTTGAGCTGCTCTTGAGTAATGATTGAAAGATATGATTAAACAGTACATTTAGCAATGATAATTTTATATTTAGAAAAGTCACCAGTATGAAGGTACTCTAATAAAAGTGTAGACAGATAGTTGTCTATTCATGCTTCTTATACCATTAATCGCATTGTCATGTGTTGTTTTTGTAGTGCTTAGTTTCGGTTTGACTCTGTACCTTTGCCAATTTGTGGTAGTAAAAAGATAGTTACTGTATCTACAGAAGGTTCTTTTTTTACAGGAAGTCCATTTTCAGTGAATGTGCTTGATGGCACAAAAGCTGTAGCAAGCGGGGAAGGACTTGGACGAGTCCTGGCTAACGTACCAACATCTTTTGATGTCACAACTACAGCTGTTGGGGGAGAGGCTGACCTTGAAGTAGAAATAATTTGTGAGTTTTACGTTTCTCTTCTATCATGATGGCAAACATCGCGTGCTGTTCATAATGCTTGACTTAAAAAGCACTTCTGTTGAAAGTGTAAAGTGCACTTAGGTTAATAATAAACGAGAGAGTCCGCACAAATGATATGTGAATCATTAGTTTGAATATACCTCTTTGTGATTACTTCAGCAGGCTGAGATCAAAATGTAAAATAAATGTAACTGTTTGCATTTTTCTGTAGCGTTCATATATGGCCCTCACAATGTTCATATCCTCAATGAATTAGTGCACACTTAACTGGCAGTGATGCTGGAACCTACAATGTTTTTTGTGATGCTAATGCGTGTTTGCAATTGCTTTGAAAGCAAGTACACATGTGCAGTACGTAAGAATACAAATGAGTTAGGAATGAAGCATCATCATCTTCATCATCATCATCATCATCGTCATCACTACCGACATTTTTAACTCCTGCAAGAAAGACGAATTGGAGGTGCATTTCGTGATTCCCCTCGTGAAGAGCTGTTAGTTTTCCAAATTCCTTAAAAGAGAAATTGTACGTTTGAAGTACTTCTTAGAGGAAGAGAAAGAGCTAGAACTTCGGAAAGACATATTGACTATTTCTTCAGTGAAATCTGCAAGTGGCTATATTATTTTGCTATTAGGCAGTGCAACATTGGATATGATGTTGCTTAATAAATTAATATACAACTTAGATCTTGTTGTTCTAAAAAAAAACTGCATGTATAATTGTAGCACCAAGGGGACAACAAATTCCATTCAAAGTATCCGGGTCATCAAAAACAAAATACCGGGTTGATTACACGCCAGTTGAATCAGGTAATGCACTCTCTCGATTATATTAGGATTAAACTGATTAGATTTAAATCAAATCTATTCTTTTTTAAAATAACATACACTGTGCACTGTTTTAGGAAACAGTACTACAGAGTGTTTAAGCTTGATTCGAATGATTCAGATGTTTATTTTTTTTCTTTTTCTCGCATTTGCAATAGCGTCCCTTCAAGCTATCTACTCGGAGGTGCTTCCGACTACAGCGCAGACACTGCATCGGAGTTTCATGCCGAAACGCACGAGTAATTGCGAATGAAGGACTTGCTCAAGGTCCCACGTGGTGGTTTGAGGTGGATTCGAACTTCAAGGCACCAAACTCACCACTGCACCAATGTGCCCCTCAGTAAGGTTAAATTAGGATGACTAATTGGAGTAGTGCAGAATTTCGATGTCATTTACAGTAAAAAAGTATTGTCAATGAACTCATTATATGTGACCGTGCATGAGAAAACCCGGCCAAAGTCGCAAATATTGAAACTGAGTAAATCGAGCGGAAAGGTCTACACCCAGGTCTCAACGAAATGCACGCTACTGTGCGGAGACTCCTATTTAAATCTGTGCCATTCATTCAATTTAATTTCCCAAGAAAAACCGTTGACACCATTGGAAAGAGCAGAAAATTTTAAGTTTAGAACATATTACTAAATTCTGATGAAAAATCTATTGACTTTTGTGTGGTTCATGTAATGGATGTAATTTTCAATTGGCGATTTCTCCCTAAAACGATTTCTCAAGATGCTAAAAAATCATAAAAATTTCATTTCAAAAGATGCAAATATACGGTTTTCACCAGTTTGACCAACTATATCTGTACTATTTAAAACAAACTTAAACTCATTTTATGAAATTTCCGACTTTGGGAGGGTTTTCTCATGCACGGTCACATATATTGTCCATGTTGATTATAAGACAAAACCATTTGTGAATTGTTGACAATGACAATGTATTTTCATGATGCTTTGTTCTTCTTAAGGGCGATATCGTGTGGTGGTAAAGTATGCGGAGGTTGGCATCGGTGGCAGTCCATTCTGTCCGGAAGTTTTCGATCCAAGTCAGATTCGCGTTGGAAAGTTTCCTCAGGGCATTCTGGGAAAACTATTTACATTTGAGGGTGAGTATTTCCATTGCACCAGATAGAGAAACTGGATTCGCATTCTGATAATATTCTTCTGTCGTTTTATGTGTGTTGTCTGTGACTTATGACTTCAAAAAGGATTGAAGTTGAGTATAATTATATATATTCGTTTAACGAAAGAAACCAAGTGACACACCGCACATGGGTACCTATAAGAATGGTAATTAATGATAGTGATATTTTTAGGATCGATCATTCAACTTTAGGTATGAAGATGAGGGGCTGATTTTTCTTCACGTCGGCATAATGTTCGTGGGATAAAATTACGTTTGTCAGATCTTGTACATCTTGGGAATTTTGTAGAGCTGCGGATCCATATAAAGATAGTTTTGCTTCAATTGAAAATTCTTCGTTGGTTTCTAGTTGACACATCTATGGCAGGCGATGGACTGTTAACGGCAGAGGTGAGAGGGCAAATAACACATCCGGTAACGCAGGTCGAGGCGAAATCGCACGGAATCTACACGGTCTCATTCACTGCCACCGAAAATACACCGCACTACATTAACCTCATGTACAGTGGCGCTAAAGTTCCTGGTGAGCAAATGAGCAACAATGTTTTCTTAAATTTGCTTTGTGTTATTTTACTGTGTGAGGTTATAGAATCAAGGACTTAAAAATGGATTTATGATGATAAGTCGGCTGTTGTCTTTGCAACTGACCTGAATTGAACATTAATTTATAGCGCACCTGTTGAGTCCATTTGCATTTAAAACAAGGATGATGATAACAAAATAATTTGGGGGCAGGAATGGAACTGTATACACATGGGTGATCCAACATGTCACACGACGTTTAGGAAGGAGTGTTATGTTAGTCCTTGAACTGAATTATCTGTCAATTTTTCTTCATTTAGATTATGCTCTGATTTTTTTAAGGTATTTTTACATAAACAAGATCTTATACTTCCTGGTTATGATACTTCCTGGTTATCAGGTTACATGAAATTGAACATGGACAATGGACAAAATCCCGCTCCCAGAGCGACGACTCTTGGCTGTGTAGGAATTTTTGTATGACAGCAAAATAATTGAGTTATTTGATGGCTTTGTTACACTAGCAATGACATATTAGTAGGTAATTATTTACTGCCACTAAAGAATTAATTGTTTTTTTTTGCTCGTGATTGGTGCTGTTGCTGTATGTGAAATTTCATTAATTCATTCATTGCAGAGATTTAAAGATTTTGCCAACCTTCAAGGCCACAGCTCGGAAGTATTTCTGACCACAGCCTCTTTGAAAAGAAGAGTTTTGAGAGAAGCATTAAGAAGAGTCTGAGTATACCCTGGGGAATAATTTGAACTGTTTCTAGAGGCTAATAATTGCCCGTGTTTCAGATTCACATTTTGATGTGACCTTGCACATGTTACAAATTTTTTTATTTAATAAGGATAATAATCTGTCTGAATTTGCGTTTTTTAGGATCGCCATTCACCGCTCTGTTTATCGATACAAGTAGTCTGCACGTCCGTTGGGATTCAGTTCGTCTGAGACCCGTACGTCAACCGGTCGTATTGGAGCTTGACACAAAAGGTGCTCCTGATGCCGAAGTGACCTGCAAAGTCACAGGTAACTCAATTATTGATTAGTCCAATTATGCCTACAGTCTCCTCGGCTTGACCTCCCAGGAGTCTGGCCTGGCACCGGAATAGACAGAGTAGCCTGGCTATTGCTGACTTGATTTGAGATGGTGACGGTAAATTAGCTCTAGCCTCTCTGACGTGGTTTTTGTGTAGCACTGAGAAATTTTGGAGATTTATATTTGTAGTAAAAAAGCAATGAGTCGTTATATGTTTAAGTGGCAAATATTACTTTGACCTTTGCTCTATCTTTATCAGTTTGTGTCGGTCATGTAAATATGAACTTATCTGACTTATTTTTCTTCATTACTTGGTGCTATATTGTGAACTTTATGTGAAATTTAGGCCAATTTAACATAATATACACAGTTAAACTTAAATATATTATATATATATATATATATATAAGTAACTAAGTTGTGTGTTATTAGGATAATGCCAACCACTAGTAGCTGAACCAGTTGGTAGATTACGCTAACTTGTATAACTTGTATAAAAAAGTTTGCAGTCTGTAGTTACATGTTTTCAGCTATGTTTGAATCTGTCACCATTGTATATTTAAAGCTGTACTGTTAGAGTTTCAATATTACGGTACTAAGTTTATGCCAATGTCACTCTACCGATGGAATTGAAAGGAATGGATGATTTTTCGTAGATCCTATTGGTCGTGATGTGATGCCAAGAATTACCCGATCAGGAATGTTATACAACATTGAATTCACGCCAAGAGATATCGGCGCATACTCAATCGAAATCAAATATGGCGGCCTTCCGGTGCCTGGCAGCCCATTCGTATGCGAGACGTACGACATTCATTGCATCAGGCTCCTTGATTTGGTCAGCGATGGTCACATTGGAAAGGAAGTCGCGTTCGCAGGTAACTATTTTAGATGACAAGCAGTGCATAAAGTGTGTAAAATATAGTGCCTGGACGCCCCTCCTTACCTTTCCAAAAGAAGTGCCTGGACGACCTTACCTTTCTAGGCTGTGCTGGCCAATATGTGGCAAGACAGCATTCATATTTCAAAATAAGTGCATGGACGCCGTCCATGACCGTCCTGCCACACTTTAAGCCCTGATGACAGGCATGATTCAAGATAAAGAATCAATTATTTAAGACTGGATTTCTAATCAAGTTTTCATTGACTGCATTAACTGAAAAACGGTCAGTTGTATATGTAGCATTGAGTTAAACTCTGTTACTGCGAGGATGTATGTGTGTGCGTGCGTATCTGATATGCGTACATATATTTGTGTTTGTTTTTGTGTGTGTGCGCGCGTTTGTCCGTGATTATAAATGGTATTGTATATTTATATAGTGCCATGAGGAATCATTGGAGTCGCTCTGTGTCTGTGTGTGTGTATGTGTCTGTGTGTTTGTACATGTGTGTGAAGTACAACATATATTATTCACTGTTGCAATGTTAACGTGTGCATACTTCTGACTGACTGTAGTTGACACATCAAAGGCCGGACAAGGCGATCTTGATGTTCACGTCTCATGCAACAACGTCCGAGTTCCACACCAGCTGCAGTTGGCTCCCGATGGATCACGCCACAACTGCTCGTTCATTCCAACGTCAGCTCAGCAACACTCTATCCATGTAACGTACAACAAAGAACCTGTGCCTGGTAAATATATCTAGACTTGTCCACGTGCTAATGTTAATATGATTTACTACTAAAAGGGCAACTTCGAAAGAGCGACCATCAAAAGGACTCCGCTTAGAAAAGTGACTGTTTGAAATGGTGCCAACAAAAAAGAGCTTGCCAACAAAGAGTGACAGTAGAAAAGGCGATCTATAATTATGTTGAAGTCTTACAGAAAAATGAAACCTCGTAGTAGTTGAAGTTGTGTATTTAAATGTAAATGATGACTAAAATGGATTTGGACAAAAAAGCGATTAATGCTGTTTGAATTCTTCTAATAAATCAAACGTTGAAGTTGAGATATTGTCCAAGCAGAGTAAGTATATAGAACTTTCTTGCCTTTTTGATTGTCGCCCTTTTTCTGGTGTGCTCTTTTGATTGGCGACCTTTCAAACAGGTGCCTTTATAAGCGGCGCTTCTTTGAGCTCACCCTTTTGATGATCAGCCTTTCGAAGTTGCCCTTTTGATAGGATGGACCTGTAAACTTGCTCCTGCATGTGATAAATATCTGGTCTCAGTCCACTTAAATTTAATGATGACTGCATTGATTTACCAGTCACTCTTAGTACTTGCTTGTTGTTAAAGGGATAAAACAAGGAGATTGTACCTAGTAACTATAGACTCTTCTCAATTTACTTCAATAAGATGCACATTATTTTTCTTGTGCATTTGACCGTTCTTTGGAAGCAATCTTTCTGTGAAAATACTTATGGAACCTACTTTGTATTTTCAAACAGTGATTGCTCAATAAGCATTTTAGACCCACTTCAAATTGCACCAGTGTAGATCTGTTAAATAGCCACATTATCACACTTTATGAGTTTCTTAAATGACCTGACACACATGCATGCACATACATAGCAATGCATCCAAACATGCATGCATGCATACATACATCCATCTATCCATACATACACACTTGCATATGTACAATATGTACATGCAGCTAGTGAAAGGATGTACTTAAAACTGATGTAAATGAAGTGTGCTGTTTTTCTGTCAGGCTGTCCGCTACCCATTCAGGTGAAGAACCCTGCTTCTCAGATGTCTGTGGCAAATGCAAACGGAACAAAACCGATACCAGTCGGTCAGATGATTGTGGCTGTTGTGACAATGCACAACTGTAACATCAACATTGGCGATATTGTGGCCTCTGCGACAGGTACATACTAGACATGGTTGCCTTGTAACCTCTGTTTGATTTCTTTAGCCTGTTGTCGAATTAAATAGGAATATTCTCATATAGACAAAGATACTTACACACGGTTGTTCTTTTGGGGTTTTAAAGACAAGGTTTGAAAAATGTTGAGACGACTAGTTAAACTGATGTTTGATGGTTGATATAGTGAAAGTTTTTAAAATTTTGAATTGACATCATGCAGTTCTTTGTCCATGTGTCTATAGTGATATTAGATTATTCCTGATGTATTCCTATGAGTTCGTGAATTCTTGACACCATTTTGTAATACACAGGGTTTGCTTGTCAATGAGCATTTTAACATATCCATACCAATGCAACATTTTTTAAGTGTTTCGTCATAAGTGCCTACATATTTGACTTTGAAATGATCCCCAATATTATTGCCTACGGTGATCTAGAATCGTATTATGGCAAATATGATTTTAAAAAGTAAAAGTAAAGTCATCCGAGGGCCGAAGAAGCCCGTTGGTGAGGCACTCATCTCCTTTTCTTGGCCCTTCAGCCGGCAATGGACGAATCCCAAGGTCCTGGACACGGGGCTGGTGTATCACAGGACTTGCCGTCGTTTACTTCCCAGCTTACGCCGGTACCAAATCATACCGTACTGCTAGGTGACAGAGGCACGTGTGCGTAAACAACTTGCCCAAGGTCGTTACCCGGAGTTGAACCGCAACCGCCCGCTCCGTGAGCAAGCGCGTTACCGATCAACTACCAGGTCACACACAAATGTGATTTTACTTATCTTAAAATGCTTATTTTCAATATCCTATGGTAGTTTCAAGAGTAGTGTGAATTTATTTTTGTGTTGCTTCTTTTGTGTTACAGGACCAAATGGTGAGCGATTGTTTGCAGGACCTGTGCAGCAACGGGACGGTACCACAAAAATCGAATACTTTTCACAAGTGGCTGGTAAAATTACTTTCAACTTACGGTATCTCATAAATCACAAATTATGTGTCTGCCCACAGGCAAGAAATGTTTCAATATTAATGACGAAAATGATACAAGCTTTTGACTGTTGACTGAGAGAGATTTTGTTAGTTTATAAAGGGCTTCCTGCCTTTAGATTACTGTTGTCGTGTTTGCACTTCAGCTATGCAGTTCTTTGACTCAAATTTCCGAAAGATTTCTTTCAGTTTAATCCTATTGTAATCCTATGAATTCTTGAGCGCCATTTTGTAATGCACAGGACTTTCAGACAAGAATTTTAAGTGCTCTTTTTCTCTGCAGCATTTTTTCATGACAGTTTCTAATGTATTTATTATTTTTTTACCTTAAATAAGTAGTTTTATACAATTTTTCTTTAGTTCAGGATTAAGGGTGATTGTGAAATGATGCCTTGCAGACTGCAATGCAGTTAAATTTGACTCCTGTTAAGCTTGTTATCGTCTCTTACTACTATATCATGTAATCCTACTGCGTACTTGTCACTTTGAATTCATAAACGAATTATATTAGTATTTTTGATGTTACTTAATATTTTAAAGAAGTATGCATGTGGTGGTTTTGTAGGAACTCATAAGTTGGAGGTTCAGTATGCTGGCCAGTCAATATCTGGCAGTCCAATCATAACAGAAGTTTTCGATCCGAGCAAGATTCTTATCGAAGGAACAAGAACCGGTCTAGTTGGCGAACCAATTCTTTTCGACAGTGAGTGTCTGTTTTGTTGAATCAAAAGAAATTCTGGGAAATGTGGTGTAGATTGTAATTTCCTGAAATAATTTTGTTGCATAATAATTGGCATAAATAATATAAAAATGAGTGAATAAAATTACTCCACTTACCATTGCACTTCAACATGTTTGTATAATGCAAAGGTTCATATTATGATTGATACGCTGTCAGGTTTGTCCCTGATAAATGTATTCTGCATGCATAAATCGTGAATATTAGGCTTTCCTGGACGACACGTTTATAAACTCACTTGTATATAGATTCATATTATTGATGATCTATAATTTTTCATGGATAGTATATTATAAATTGACTGTACAGAGATGCATGTTTAGAAAGTTATATCTTTCATGTGTAATGTATAATAAATTTCCATAAAATGTTTAATTTTCAATTAATATTTTCTCATTAGTAGTGTTTTTAGAGTATTGTTTCTTCGCTCATTGGCATAGCTAGTAGACTGTTTTCTTGTGATCCATGATACACACATTTGCTTTATGAATGTTCTGTTTAGTTATGCGTTCTGGTGCTGGAAAAGCCGACCTGGTCGTGAAGATATTGACGCTGAAGGGCACCACTGTGCCATTCAAAATAAACTCCAGTTCAGATAGGGACAGTGTTTCGTACATTCCTACAGAACCTGGAATTCACAGCATATATGTCACATGTGGCGGCGTGGATGTGCCTGGTATGTCGTCTCTGCCTAAAATTGCTGTAACTACAGAGTGGGTTTAGTGTTTTCTGTAAATATTGACCAACCCACACTATGCTAGTTCAGCAAAATGTCCCTCCTAGGAAGTGTCTTGTCCTGCGGCTTACCATTTCTCCCTTTCTCCTGGTTCTTTTTCCTCCACTCTCTCCTTTACTAATCACTCTTCTTTTCTTCTTAGCTTTGGGAAGGCCATAAGAGCAACTGGGAAAATAGTCCCGTAACATTCACCACAGCAGGATCAAATTAGCTTGTCGAACAATTATTGTGTGTAAAAAACAAGTATGTATAATGTATAATATGTTATGCATGTATTGCACGAATTTCATATAGGTATGCATGAGTATAAAATGGACTATTTGTTCATTATGAATGTCTTGACTGGACCAAGTAAAGAATGCACCTTTATGAATGATGAATTGTAAAACAAACATAAGTGATTTCTTCTGTTGAACTTGTTAGGATGCCCAATTCGTCAGGAAATACTTGATAACTTCCTTCCCAACGCACTTGGAGACGGACTGTTGAAGGGTGTTGCCAACCAAGTCTCAACTTTCTACATAGATGCGAAAGGACATCAGGGTGATCTCTCAGTCAGCGTTGATGGTAAGTGACTTGTTCAGCTTACTAGCTTACTTACTTTGTAGTCTGCACTGCCATAATTTGAACTTTGAACTTAAGCCCTAGAGCAGCGGTTCCCAACCCGTGGCCCGCGGGCCAAAAGTGGCCTGCCAGGCCTAAGAAAATGGCCCGCCGGGTCTCAGAAAAATAGCCCTCATCTCTCAAAGAATTATCAAAAATATATGAAAAATTAACAATTTGGACAGGATAGAACACATTATTATCTTCTATTACAAATTATTTTATTTTAACGTCGATAAATAACATCAAACATTATATTTTGAATCAATTATAGCAAATTTATATGCTTTTGGTCAATACAATTTTAACCTTGTGGCCCCCCTAATGTCCTTCAACTAAGAAACAGTGGCTCTCGTGTCCTCCAACTTAGAAAAAGTGGCCCTCAGGTCAAAAAAGGTTGGGAACCACTGCCCTAGAGTAAGCTTGACATTGTAATGTTGTGAGATGTGATCTAAAAATACTCTAACATTGCAGCTGCCAATGTTTGCTAAGCTTCAAACACACCACTGTCTTCTTAATCTTCCTATCAGGTGCCAGCTGAGTCCTTGGTTTAAACTTTTGATCTAATTAGATTGGCTTGAAGTTTTGCATATCATGGAAGATCACGATTTCATTGATACCTCCTATGCTATGATGACCTCAACTTCACTGTTGTTATATACTTTGCATGCAAAAAATGAAGTAATAATTTTTTACTTTAATGTACTTGCCACTGCAACCATTGAAGGAGAAAAAGTATTCTTAATACGCTCTTGATTTTTGACGTTTTGTCGTTAAACAGGTCCAAACAGTTTGGCGAGATGTGACATTGAGTCAGTGGATTCGGGTGGAAGATACAAAGTGACCTATGTACCGGTTGAAGGAGGTTGTTTCCGGGTGACTGTTAGATGGAATGGCAGGGAGATCAATGGTAAGCACGTATACATCTGTTTAATATTGTGCAATGCTGTCCACCATGGTCAAATGTTAGTTGCAGTTCAGTTGAAGATACCGTACACATATTTTCTCAGTACATTTTACATTATCAGTGCCATTGCTAAATTACGTTTTACTAGCTTTTGCAATGGTAAATACTGCATTACTTAATGTGCCATGACCTTTCAATTGCCACCATATTCCATTTGTGCACCAAAGAAGTGCTTATTTAGTTCTTAATACTGCGGGTCGTGCAAGTGATAACATTAGAGGGAGTTTGCTGGTTACTGTAGTGTAATGTTACAGGACTTTCATTCCCGATGTTTCCAAAATGATGGTGGCACAGCCACAATTCATCTAAATTGTAGGCTTTTACTAAGTTATTTTACTGCTAACTATTATTTATTAGTTATTTTTTGCTAACTATCCGCGCCTCAGATTCACACCTTGGTGTGACCTTGCGCACGTAATAAATTTATGTAATAAATAATAATAATAATACTGTGCAAGCTACTGAAGCACAATTACACTGCTTCCTACATGTGTAGGACTTACTGTTAAATTTTTCTGTTGGAAAACTAAATCTAGATCAAAATAGTTAATAGATTACTGGTATTTTTCAGGCAGGTTTATGTAGCTCATTGATTTGATAGCTAATTGAAGACAAAAAATGCGAAATAGCGTTTAGTTTTGTTGTTTAACAGGAAGTCCGTTCCAGGTGAAGGTGGTGAATCCGGAGAGGGTGGAGATTCTTGGTGGATGGGAGTCTGTGATCGATGTGCACGGACGAATGAAACTAAAGATCAACGAACCTAAGTCATTCACAATTGATTCATCACGTGCTGGACCAGGTTTGTGGTAAAAGATTATCTTAAGCAGTATACAGTATACACTGATCTTCTTGCATGAAAGTCATTCCTACTTCAACATTTGTTTGTATGTGCACTTGTTATAGCGCCCCTTCAAGCTCCCTACTCAGAGGCGCTCCCGACTACAGAGCGGACACTGCATCGGAGTTTCACGCCAAAGCGCTTCAAGCTCCCTACTCAGAGGCGCTCCCGACTACAGAGCGGACACTGCATCGGAGTTTCACGCCAAGGCGCTGAGCAATTGTGAGTGAAGGACTTGCCCAAGGTCCCTACGCGGCGACTTGAGGTGGATTCGAACCTGCAACCCTTCGGCTGCAAGGCGACGACCATACCCACTTCACCATCGCGCTCTACTTTTCCAGCATTACCGTCACTGCGATATGTCCAGTGTCTCTGCCAGCTATACAATTTCAGAAGTCGTGTCAGTGTCATGGAAGTTATTCAGCAGGTCAAAGAAAGAAATGTAAAGAAGATATAAGAAATTACAAAGAATGTGTGACAGGTCATAAGGCAAGTCAGATGTAAAATGCCATGACCTATAGGGATATGACCGGGTTTATCGGCATGAAGCTGTATGCTATAACTGAAGTATAATGTAAAAGGAAATAGTATTATGTAACAGGAAGTAATGTAATGTAACAGGAAGTACCGTAGTATAATGTTACAGGACATTAGCTAGCAAGATGTACCAGGCTTATTCGTCCTGTGATAAATTTGCATTAACTGAAAAAGACTTCTGCAATTGCTTTTTGAAACTTGTTACTGCTGTAATTGTCATTTTAAATAGAAATTTAAAATATAATGTAGTGCCACTTTCATAACAAACTAATCTGTCCTAGTCTATATACTAAATGTCATTAGTTGGCCAGCACTTAACTAATTATGCGGTTGAATATTCATGTTTTAGGTCAGCTGACTGCACAAGTGACTGGGCCCCAGGGTAACAGTGTACTTACTGACATCGTATCTCATGGTCCTTGCCTTTTTGTGCTCAGCTTTACACCACGTGCCGAAGGTAACTTTAGCGGTGAAATTATGAAAAAATAGTGATAACGTTAGAGGAGTCATTAGAGGAGTCATTTGATCCTGATCTTATGGTAACTCGACCCGGACCACCACGGACTACTCTCTCGGACAACCCTTCTAACTCAACGCAGCGCTCGTGAATAAGCTGGTGCCCCGCGCTTGGCTTTCGAGTGGCGCTTTAGAAATTTCGAGTTTACGATTACGATTACGATTACGAGGAGTCTGCTGGCTAATGAGTGTGCTCTATTCAATTCAGCATATTTATCATCAGCATTGTTATCATCATCATCATCGTCGTCTCCTAGACATCATCATCATCATTGTTATCATTCACGGGCCCATAGATTCCACTGAATGTATCATTGATCACTTTTTTCAGTCCTGTTACAGATCTCATTTGCACAAATCCATGATACAATCCATTCACTCCCTGTTAGATCTTCCAAGTCGTTATTTCCATCTGTAAAACCTATCTGTTGTCATTTGTTCTGTTGTCATCTGTTCTGTTGTCATCTGTTCTGTTGTCATCTGTTCTGTTGTCATCTGTTCTGTTATCATCTGTTCTGTTGTCATCTGTTCTGTTGTCATCTGTTCTGTTGTCATCTGTTCTGTTGTCATCTGTTCTGTTGTCATCTGTTCTGTTGTCATCTGTTCTGTTGTCGTCTGTGCTGTTGTCGTCTGTTCTGTTGTCATCTGTTCTGTTGTCATCTGTTCTGTTGTCATCTGTTCTGTTGTCATCTGTTCTGTTGTCATCTGTTCTGTTGTCATCTGTTCTGTTGTCATGTTATGTTGTCATCTGTTCTGTTGTCATCTGTTCTGTTGTCATCTGTTCTGTTCTCATCAGTTCTGTTGTCATCTGTTCTGCATCTATGCCCAAACGAACTCGATTTTCCCTTCTCATTGTTGTAGCTATTGTAGATTTTCAGTTGTAATCAGATTTCTTGAACCTCTTTAATTTTCACCTTTTTTAAATGCAGGTGTGATATTCTTCTTTAGCAATATTTACAGATTCTGACATATATGATAAAGACATGGGTACTGCATTTAATTTTGCTTTAGAAGGTGTCTTGCTTATGACATTGTAATGAATGTGGAGTCATTGCATTTTGAATTGGCAGGAGATTACACCTTGAGGATTTTCTACGCCGATCATCTCCTACAGAGATGTCCGATCATCGGTACCGTGGAAAAACCACCACCTCTTCCAGTTCCCATCGAACCACCATGTCCCCCAGTTCAACCAACTCCACCTCCTTCCCCAGTTCAGCCAGTAATCTTCATAGAAGAGGTGATCATGCCAGCTCCAAGGCCACCTCAGCCGCCTCCTCCAACGCAACCACCTGCCCCACCGCAACCAAGGGGTAATGCACAAAATGTTCAGGTGATTGGACCAGGGCTGAGTGATGCCCGGGTGAATGAAGAAGCGGAATTCCTTCTCGATGGGTCCGCTGCAGGACCAGGCAAGTGTCATATCTGGTGCTGTCTTTCAAATATATTATATTCAAATATATTCTACTCAAATATATTATATTCAATCAATCAAATATTTTAGCTTTCACTTTGAGAACTGTACCTGATGAAGAGTAAATGCTGAGCTGCTTAATCTTTTAACGAACAGCATTAATTTCCTGGTCACTTTTAGCACTTGCTGCCAATCATTAAAAAGTTAACCCTTTGCCGACCAAAGTCTAGTAAATGATATGGGAAAATCATATAGTCCTCGGTCGGATAGGGTTAAACAGTACTGCTAAATCTTGGTAATCTGGATCTATGGCAAATGGTATGAAATCTTAGCAATGCTTTGACTGGTCTAAACCTGTACTTGTCAAGGCGGGACTTCATTTGTGTAGTCACTGAGTACTGTATAGTGTATATGCATGTATGTATGTTTATATGCATGTGTATATGCTTGTTCTGATGTGCATGTGTGCGTAATACATGAATCCGGGCATTTATATAGCGCATGTTTAAGATGCTTTATGTGCACACATTCATTGTTTATGTTAAACACAGCTTTCGTCAAATCTAGAAGCAGAATATTCATGCACAGTAGGATGTGTGGAAATACTGAATGATGACTGGCCACCTTGTCACCTTGTGCCGTCAGTTCGAGGAACTCTAGCGACTGTCATGGCCAGCCTTCTCCACTCCGTTCTGTTCTGTGTCACATCCCTCAATTGTCCAAGATTCATCCCTGTCCTCCTGTGTACATCCTCCATCCATCTGATCCTCGGCCGTCCTCTTCTCCTTGTACCCTCTCCACATGCCAGCATCATCGCCTTCTCCAGTCCATCCGTGCGCATTACGTGACCGAAAAACATCAGCTTCTGTTTGATGATCATCTGCAGCAACGACATATCCCCTCTTAGTTGACCTATGTCCTGGAGCACAGATTCATTTGTTCTCCTTTCTTTCCACGATATTCCCAGCAGCCTTCTCCACATCCACATTTCACACGCAGCAATGTTGTCATCCAACGCCTTCGTCTTCGTCCACGTCTCGCTTCCATATAGCACTATGGGGAAAATCATTGCTTTGACAAGCCTCGTCTTTGTCTGTAAGCTCACATGCCTGTCCCTCCATATCTTATCCATCCCCTGCATTGCAGATTTGCCCATTGAAATTCTCCGCCTCACCTCTTTATCGCATCTTCCTTCCTTCTCCACCATTGAGCCCAAAAACGAAAAACTTGTCACAACCTCTATCTCCTCTCCATCCATTTCGAAGGTATCCCATTCCGCCGTGGTCATTATCTTAGTCTTTTTGATGTTGAAATATAACCCTGCTTTTTCGCTTTCCCTCTTTAGTCTTCTTATGAGTTCCGCAAGATCATCTTTTCTCCCCGCCAATAGTGTAGTATCATCTGCATATCGTAGATTGTTTAGTATTTTTCCTGCTATCTTTATTCCTTCGTCTGCATCATCCATCTCTGCCATTCGCATTATTCTTTCTGCATACAGGTTAAACAAGAACGGAGATAATATACATCCTTGTCTCACCCCCTTTCCAATCCTGATTTTATCCGTGTCTCCACATTCTGTCCTGATCATAGCTTCTTGATTTTCATACAGGCTCTTGAGCAGCATGATGAGATGTCTTGGGATTCCCATCTCTTGCAGTGTTCTCCACAACAAAGAATGATTTATGCAGTCGAACGCCTTACTGTAATCAATGAAGCAAAGGTGGACCTCTTGTCCGAATTCTCGTTGTCTTTCCATTATCCATCTAAGATTTGCAATGTGATCTCGTGTCCCTCGCCCCTTTCTGAAACCTGCCTGATTAACTGGCAACTCTCTCTCCATTGTGCTTTCCATCCTTCTATGTATTATTTTAAGCAGTATCTTGCTTGTGTGAGATATCAGAGCTACCGTGCGGTAGTTTCCACATTCTTTGGCATCTCCTTTTTTGAATATCGGAATGAATGTAGAACTTTTCCAGTCTTTTGGCCACTCACCAGTTTCCCATATCCGGTTGCACAGAATAGTTATTCCCTTCGTCATTTCTTCTCCTCCAGCCTTGATCAGCTCGATGGGTATCCCGTCTACTCCTGGTGCCTTGTTATCCTTAAGCTGTCGGATTGCCCATTCCACCTCCCACTCCAGTATTGCCGGTTCTCGTTCGTAGTTGATTTCGTTGACCTGTTCCTCTTTTACCCGCGGGTCTTTCTTGTACAATTCCTCTGTGTATTCTCTCCATCTGTCCTTAACTTCCTCTCCTTCTTTTATCACGTTCCCTTCTCTTCCTCTCAGTGCACCCATTCGCGGTACAAATTTGCTAGTTAATTGCTTCACCTTTGCAAACATTTCCCTTGTTCTACCTTTTTTCCCCTCTTCCTCCATCTCTGTGCAAGTTCTGGCCAAGTAATCTTCCTTGCTTTTGCGCGCAAGTTTTTGAAACTCCTTGTCCAAGTCCTTGACCCCTGCCCTGTTTCCGGCCGATCTCTGCAATCTTCTTTCCGTTGCAACTTTCACCGCCTCATCCGATAGCCATGGCGTTGTTTTCTTCCGTTGTTTCTTCGGCACAAAGTTCTCAGCTTCACTATGTATTATCGTCTTCATTTCCTCCCACATGTCATCTGCATTTATGGCATCATCCAGCTCCAGCGCTTCAAAACGGTTCTCTACCGCAATTCTGTATTCCGGCGTGATACCTTTACAGTCGTATCTCACTATTCGTTCGCCTTTTCTTAACCTCTTCAGTTTTGTTCTCAAGGTAGCCATTAATAATTCATGATCTGTTCCGCAATCAGCTCCTGGTCTTGTTCTTATGTCTTTCACCGAACTCTTCCATCTCTGTCTTACCAGCATGTAGTCTATCTGGTTCCTACTCCTACCATCTGGTGATGTCCATGTATATAACCTCCTCTTTGGTTGTTCAAACCATGTGTTTGTAATGCTCAACTCGTTTGCTTCGCAGAAATCTACCAATCTTGTGCCCGCCTCATTCCGCTTCCCCAGTCCATTCCTTCCAGTTGAAGAACTTTTATCCGTACTCTGTCCCACTTTCGCGTTGAAGTCTCCGATGATCAATAGTGTGTCCCCTTTAGGTACAGCGTCCATAGTCTCTTGTAGGCTGCTGTAGAAACGGTCATGTTCCTCTTCTTCCGCCACCGATGTTGGGGCATACACTTGGATGACCGTCATGTTGACCTCTCTTCCTCTGAATCTGACACTCATCATTCTATCACTCACTGTATCGTATCCCATTATTGCCGCCGCACTCCTTTTGTCACATATCATCGCTACTCCGTTTCTTCTTCCCACCTCCGATCCGGACATGATTATCCTGAATTCCCCTGATGTGAAGTGTCCCTGACCTTTCCATCTCGTCTCGCTCAGTCCCAATATAGCCAAGCTAAGACGTGTCATCTCTCCCTTTATCACCTCCAGTTTCCCGAGCTTCATGCTGCGCACATTCCACGTGCCCACCTTCATCTGTGTCTTGCAGCTCAGGTTGAGTCGGTGCTCCTCGACACCCTCCGTCACTGAACGTCCTTTCGGGTTTGGTTCAGTCACTTCATCACGTCTGGAACTTCCCCGCTCACCATGTCGCTCTTCTCCAGTAGCTTTTAAGTCGTCTTCCGGCCTGGAGGTACCGCCGTCCGCGACTATCGTTGGTTTATGGATTGTGCTTTTCATGACAGTTTTCTTGGCAGAGTGCAGAGGTGGTTTGCCATTGCCTTCCTCTGTTTTGCCTGCCGTGCCCGTTCGTTCGCCTCCCTGGGGAGGGCCCAGGGAGGGTACTAACAGTTCGCACCACGTGAAGGTGGGCACGGAGGACTTTGGTCCGACCGCCCAGGCCGGGTCCGAGTCTACGCTTATGCAGTCGTCGGTCAGATCACCTTCCTGTTTTACCCCAAGGGAAAACCCTTTGGGGTGGCAAGTCGAACCTTTGCGAACTGGCAGGAGGAGTTTAATAATTGTATCATTTTAGACACTTTTACTGTAAACCATGCGATTGGAACTCAATCACAATAGGCAACAACTTCTATGTTTAAATTGTAAATAGTTCAATCTTTAGTCGTTAGATGAGTTTCATTGCTGCATTGTTCTGTTACTGTTAGGGCTTTCAGTTAATTAAACCGATTTGTTTTGTGGCTTTCAGGTAGACCAATCATTAAAATGGCTGGCTTAAAAAGTGACATTGATGTTCAATGTATCCCGATTGGAAACGGCCGATACAGGTGTACCTACGTTCCTGAATATTCAGGTTTGTAATTACTTTAATAATAATAATATAAAAAAGTAAAATAATAATAATTACGACAATTTGTGTGGCACAGTAACACAGCCATGCCGTTACAAGGGCACCTTACAAAGCAGCTAACATGTGGGATAAGTCCTAGCGAACAAGTATTTTTAGGCCACCTTGTCCAAACTCATCAGTTTGTGATTCTTTAAGACCGGTGCTTAAAGTGTCAATAAAATGCATAGAAATTTATGCTTTAAAATAGGAAGGTTTTTACTTGCCTGCTTGACATCAGTTGAGGTGCATTCAGAAATATTTACAACTAAGTTTGGTCTCAGCAAGGGCAATTATGCTATCTACAGAAATATATGTAAGGATAATAAGTTTGAAGAGAATTAACTGACTGTGAAGACCTTGTTGATGATAAGGAAGAGGAGGCTCATTAGCTTTTTTGCCACACTGTCTGGTATGAGACGACAAAGGTGGTTTCCCATTGCTCAGGGTTTCTACTCAGTGATAGGTAAATTCTAACCTGCAACCTGCCCAGAGGCGGCGCCAGGATTTCAGTTTCGAAGGAACTGAAGCCTCGCGGTGGAAGTTTCCCATTTTCATCCGCCAAAATTTCTGACGACCTTTTTTTTGTTTAGTCATTGGCCGAAAAGCGTGGATATTTCAATGTAAAAAAATCGGATGGCCCTTTTTTTTAGGCTTAGGCCCCCTAGCGCCGCCACTGAACCTACCAATTACAAGGCACAGAACATGCAGCTACACCTACTACCGTAATTGATTCAAATGCAATGCTCTGCAGAATCTTGTGGCCATCTTGCATCACTCATATTAGGAAATGTGAGCTACTCTACTTGTGAATTTATGTGAAATATAAAGTCATGCCACATATTTGTGAGGGAGGAAAGATAATTCTAAACGTCTTGGTAGTCAATGCATCAAAAAGGCGATCTCTCTCATTTGTCAGCGTGTTCAGATAGACGAGGAAATATTGCAAATTAGGTCGAAATATGGCATCAAATAATTACATCTAACAGCTAATAAATATCGTGAGACGACGTATGTTGTGAATTCTTTTAGGTGCCTATCTGATGAGCGTTGGTTGGGGAGATGGTCAGGTCCCAGGATCTCCATTTAAAGTAACAGTTGCAGCAGGAACAGACCCTTCAAAGGTTAGGTTCAATGGAGACAGCGTCAGCGCAGGCATTGTTGGTCAGATTCTCAACTCATCGATCGATGTCTCAAAAGCTGGTCCGGGTAAGATCATATTGGCATCAGAGTTTTTCCTTGTATGATAAAGTTCAACAAGCTGAACATAATATAAAGTTATTTTTTTAAACCCTACAAATGAGATAGTAATATTAAAGATACCAGAATGGTTTTAAAAAAAGCATCTACTGGATATCCTTCAGAATTTCTGTAGGTACTTTACATAGCCAAAGAGGTCAGTGCATCTTTACATGGTATACTGTAGTATTTCAATACATTGCATCATGGAGATTGCGTATGTGAATGCTGTAAATACTTGCACCAGATTATATGTTCCATGTGAACTGTACAGCAGGGCTTAAAGTGTGCCTGGACGGTCATGGACGGCGTCCATGCACTTGTTTTAAAATCTGAGCGCCGTCCAGCCACTTATTGGTCAGCAATGACTAGAAATGTAAGGGGCGTCCGGGCACTTATTTTGGAAAGATAAAGGGCGTCCAGGCACTTATTTTTCCACAGTTTATGCACTTTTGTACAGTGTACATGTAAACACATTTTGCAAAATTGAATTGTTTACTCCAAAGACAACGTGGTGGAAACAATTTAGCGTTTGATTGATAAGAGTTATTCTTCTCTTGCAGGTCAGTTGCGCGCTTGTTGCAAAGGACCGAGCAGAGCTGCAGGTGTCAAACTGGTCGACCAGAATAATGGAACATACTCATTGGCAATAAAAGCGCTGGAGGCTGGTTGTCATGTTCTGACCATCACTTATGCTGGAGTCCCCATTCCAGGTCAGAGTCGAATTTAGCAGGATTTTAACGAGTTGTGAGCATGCTCGTCACATGACTTTCGTACATAATTTGCCAATTATGTGAGACAAGATAAAGTAAACTTTTAATTTATAAATTCAAACAGCTGCCTTGTATTGTACACTGATTCTGCTTTCAGCATAGTCTACTAGAACATGCTGTTTTAACTAGTGTAAATCTACAACCTGTTACTTGTAAGACAATGGTGAATCTTTGTGGCATGGACTGTAGCCTATAGGTCGCACATATCTACATATAGCCCTGTCTCTTCACATTGCGTTCAAAATTTTCAGACATCACAGATGCTTGCTGGTATAGAATACTTATATTATTAATATAATATTAATATTAATTGTATATTATAATTATATTTATTTTGTAACTTCAGAGGGGATACAATAGAAGGTTAGTGAGACAAGGTTATAGTATATCAATGCGGATCTTTTTCATCTGGTTTCATTAAATTAAATCTTGATAAATGTTTTTACTGCAGGGAGTCCATTTACTATACGGATAACTGCAGCGGCAGATGCCAGCAAGGTTCAAGTGTCTGGTCCAGGGATACAGCCGGGTATCCTGGCAACATATCAGAGCGTCTTCACGGTGGATACACGAGGGGCTGGTCCGGGCCAGCTTAGTGTACGAATGCGTGGACGAAAAGGCAAGCCGCTTTCTGGTTTAATTGCATGCGTGTGATTTATGCTGTCTGCATGTGCACTGATGAGGTTTGGATTAGAAAGAGGTTTAGGAAGATTCTGAGTACTTGATTTACTTGCCTTGCCTTATTTTAATAGCATAGGAGCCATTGCTTTGATGCCTTTGTTTCTCTACTTTGCCTTGGTATTGTAATAATTCGTGATTTATGATAATTTACAGTTTTCAATACTATTTCTTTAAATTAAACCCAATATTGATTGTTGAATGTTGAGCAAGCATAACCAAGCGATTCCACCAGCAAGGTTTGTGCATCAGTGCATCATTAGAAAGTATATTTATTGTTTCCTCAGTTTTTTGCTCATTGTCTTTGACTTAGCAGTTCTGAATGTAACTGTTAAAAATCTGTCTCAGCTCCCATAGGAGCCACGTCACAGAGACCAGAAATCAAATGAAATAAGCTACTGCCTACTCACCGTTTAGTTTTCTGAAGTGACTCTACTTTGAAGTAGTTGTACTTTTGTCTAGAACTATGCTGCTATTTGTCATTTTAAATGTGGTTGTTAAGAAAAGTATTAATTCTTTATTCTAACCAGCTGCCAAATAGCACTCTGGTGAACATACATGTATCACATATAAATTTCACATATACCGTAACACATAAAAATTATCAAGACTAAACAAACTAATTAGTATGTAAATAACATTCCAGTTGCAAATGTCTTCGCAGGTACGTTCCGTGTTGAGATGATGAAAGATCCGATGAACGAGCGGAACGTTGTCTGTCGCTATAATCCAACCGAAGTCGGCTTGTACATCGTCGACATAAAATGGGCCGGCCAGAATGTACCGGGCAGTCCGTTCAAGATTCAGCTCTTTGACACCCGTCAAGAACTTGATGACTTCCGTTCCAGCAGCAGCAGTAGCAGGAACAATTACCTTTCCATGGATTCGTTCAGTGGAGGAGCTTTGGGCAATTCCGATTTCACATATGGCAGTCTGAAAAATTTCAGCTTCAGCGGTTAGATGGGTATAGGTTGGAAATAAAAAGTTGCACTTGAAAAAGAATAGTGGGGAAAATAAATCACAATTACTGCTGTAGTTTAGTGAACTCTCTGTATGGAACTGAATCATAAATTATTTATAATAACTGATAATGTCAAGCAGTTTTTTTTATATCACTACAATAACAATTTAATCAGGGTTTCATGTCAGGTTCTGCAACAACAATATTTACGATTTATACCTTGTAAAAGAATAAGTTTAGAGCTTTAAGTAAATAGTTTCAAATACCTTTTCAAGAACTGCACCCATATTTATTAACAAGATATACATTAGTAGAGTATAAAATAATTTTTTATAGGCGTTACGTATAAGTGCCTTTATACACATTATTATTTTGTAACATATGTAGAACCATGTTGTGTAATAGTGTTTTGTTAACGCATGAGATTTGCCTGCAGTGTGTTTACATATCATTTTATACTGAGAATACATATACAATACATGCGAGATGTTTCTTTAATCATAATCGAACTTTAAAACAAGGAATTAACAAGGTTAACATCTAGTAATTTACTTAAATATATTTATCTTGGTTTACAAGTTTTAATAAGTCTAAACTGAGAAGCTATCTTCCTTGGAAAGAACATGTCAGTTTTATAGAAAAGAATTCTTTTGATATAATCAAGAAATTTTTGTGTAAACACTGAATTGAAGAATGATTTACTTTTAACTTAGTTTTCAATATTCTTTTTGCTGTAATAGATAGTAACTGCTTGTGTCTTTTATGGAATGTTACAAAAATTCAGATAGGAAGTTGAGGGATGTGGTGTGTGTGTGTGCATGTGTGGGTGGGTGTATGTGTTTAGATAGTGATTTGAGGGCATAGAGGCATCTCATTGACATCAGAAGACAGTTAGTTAGCCTTGACTTCAAGAAAGCCTGGGAAACATAAACTTGATTTCTTGGGACATTTAAATCCCAAAAGATATAAAACTCATCCCAAAAATTTTCGAAAAGCAGAAATTTGATGCTGCATACATGTCACAGAAAATTGAAATGTTAGATTCATCTATAGTATTCACTGTTTAGATCCAACGTTGATGACCTATATAGAGAGCATCAGCCTACAGTTTATTATTATAATTATATTATTATTATTATTAAATATACTATTATTACTATTATTATCATTAAACTGTCATTTATAAGTTACAACACTCTTAAGGAAAAAATATAATCTTGCACGAAAGCCCAACAGCCTACAGTTGCCTACTCGTAATAAATCTTGAACAAATAAAGCTAAGTCTTAAGGGGTTTTTGAAGAACGATAGCATTGAATGTTTGTAAATAAACTTTGGAAGTTTATTCCACTCAGTTGGGTCGGCTAGACTAAGTGCAAAATGCACGGTTTCCAAATTTCCTAAAATTACGATTGTATGAAAACAAATTTGAGTCACCTTGAAGCTTGAGATGACGATGTTAGTCTTCATCTGGATTGGAGGGAATATGGTGTAACAAGTGAGGACATGTAAGAAGGAAATAAAATTGTGTGAACTCCGTACATTCGAAGACGAATTTTGAGAGTTATTTGTGCCTGTATGGGAAGCCATGCAATGTATTTCAAGAAGGATCAAGGCCGTAGCCAGGATTTTGTTTTGGAGGGGGGGGGTTGAGCAAGTTGACATGCAACCAAATCAACTGAATAAGAGGTTTGGAGAAGCGTCGTCATATGAAGTCATTTTCAGAACATCAGCAGCTTCCACATCATCATCATGATTAGATCATCATCATCATGATTAGATCCTCATCATGATTAGATCATCATCATGATTAGATCATCATCATGATTAGATCATCATCATGATTAGATCATCATCATGATTAGATCATCATCATGATTAGATCATCATCATGATTAGATCATCATCATGATTAGATCATCATCATGATTAGATCATCATCATGATTAGATCATCATCATGATTAGATCATCATCATGATTAGATCATCATCATGATTAGATCATCATCATGATTAGATCATCATCATGATTAGATCATCATCATGATTAGATCATCATCATGATTAGATCATCATCATGATTAGATCATCATCATGATTAGATCGTTGTTGTTATTCTAATCTATTGTATAAATAAGAGCTCAAAAATTAAATCCCTCTTAAGTCTTACATCATGTGTCAGTGAATGCATTATTTCATTTCTGGGGGCATTCAAATAGGCCTACCCAAGAACCTCCCTGGCCTTGCGGGCAACATCGATAATATACCTAGAGCGAAAATAGGGCCTACAGTGATCATTTAACAAAGATGTTAAGTAATTTAAGTCATTAAACCTAATCTAATGCATTGAATTATAATAATAATTATATAACCAAGATATTATCATCATTTACAAGGACATCAATCTATGCTCGCTTCAAGTCGAATCACAGCCTAAACTCCTAATCAAAATGACAAGAAAACCTCAACAGTACGAAAAACAAGAAGCCAGACGACCGTGAGAAAGCAAGTTGAAGGAGATCGGACTAAAGTTCAAACAGTGGTAGATAGAAGGATAAAAAGGAGACAACAGTTAGTCAAACGGAACTAGTAGAAGAGAAGGAGAAAATGCAAAAGCAGAAGCGTTCGTCTGATCGATATCATGATCTGCATTCCAATATTTAGCATCTTAACACGAAATAGCGATTTTATCAACTGCAGCCAATAGGCATACATCGGATAAGCCTGACCTTAAGAGAAACTCAAACAAACCTATAAGTGCTTCCACGAGAGTCGGTCAACTGGATCGTCTTTGTCGCTCCTCCCCGGAATTGCAGTCATCCTTCGATCGCTGCCGGAACCAGGTACCAGTCAACAGCCAGCGCGCCATGTCAGATACCAGAGCCGACAGAGCTGACCGGTGGCCAGGACGGACGGTGCCAAAACTGCCGGACTTCTCTGGCCGCCAGGACGGACGGTGCCAAAACTGCCGGACAAGTCTCTGGCCGCCACTGCAGGACGGACCGTGCCAAAACTGCCGGACTAGTCTCTGCCATGGGTTCTGCAATTTATCAACACGTTCACGTTCTATAACTTCTATGCATTTAAGTAGCGCCTTAAGAGAGCAATTTAGGTCAGTAAAGCATATTAGGGAAAATCACATCATTATTTCTTGCATACATCCGACTATCCTAGTGACTAACATTAATTGGCAATCCATTTCACATAGAGTGAAGTAGCAGTATAGCTTCAGTTGAATGACACTTTATGATAACAAAGATTATTAGCATCAGCCATTCTTCATCCAGGACAGGCTCTGACTGGATCTGTCAGAGTAATGCAGTGGCTGAGTTTAAATAGGAGTGTCCAAGACCTTCACTAAGATATTCTTAAGCTTGGTTTTAAATTACTTTTAATAACTTACAGCTGTTGCCCGGTGTCACTCGATCGTCATTCCAACCACGAGAAGTGCCATCTGTTGAAGGATCTTTGCGACTCCATCGACGACGATAGTGAACGGCAACATCACTCCATCTACACAACACACCAGATAGGTTTAGCATAGCCATGCATATGGTATCATAGAATGCAGCAAGACATTTATGAATTATTCAAATGACTTAACTAACATCTTTGTTAAATGATCACTGTATTTCCGCTTAAGGGATATTTCCATAAGAACCTTCTAGATGTTCTTACGCTTGCACTGCAACTAGTGGTAGAAAAGCTGGAACTCCACCACTGCTTGTGCTTTGGCAGTGCCAGTCCCAAGTCTTGAGAAAGGAGGAGGGTGGCAATAGTTAAACAGCAACAACTTCGTAGCTGCACCATGTGCGACAGAAACCGTTCCAGTCTTCCGATTGATGACAATTCGCCTGACGGTTCCTTACCATTCCCGAAGACAGACGAACCGGACAGAAAATGTTTCAGCGATCACTCCACCGACAATGGAAAGCAACAAACAGATCAACAAGGCTCTAATATACAATGGTTCTCAACCTTTTTAGTGTGGCGAACCCTTGGTAACATTTACAAAGTTGTGACAACCCCCAACAATTTTATTAGTTACTCCACTGCATTTTTTTACCATCAGTGTGAGAATTGTGAAAAAAACTATGAAAAAATAACGGGGGGGCTATGATCCACTTGGAATTGGGGTGTGAAAAACAGACTTTACTATGGGCTCTAAGAAAGACTAGAAGTTGAAACCCCCAACCCCCCAATTCTCACCTTGGTTACCATTGTTATGCATTTTGACTTCATAATTCGAAAACTCCTTTTGGCAACTGTGTGAGGTTCCATATAGCTCTTGCGATTCTGAAAACACCTATTCAGTAGTTTGAAGTTGAAGTTTCATAAGTCTATTCGGTTTGTGAAACCACAACCGCTGTCACATTTGGAACTGCCCAAACCCTTTGTCTCAAGTGTGCCTTTTCTTGACGTCAGCTTTGTTCCTATTAAGTATTGGTCATCCTTACCTGCATAGTTAGGATGTTTAGTATCTGAATGGTGTCTCCATTTATTTGTTGGGTTTTATCGATTCGACCAACATTTATTTAACCCTGATTCATTTTAGGAGGCTATCAATTATCAACTTCATAAACTTTAGGCTACTTAATTAATTGTCTTCTTTAAGAATTATGTAAACCAAATATCTTTGTGTAAACGCCCATGTATAGGCCTCACTAGCTGATAGAGCTTTTTATCAAACAGATATTTTTTTTTTTAGAAGAATGGTAAAATGGAATTCGGATTTGAAAAATAAACTGACAAAAATTATATCAGCTGCCACAATCTACTGAATGAATTATTGAAAAAGAATAAGTTAAAATTTATTTTAAGATGATAATTATAGTGTAGTAGCCTAGGTGGCATTGAAATTGCTATTACATCTTTTACATATTTCTGAAGGGTCCAGCCAACACCCTGGCAAATCGTCAGGCTACCCCGTGGAAGGTGGGGGTCGTCACCCCGGTCGTGACCCACAGGTTGAGAACCACTGCTCTAGTACAACATCAGTATTTACCAGTCCATAATTTTAGATTCGATAGATAGTCTCAACGCACCATTTGTCTATTATAACAACTGTCCAGATTTTCCAGCTACAAGATATAATTAGGCCTATACAGCAGCCTACTGTTGTCGACAGTTTTGATGTTCCAACCTCGAGAACCGCATTCTGCTGCCGATTCTTTCAACAGATTTGAAGACTCGCTGCGATGATTGTGAATGGAAAACATTTCCACCATCGCTCCACTTGAAAAGCAGCGGACATGTAATCTACAAAAGTCAACAGTTCTATAACTAGACTGTGTGACATCTAATTTACACGCTCACCTCAGTTGTTTAAACTGTTCTTTTAGTCGAATTTCACATTTCTGTTGCTTCCGATCGATAAATTTCGACAATTTTCGCATCGAAATGTCTCTTCATTAACCCACGTCTGTTCTCTTTTTGTTTCCATGTCAGCAGTCATGAGACAATCGCATCAAAATGACGTATTTTAACAAAATTACGTCATCATTGATCCGCATAATTATATTAATTAAGTATTTTATTGTCCATTGATTGAATTTCTTTCATTTGGAAAGATATCCGTTGCCTAAATGAATTTGTTGGGTATATAAATAAAATAATTCCGATGCGGGTCTTCAGCGATTATTAATACCCTATCTGAAATCGTAATCCAAAAATTTGATATCTAAAGCGCCACTCGACAGCCAAGCTCAGGGCACCAGCTTATTCACGAGCGCTGGACACATCTATGTCTGCTTGTATGCCTTGGGTCCAAACATGATTTATACAGTGGCGCAGCCAGGAATTTTTCATGGGGGGGGGGGTTTATGGCCGGAACCCTGTTTTTGCTATTTTTCTTACTTAAATGGAAAAATAACCTTTAAAAAAACTTTTTCTCGGAGCCAATGGGGGGTTTAACCCCCGAAACCCCCCCTTGCCTACGCCACTGGATTTATATATGCAGTTTATATGATAAACTGCATGTACTCTGCGATTACGGAAAATAAATACGATTACGATTACGATAAATGATTTTAGCTGAAGATATAACGCTAAATAAATGGCAACTGACCACCAAGTGTGTAGTTTCCGATACATAATCTGCGGTCCTGCGGATCCAGAATGCAACGCGCTTGTGTCATTCGTCGGCGACGAAGATGTCTTATTTTTGTTGTTTACGATGGCCTTATAGCGCCGCCGATTCGGCCGTGCCCCACCAGAGGATACATGACGCACCAGAAGTTCAGTTAGACACGAGTCGTATGGGTTAGTCTTCTTAATTTCTTATCGGCGAGTGTCCGCATTAATGTGGATTAGTTTTGTCACTTGCTAAATTTGCCCCTCCCCTAGCTCCATATAATATATATATAGCGCTATAACTCACTGACTGTCATACTACAGATTCGACTTTGTACGTTGTTTTGGCGGCCAAGTCAACTTCTTGTTGCTCTGTCAACCTGTCTGAGTGTTGGAAATCCACTTAAAACCTGACCTGCCCATAGTGCAGACCTGGCCGAGTTTGTGTTTGAAAAGCATCAGTGTAGTTAATGTTTACAACGGTCTATAGTGTGCAGGTGGTGTTCAAAGGCAAAGATAAAAATCTCACAGATGAAAATGACAGAGGTTCTCGGTTTTTACAAGTTTTTCTTGGTGTCCCCCACTTGTCTCCGCTGTTCCATTCCAGATTCGCCACTGAAACTTGACACAATGTCATAATTTCACTCTCACACCAATCCGTACCCACCCTCCTCGATTTGAAGTGGCAACCCAAATCTCAAAATCCCTGACAGGCATAGAAGACTGATTTCCCCAAAACAGTTTTATAGAAAGGAGCTGAACTCCCGAAAACTATTCAAGAGTTGAAATTTAGCACATGACATAATGGTCCTGTAAGTGTTGAGCACTAATAACGCAGTTTAGTATCTTTAAATCATTTGAGCATTCGGGTCTACTTTTCTGTATCTGGGATATTCAGATTTCGGGATTTGGGCCACACTTTGACCTCCCCATTTCGGTTCTGCAGCAAAACACGGCTCTTGCGTGATAAAGTGCTGGTTAATGAGCTTCTTGATGTCTCTTTCAAGGCTTTATGTCAATACCAGAAAGCGATGTTGCCAGTGAATATTTCTGCTGTAAGGTTAATGGAGCAAAGAGATGTTCTATGTTGTCAATCAGTTTTAACATTTGTTTATGTTTCAGGGTATGGAGTTGTTATTGTTAAGAATGGACATCGAATATGCGGATCGGGTGCGGCCCTTGCAAATGCACCGATTCAGCAGAACAAAGCTTACTTTGAAGCAAAAATGCAGTCTACAGGTAAATCAGCAGCAAATTTACTGTATTTTGCATTCCATAATTTTTTAAATAACCAGGAAGTGAATGTTTGCATGGTAAATGCAATAGTTTTGATAGTAGTAGTAATAATACACCAAGCAAAATATGGAGCAGTATTCTAATTAGTTATGCTAATGAGATCATACATGAAGCTTTAAGCATTTACCAACTCCCTGCTAAAGAAGCCTGGTGATTGTTTTAACAAACTGATCATGAGTTCATGCCTTATTATTGTACGCTATTTGTAGTCTATGAAGCCATGGGGTGCGGTATCAAGTTAACGTTGAATGTTACAATTCCGTGTGGCATACATAATTAAATGGTTTTAATCTATGTCACATGTTAGTGTGCTCTGTCATATGTTAGCTGAAAAATATCATGGCATTTTGGGTGGGCAGCACTTTGAATTAGGCATAACGGCACATGACTCAAATGTGGCCCATTTGACAGTTTTTGTATTAATTATTAGCTCGGACTTTAATAGTTGGAGCTCTTCAAGTAGATATCTTCAATGGGTGCTATATATATATATATAAATTTTTCTTTGATTGATTGATTGATTGATCAGTTTACCCAAATTTGAAAATATTGATGAGAGTGATGATGATGAAGATAAGAGTATTAGTGATTGTAGTGATTGCTGTATTACATGATACTGAATGTAGTATTATATTTATTAGATTTGACGTGAATTAAAAGAAATTGTGACTGCTATTTCCCAATCATTTTGTTAGCAATATGATATAGGAATTTGAACCGAGGAATATTCCAGGCATTCGTGTTTGCACATTGTATTATACCAGATGGTCAGGTTGAAGAAAGTTTAACCTGATTCTCAGTTTTCCAATGTTTCATATCATTGGGCATCAGCAGTAGTATATTATTTGGCCAGGTTACTTTGTTCTGATTTATTGGGAAAGTAGTTCTTGACTTTTGGCTGTGCTTTACTGTAGGAATCTGGGGTATTGGACTGGCCACCAGAAACTGTAACTTGCAGAAGGCTCCTCTTGGTACAGACGCAGAGAGCTGGGTTATGAGGCATGATGGCACGCTCTTTCACAACGGACAAGAAAAAGCCAAAATCAACAACGCTGTTCAAGAAGGAGACATTTTAGTATGAAGTTTCTGTGTACTGTCTTTGATATTTCTTTCTGGAATAAATGAATTGCCCATTGAGATCATTTGATGAATAGTTGAGAGATGCTGTAGCAGGTGATTTATCTGTGTTTACTAGAGTGCCACAAGTAGTCAAAACATGTACAGGTTTGTTTCCTAATCATTTTATGCCTTATGAGTTAGACAAGTGCTTGTTGTATAGATATAATATTCCTGACTAATTTTTACTAGACTTCTGCTATGGATTATATATTTAAACTAGTTTCAATTGTTGAGGCATTGTGATAAATGTGCTGTAGAAGCTGTCATTAAATTGAATTAACAGGTTTGATTAGATTATTTAGTTTTCACAATTCACAAACTTTACCATGGAGGAAACTTTTGGCATAGCAAGCATTAATGGGTTGCATTAATGATGTGGTTAATAATTGTAGGGTTTTACGTATGACCATGTGGAGTTCAACATATACCTCAATGGTAAACCAACGAATGCCCAGTTCACAGGAATTCGCGGAACTGTATTTCCTGTAGTGTATGGTATGTGCAAAATCCTCATTATTATATGGCAAATTATTATCGTAGTTTAGAGTCTGGTGTAGTTTAGAGTCAAACAAGACAAAATATAGTCTAACTGACTACTTGAACATTGATGGATGACATTCTAAGTCCGTGTTCTTTTATAGCTTTAACATAGGTAGGCTACAGAAATACTACATTGCTAGATACATGCATTGTGTAAGCTGCATAAATGGTATATATACCATTGATTGGTGGAGTAGACAATGGTTGTGAAGTTACATACTTGCTGTCGACAGACTTGTAACATCTTTCCCAAAGAAAATTACTACAATCTATGCATGTAACTTCTTTTTCTCGAGCTACTTGATGTCTGGTGTCAAGTTGTTCACTGTGCAATTCATGTTGCATATATTATAATGTATATGGGATTTCTGTGCATGTACAGACATCTTTAATTGACAACTTTCCTCATAGGATTTACTGTAAAGTCTTGATTTATTTCATTCGATAAAGTTGCTCCTTCAAAATTAAATGTGTAATTGTAATTTAACTTTTGTATAGCCCAACTTTTAGAATGTTTTTAGAATCCCACGAATTCATTGAAACATGACGTTATTTTGTTTCAGTTGATGATGGTGCTATCATTGATGTCCAGTTCTCTCATTTTTATCACGAGCCCCCCGATGGATATGAACAGATTATGATTGAAAAGTCTCTCCTATAACAACACTGTCGGCATCATGGCCTGCAACTGCATCAATCGCCGAGCTGTGTAGTGGTATCCAGATTTTAACATAGGGTCCACTTATTGTATCGTAATATTAACATCATGTCATTTTGAGTTGATGATGTGTTAAAAATTGCTGCGTATACATTAATTAAGAGTTCTTAAATGGCGTGTATGTTGTCTTGTTGGACGGCCCAATGATTATTGCATAAAGGCAGATAAAAATTTCGGTAATTTTTAGACTGAATCTTGCCTTCTGTACAGAGCTCTACAAAGGCGTTTGAATATTGTCCGAGGATTTGATACGCTAATTGAAGGTGGTCACGACAGAAATGCAACTAACTTTGCATGCATATGAAAATGTGCAAGGTTATGAATTGTAAGATTTTGTTCTGTGTGTATATACATGTATATGGTTATACTTGTAACTTTGCTTAGCTGAACTTCAATTAGGTGTTACCTTAGATAATTTAATCTGTTTAACTGATTTAATGAGATTTCTGCCTCTTGTTGTGATCGGCTGTGTAATTGTAGATCTATAATGGGATAGTTACCTTAACAGTATGTTCTGCTGATAATTTTTGAGGTGGCATTACACAGACACCGTGTGTTTCAGTGTACAAAGTTCTGCACTTTACATGTACCGTGTATAGAACACCCAGGGCTGTAATCAAGGATATACACGGGTATACAGCGTATACCTACCTCCGGGGAAAAACGGCATCGTATACTCACCGCCGAAAACCAGGGTACACGCTGGTATACAGCATATACTCACCTCACAAAGAGAGTGTGGGTATACGCATGAAAGAGGCAAATGATATTTAGGTGTATTTTTCATGAAATTCGGAGCGAAAGACTAAAAAATTGTCATCAGATTTTTCGGACAGGAAAAGTAAATTTTTCTGCCAAAAGTTGATTTTTCTCCCGGTCAGCGTGTACTCACTTCAAAATTTACCAGTACAGCCCCACACCTAGCAAAATTAAGGGAATGAACATACTGCACTGGCTGTGATACAATGCATACAGAGGACAAAAAGCTAGTGGCTGTGGGAATAATGTACACTAGGCTTTATTAACATAGTTAATTTGCTAAATATCTTGATTGTGCATGTTTTCTTCGATAATTTGTCTTGCAACTGCTATTAACCCTACTGCTGTCATTGCTTATGGTACCTTAATGGTTTCTCTTCAGAAATCGTTGTGTGATTTGATAAGATATAACTGTGCCAATCAGATTCGATTAGATAAGCAAAATATGAAGACTGAGGAACAATTTAATATTGCATCGTTTATAGTACATAACAGACCTTTTATTACGGAAATTAAGTACAAGCAATAAATACTGTATGTAAAGTAACATACTCGGTAAACAACTTATCTGTAAAGAAATCAGTAAATCAGAAACCGAATACTTGTTAACTGTCAGTTTCTCCAGAACTAGACATTAACGTTCGTTTTTGTCCGATTGTTGATATTCAAGTGTTGCGTTCTGGTCAACAGTGAACTTGTATGTTGCGGGAATGGAGTGACCAGATCCACTGGATGTAACTTGTCAAAACAGAACAGAAACTTCAATTAAGTGTACATTCAGAAGACTCTGTTAAAAATTGAGAGGCTGAAGTCTAAATTCAGCAGAATTTAGAATTTATAAATCTTACATTGTGCCGCTTTAGATCGGCAAAGTGCACCTGTTGCCTATTGTCTTGTACATCAACCTATGGTATTTATACACAAATACCCAATGGTTCAACTGTTCTTGAAAGCTGAACATTGTGTTAATATCCAAATACAAGACTTGTACATACAGAATTTGTATGTAGAGGTCTTGTATTTTGATATTAATACAATTTTAAGCTTTCATTTGCATTACTAATGTTGCACAACAAAGTACTCTTAGAACTTTTAACATCTTAATAAATTTTATATTAATAAGGCACATGGATTGAGATTTGTCTTTAATAAGCCAGAAAGTGTGAATCTGCGGCTGATTGAAGAGCAAATCGTATCAGAGATTCATCAAAGAAGAATATCGTATAACGAACATGAATAGAAATAGACTGGAATTCCAAGTTGAATTGATGTGTGGAATGTAAATTTAAAGAAACTTGTTCCAGACTGGATTGTGATAATATAAGACTGTAAACAGAGCTATATTTGAAAGTGTCGATTGTGCAAGTGAAAACAATTGTGCATGAATAAAGCTCATCTTGTTCTTCAGCCTTCTTTATATTATCTCTATATATATGTATGTTTAGATAAATTATAGCAGACCAATTTTAAGCTAAGGTGTGATTACTATAATGTACAAAGTCATGGTGACATGTGTAGAAAAACTTTCTGATCCAAAAGTTGTGGACAAAAAGTTCTGTCAATTATTCAGTGGAAGAAGGTTCTGGCTTCTACGGATAATTATTTACGAATGAATAATTTTATACTAAATAAGCCATTGACAAGCAAATTCGAATAACGCAATCGTTTAAAATGACACATACCTTCGAGTATCACCCTGTACTCGTTGCCTGGAGTGATTTTGCTGAGAGCAGATGGCTTTACAATGAAGTGATCTTGATGGTAGATGACCTCACGTTTCCAGTTCAGATCTGCCTTCACCATCGTGAAGTTTCCCGTTACTTTCCAGCTTGCGGATAAGGTGTCATCGTCTGACAGTTGACAGTGTAGGCACTGGTAGGTCAGTATGAGCGGATAGTATTGTTGGACGAGACGGTTGCAGTTGCTTTTGCAGATGATGGAAAGAAATGGAGGAGGTGGCAGAGAGTCGTGAAAGTGCTGAGAAACTACGGAGACTTTGACTGCATCCGACTTTCCAAGCACTCCTAGGAGACTGACGACGACCAAGTCGAAGAAATAGTCGACCTGACTGCGGCTGAATTTGAAGTCACGAGCGGTGAACCTGATGACAGGACCTGTCACGTGATGTTTTGCATCTCTGAAGCAACCTAAATTTTGATAATTATTCAAACAGCAAAGATTCATTGTCGTCATTTAGAAACGATACATATACATAGGTAACAGCCATGCATGGGAAAGCATTCTGTTAAAATTACAAAAGATGTTGTGTTAATTGGGAAGGTGGTTGAAAGGCAATGTTCACACTGGCACGAAGATCAGGACACGGTTTGATACCAGCTACCTCAGTCTTCCATTCGCTACAGAAGCGATTATAAAATGAGCAGGACAGATAGAACCTTGCAGGCTGCCATAAAGTTAAATTCAACTCGTCCTAAACTTGTTAATATCATCTGTTACTACTATATATCAGGCAATGCTACTGCATACTACGTAGAAATATTATGGTTATTATTATAAACGGGAAAGCATACAACTAAGTGATGGAAGCATGTCAGATACTCATATTTCTAATCTCATTCAGACGGTATTTCACTCAGGAAGTTTTAAATTTAAGCTCTGAAGTTAAATAATTTCATAAACATTCGTTTCACTGATTTGTTGAGATTCTAAACCAGATTGCCAATCGTCATAGATACGTAGTTCCAAACTACCTGTGACTGGTTCTTTGCAGATGCACGTAGCACTGCTGGTTGAGCATCTTTTCTTGACGTCATCCCAAAGCGATTTCGCAGGGCACGGCCTGAAATCGTAGAGCGTTTCGTTGTAACACGTGGCATAGAAATCACACCCAAGACACGACTGGTGGTGTCCAGGCGGTAAATTCAAACAGGAACGCACACATCTTGAAGTACCATTGCACAGACTCTCGCCTAACATGTAAACACAATACAAATATCACCATAACATCATAGACATTGTTAGCTTGAACTTCAGTCACTTTTGAATATAAAATAATTATGTTCAAATGAAATTGTACTTCATGTCTGTAGGCCTATCGAAGGCTATCGATTCTTATCTTTTAAAAGGCCTGCCTAAGGATGGTCAAGTAAGTACCGTATATATAGATAATTTATTATTTAAAAATGCCTGCCTAAGGATGGTCAAGTAAGAACGGTATATATAATATATTTACCACAAAGGTCACTGACACAGAAACAATTGTGCACAGGCTTGTGTGAGACTGGCAAAGAAAAATGATCGCTTCTATCACTTAACATACTGTATTACAATGGCTGATTGACTAGCCGCTAGAATGGAGATAACAAGCTGAGCCTCGCCCAATGCAGTCACCTAACTGTGTACATAGGGACCTTAATCCTTTACCCGTTTGCTCCGAGAATATCCGCTGAAATCGGGCTTAAAATTTAAAAATGAACCGGTAAAGGGTTAAAAGCAAGTCCTTCTGCATCATAAATGTCTGAACTTTGGAAGGAAGGCAATATATCAAAATACAGACTGCATTGTATGAAAACCATAATCAAAAGATCATACTAAGACTATGGTGACTACCACTCCCATCAGCAGTCTTTGACTTATGGTCATGTCTTCAAAAGATGTTCCTCAAAAAGTATACTGAAAGCTCTCTGTGAATTTGATGGTTGATCAGGGAAAAATTGGATCATAATTTAATCGTTTGTCTTACCGATTTGAGGCAGGTAGCCGTGTCCTCCCTGTGCGCAATACCATTCATAAATCAGATGACCACGATCCTCGTTTGGATCATTCGATCCACTGCCATCTAACTCCACCCAGGGCATCGAACCTGGAAAAGGTCAAACCCTTACTATAACATAAAATCCAACCTCACGGAAATCTTTTATTACTTAAACAAAACATTCAAAAGAAAAGTAAAGTACACTGTTAATGCCACCAGTGTTTGTATCCAACATACACCATGGGAATGGACAACAAATATTCCCAGAAATATAAATGTACATAAACATTGTTGTTAAATTGCAAAGCATTTTAACGCATGGATTTACAGTGAATCTAAGGCGTTAATTAGTGGTCATGTAAAATGCAGTTACATAAATCTAAAGAACATTTTTGGAAGCATAAAATTAACTGCAGTCATGTTTTCCTTTCCAGAAAATACAATATACTACTCTGTCGTACCAGCAAATGCAATGTAAGAATGGCACAAGTGTTAACTGACCATCATAATGTTTTTTCATGTTGATGACAGACTGAAGAGGAAGAGCAACAATGGTAATCCAAGTGTAGTTGCTTCCAACAGCTTTCAACAGACCTCGATTTACTTTCAGACTCAGCTATCATTTAAAACACATCAATGACAGAATGAAGAAAAATTTACGTAATAGGTCATTGAACAACGGATTTAAACCAGTTATTATAGAAGAAATTTGCAATGAGAATCAAATTATTCTGGCTTTTCGATGGAGGCCCTAACAATCAATTTATTTTTTTACATATATGAATAAATTAAATGGCATAAAAATTACTCATTATGGCTGGCTTAAATTAAGTAACCAATTTTCTAGTAAAAATCAAGGACATCAAGGATATGCAGGGAAATGATAAAATGTTATAATCTTTTTAAAAAGGATTTAGGCAGGAAAGAGTTTGTGTGAAGTACAAGGACAGTTTAAAGCAAATTGACTACCCGAGTCACGTGGCAAACAATACCTTTCATCAATTTCACTTCTGTTGCACTGCAACTATTTCACAAAATCAAGAGCATCATGAAAATTTTTTAGGTATGAAATACTCCTGTTAAGAAATTCATAAAGTCAGCAGCAATAGTCTTCTGCAAATTTTATGCACATGTTAACTGACCTTAGTAGCTGTTCCACCCCTCTGATCCTACGGTACCTCGACCCGGACCACCATGGACTACTCTTACGGAGAACCCTTTTGACTCAACGCATTTGATCCTGATCCTATGGTAACTCGACCCGGACCACCACGGACTACTCTCACGGACAACCCTTCTAACTCAACGCAGCGCTCGTGAATAAGCCGGTGCCCCACGCTTGGCTTTCCAGTGGCGCTTTAGAAATTAGGAGATTACGATTACGACTGTAATCAAGTATTGCCATCATTTCCCAAAAACATGTGCACGACTCAGACCTACTCTAAAATCAATTGTTTACAGAACAATGAATCATAACAACACAATAATACCTGAATCTGAAAGATATAAGCTCCGAAGTTTAACGAAAACGGTGGAACTGATAGACTTGTTTTCGTCGTATCCACATCCGGCGGAATGAAGACGGCCTCGGTGTCCTGTGTTCCAGTTGCCATCGATTTCAGCCGATGTGCATTCCAGCCGATGACCAGGTCACCGTCATTGTAGTCATGAATGAAGGCAGTGAACAGTATCTGCTGTCGTCTGCTATACTTGACAGCACGGGAAATGTCCACTCCTCCCCCTGTTATGACTATCGACAAACTTGTTTTCGGGTAAACAGTCACATACAGACTTTCCACGACCGCAAATGAGACGTCAAAATCCAAATCGTCCTTCGCGACGTTCACGGCTACCCGATACGTACCTGCACTCGTGAAGATGTGATTCGCATTTCCATAATGGTACTGCTCTTTTTCGTATACCAACACCCAAGACGGGAGACTGCGTTCCCATTCCTGAAATGTTATCGTGTCGTTCTGTGAACCTTTTTCGCCGTAACTCACCGAAACGTGCATGCCGTGAATGGCGTTTTTAACAAGCACGACAAACTGAACTCCCTCGCCAACCAAGAATCTCTTGTGTCCTTCGTCAAGGGCAAATATCTTTACTTTGCCGACGGCCTCGTCAAAGGCAATAACATTCACACACCTACTTCTCTTCGCTTGTATCATCCTCGACTCGTTTTGCTGTTCCACAACAACATTCACTGCCACAGTATATAGTCCTGGCTGCAGGAACTTGTGCTGGTAGCTCTGCTTCCTATATCTGTCAGCCTCACTGATCACCGGTGCTGGATAAGCATCGAGTGATGCATTACTCCCTCGACCAAAATCAAGTTGAGTCACGTAATCAGATAAACCTTTCCTTGTATATACATCGAATACAATAATTTCATTGACGGGTAACGACTGGAAGGATTGACTATCCACGGACATGTCGATCGTGTCTGGTGAAAAAGGCACAATATTCACTATAGTTCTTGACTCCACTGCCTCTATTGCACATTCAGAGTTTCCACTGAGTACCTGAATCGTCACCTGATAAATCCGTTCGGCCACGTAGCTGTGGTCCACAACGGTTTTGAACTTCTCGGAAAATCCATGTTCAGACACCAACCTTAGAAGACGCGTTTGACGTGCAGTAACAGACAAATTCAGGAGTTGCTGGTCACCAAAATTTAACATCATAATGGCAGCGTTGTTCACATTTTCCAGTACGACAAGAAACGTTACATTTTCATGTGCTAAAGCTCTTGATGGCTCTACAGGGAAAATAATAGGACTTCCAATAAACTCCTTAAAGGAATATACTGTAGCATACATGAATTTCGTGATGTTCTCCAAACTGACATTTTTGCACGAAAACAGAGTAAAACGTAGCCAGAAACTCCCGTGAACACAGAATGTATGTTTGGCAGTGGCCTGAAAGTAAGAACTGAATTTTTTGGCAGATTGTGGTAGCCTGGACTTTGTGTCCAATTGAAGATTCATATTTACAGTCGCTGTACCAACACCGAGTGTCAAACGAAACTTTTTGAGAGAATGCTTCGTCAAAACAAGGAAAGATACCATTTCACCCTCAATGATGGGATCATTAGTCTTGGTAATGATCGCTACGGATCCCAGGAGCCTGATGGACTCTTCTGGTCTACAGCCATCGTATGCAGTCAGCGTAATGTTCTTCGTTTTATTAACCTGAACAAAGCGATCCATGCTCGTTAAGCTGAATTTAACCTGATACATCTTCGTGTGATTGTACACGTGACTGAAGTTGACAATATCAGAAATGTCTTTGCCTGCAGTTAAGTTAAAAGCAACCGTTTTAGAATTATCTCCAAAGTTAACCGATAGGACGCTGTCTTTCAGCACCTTCTGAGTTTTCATTCTGACTAAAACGGGTGTTTCCGCATAGTTTGTTCTTCTGCTTATATTGAATGTCAAGCTTTCTAGAAACCTTGGAATAGTCTGCTCGAGGGATCTAATTGTGACATTCACCGTAGCAATCAAAGGTTCAACGTCATGCTGTACACCGTCCGTGATGTTTGCTCTTACAACTTTTAAGCCCGGCGATGAAAATGCATGCGTAAATATCGCGCAGTGTTCGATTTGCATCCCAGAATTCTTAAGCAGTTTCTGAAACCACAGAGGCAGTGCGAAATTCCTCCCCAATGAAACATCACTACTTTTATTTCCATCTCCAAAGTCAACCAGGACCCTGGTGCGCTTCTTCACGTTTCTAGCAGACAAGACAAACATGACGTCCTCGTACAGATCAGTCTCGTTGACGTCAGCAAACAGAGACGCATTACTCACAGGTAGCATCACCGTAGTCAAGGTTCTCCTCTCAAAGACTTTGTCTGGCTGATCCGCAAGAGACATCCTCACAACAGGTTCTTTAGCACCCGGTGAACTGTACTCGTGCCGAAACCGAATCGTATACTGAGACGCATTCCGCACCAGCTCGACGCCGTCGGGAACAGTCGATAAATCGTCCAGCACGAAATCAACGGTGGAGGAGTTGTCACCGAAATCGACTTGGATCATCGTGTGGTTGATAAGTTTCGGCAGACTGAGAGCGTACCGCACCGATTCTTTTCCGGCAACCGGCTGTTCGGAAAGTGCGAGAAGCGGCGGCACTCTTGCAAAGGTCTCGTTCAGCGAACGAATGTTCACCGACATCCGGGCAACTACTCGATCGCTGGCAATCTCATCGTGCACTACGGCCGATTTATTGTGCACTATATTCAATGCATTATGCACTACTTTCTTAACAGTTACTTCTTTCGCACCGGCAGAGGTATAGAACTTTGAATGAACTGTGATACCCTGTAAGTGCCTGTACTCAGCAGGTACCCAAGAAGGTAAGGCAACAAGTTCACTGTCAAAGCTTAAGTTATATCTTGTTTCGCCGTCATCAAAAATAACGTCAGCTGGCGTTTTTCCACTGAAATTCTGTGTCAGAATCACATACTCTATCTCTTCATACATATCTACCTTCGGCTTGCTGCTGAGAACGATCAGATCGGGAGCAACAATGGTGAAGTTCACAGATGCCATAACTAGTTCAGTATTGTTGCGATCTTTTTGCGAATCGGTAATCGTTAGAACAGCCGTTTTTTCTCCATAAACATCATATCGGTGAACAAACGTCGCTTGGTGGTAATCGCCAGTCTCGTTTCCTGCCCAAACTTGAGTCGCCTCCGTGCGATTCAACGTCAAACTGTCAAGAGTCGACCCGTCGCCAAACTGAACACTAATTTTCATGCCATGAAAAACATTCTTGACACCAACAACAAAAGTCACTGGATCGTCACTAAAAGCGGTCGTCTCATTTACACTGAAGACGATATCACCGATAATTTCTTTCAGGGATCGACGATTGCACTCAACAGGACGTTGCGCAGAAATGGCTGGAAAGACAAAATTTCACATGCGTGTAAAAGCATAAATATTCAAAATAAAGTATCGCTTCAAACTTCACCACAAGCACTGTACGTAAAATCTTCCACAGAAAGACTGAGATAACGCAAAGACTACAAAATCTGTAAACTAGGATCTCCACCAGTGTCGAGCTTTCTCCATCGGTGGTCTTCTGACCTGGAATGGGCTTCCTGTGTCTAGTGCCAAAAGGTCTTTCCACCATGTCCCATTTCAAATTCAAGACTCCTATTCAGCCTGGGTTGGTGAGATGTGCTCTTGAACAGATGGTCTTAAAGGAACACTATTTAAAAGCTCACTAATGAATGCATAAAGTCTCCCCATTCCTAAGGAAATGAGCATAAGCCTACGTGAATGTCAAGTGAATGTCGGCTAGTTTTAATTAAAAATTCAAGATGGATATCACAGAATACGGACTATGAGACAAGTACAGACACAACATTGCACCAAACTCGACATACAAAATTGTTGAGGTCACTTCAAATGGTCATCCTGGCATGGAAAATGACCTCTAACCCCATTAACCAGCCAGCAAATATAGCATATTTGTGGGTAGTGGTGGGTTTGGTGTCTTGGAGCCAGAGGTTCCAGGTTCGTATCCACCTCAAACCAGCGCATAGGGACCTTGAGCAAATCCTTCACTCACATTTGCTCATGCTCTTCGGCATGAAACTCTGATGCAATGTCCACACTGCAGTCGGGAGCACTTCTGAGCAGAGAGTTTGAAGGGGCGCTACAGCAAATTTGTGTGAGAAATAAAAAAATTCTGACCGAACGAATGAAAACATCTGGTGTCGTATGGTACGTCTTCGTCCAGGAACTCGTTGACAAACGCTTGCCAACAACATCCGCAGGAAAGACAGAGCTCTTCATCAATGAGGTCATCACCACACTGCTCCAATTGAGCGACTTCGTCCTTCGTCACCAAACAACGGTTCTCAACTGCAACAAAAGATTTTGCAAGCAACAACTAGAACAAAGAGCAAACAAGTCATCACCAAAACAAAAGATTTCACAAGCAACAACTAAAACAAAGAGCAAACAAGTCATCACCAAAACAAAAGATTTCGCAAGCAACAACTAAAACAAAGAGCAAACACGTCATAACCGAAACAAAAGATTTCACAAGCAACAACTAAAACAAGGAGCACACAAGTCATAACCAAAACAAAAGATTTCGCAAGCAACAACTAAAGCAAAGAGCACACAAGTCATAACCAAAACAAAAGATTTCACAAGCAACAACTAAAACAAAGAGCAAAACACATTGCAAGATGCCAAACTTGTTTACATTCTGAGTTAGCTTCACAGACACACTATGTACAGTAAATGCTGCTCTAATTGGACTCTATATCAGGGTTTAAGGTGGATGGGAATGGCGTTACCATTGATTTCTAAATTCCTCGCTTGCGTTCCCACTGCTCATCATGCATGGAACCCTGAAAACACGTGTTCCAATAAAACTCTTCTGCAGTGTTCCCACTGCTCACCCATCTACATGTAGTGTTCCCACTGCTCACCCATCCAGTGTTCCCACTGCTCACCCATTCAGTGTTCCCACTGCTCACACCCAAACCACTTTAACCACTGCTCTAAATTATTAATGATCTTTCTTATATAACATCACAAACTAGCTTCAGTAGATGTAACTATAGTTATAAAATTAAATGAATTATAAAATAGAAACATGACTACACGGACTAACTTCAGGAAATGTTAACTATAAGTAGGCTCTATAGATGAATCATTTCACGTACATGGAAATAAATTGGCACATGATTAGAAATACCATCTTTCTATTCTTCATTTATTGCATTGTATTGTTTCAAACCGTTTGGTCATGCTTAGATACAATACAGGGCAAAAATCACATGCAGGCACTTTCAAAACTTTTCCCATACTTCCCAAACCAGTGTATACAAGGCGCGGTGGTGTAGTGGTGGCGTCGCCGCCTTGAAGCCGGAAGGTTCGGGGTTCGAATCCACCTCGCCACGTAAGGACCTTGGGCAAGTCCTTCACTCACAATTGCTCAGCGCTTCGGCGTGAAACTCCGATGCAGTGTCCGCTCTGCATTCGGGAGCGCCTCTGAGTAGAGAGAGAGCTTGAAGGGGCGCTATAACAAGTGCACATACAAACAAAAGAACTATACAGCATCGTTGATTAAACACCAACTCACCGTTACTTCTATAGAAACTGAATTTAGCCGCAGGTTCACGTTGCGACATGACAACCGAAGTAATGTGATCGCAGTTGTCTGTCTGCCATCCTGAGAAATTCATCAGAGGTTCACTGCTCTGAGCACTGTGACTCACTGACAAGCTGCCGTCTGTGGGAAATGTTACGTAGAATGATTTATAATAGAAACAAGAGATGCTTGCATTCAGTGATGTTGCAACAGTCTTGCATTTAGTGGAGTTGTTTTGAAAATTCTCGCACAGCCTGTAAAAAAAACACAGACTCTGTTGGACTGTGGCAGTAAATTTCCAACAATTAGCTAAAAACAGAGATCATTCATAGAGCATTCAATCAGCTGTGTTTTGCACACAAAACTGAAACTCATGCATGATCATAACTTTCAGCACAGACACTCGGACCTTGGCTCTATTCAAACTACCTAAGCTTTTCGTTGTATGAGAATGTCTATTTGAACACCAGAATTATCACAGATAAATTATCTTTAATTGCTGCAAACTTTCTGTTGACCACAAGATGAAAGTTACATTCTGGTCTGATAAATGCAGTGAGATAGGTTTCAGTGTCACCCTCCACATTTACCAGGAATTGGACTGAGATCACACTTTTAAACACTTGCTTCGATAGCAGCTGGTCAGTCTCGTTTTAGCAATTAGTCCTAGTACCATGAAGATGCACATAATTTTGGTAAAAAAGTGCAAGCAATGAATTATGCTAGAAGAACATGGCAGACAACAGCGATAAATAAATGCAGCTGGATTTCAGTGATGTACTTAAATTTTTTCTAGTATTTACCACGTTACAAGCACAAAAAATAAGACCTATGCAAATAAACGCCAGCTTCAGTTAGTTACTGGTCTCCAATTGTCACTGGGATAGGGGTAGAAATGATTTGCACAATTACTGAGGTTTCTATAATATGCTTTGCAACATTTTCGCCAAGCATATCTCCATAGCAAACTGGAACATAAGAATTTGCTCATCCTTAAACTGTTTGTCCACTGCTAATGGGTTATTTCATCTCTAGGGAACTGTCTGTGTACACAAATCTTACTGTATTTTGCTACCAATGCTGTTTTCAGCTGAGAAGAAAACTTCCACAAGATTTCCAGAGTCTCTGTTGCAAGGTTTGAGAGTCAGTGTGGCAGATTCACAGCCCATCACGTCAATGATAAAGTCATAGGAAGCCAAATAAACCGAATCCTCCAATGGACTGTCACTACGAGGATAACGAATAACTCCTAAAACACAAAAATCATTAAACTAAATCACTTCCAAAGCATGCTCTCCCCCAAATTAAACAAACAGACCTATTAAAATCGTGACTCAGATTCAGCTTTATCTCTCATTCAGATATGCATTATCGCCATTATGCATATCTGATTCAGATAGGCATACTTGATTCAGATATGCATATCTGATTCAGATAGCCATATGTGATTCTGATCAATGTTTATCTGATTCAGATGTATATCTGATTCAGATGGGTATCTCTAATTCAGATTTATGTGTATCTGATTCAGATAGGCATCTCTGATTCAGATTTATGTGTATCTGATTCAGATAGGCATCTCTGATTCAGATTTATGTGCATCTGATTCAGATGTGCATCTGATCTGATTCAGATAGATCTCTCTAATTCAGATATGCATATATCTGACTCAGATAGCCATATCTGATAGATCTACATGCAATGCATGTGTATCTGATTCAGATGTGTATCTGATTCAGATAGGCATCTCTGAAATCAGATTTATGTGTATCTGATTCAGATACATAATTAGTCCTTCTGATTAATACGATGCACTGGCTGTGTAGGAGCTTTTAATGAAGTAAAATGATTAAAACAGACTGATGTATGCATAAATGTACACCTTAGCAACAGATATATGAACAAAGTAATACACACCTTAACAATTGGTGAACTGAAAAATGTATGCCTTAGCACAATTTTGGTGAATGACAAATTTACACCCTAGCACCCGAGTCACGGACAGTGGCACACCTTAGCAATTGGTAAATCGCAAATTTACACTTCTGAAACTGATGCTTGGTGCATTTACACCTTAGCAACATTGCAAATAAACAAATGTAAATCTTAGACATGGGTGAATGGACAAACTTACACTTGAGCAGCTAACGCATGGACAACTGTAGAGTGCACACCCTAAGACCTATAACATCGTTCAGCCAAAGAGCTACATCAATTCCTGAAGGATTGAAGGTGCCAAAGGATTGAAGGTGCTATACAATTGTTCAGTTACATTACTAAAACATCTGGTAAAATACACAAAAAGACAGTATTTACAGATCTGGTCAAAGATCCCTGGTTTAAAACATCAATGCCAAGTTTCACAGTAAGCCAAGTTGGTGTTCGTTGCTAAGATTCACACTGAATAACTTCTACAGCATAAGAACGTAGGTTACCTTGCGTCAGATTTGAATGAAGATCCTGAGCAACACGAGACCTACACAGAAAGCATTTCGGATGACAGGACTTCCCATGAGCGCAACGCAACATCGAAGTAGACAACCAGATCCCTTCGCTGCTACCCAATTTGGCATAAGAGTTGTTTGCCAAAGTGTCTACTTGAGGAATTTCCTTTGCTCTGGGCCAACTTCTGTCATTAAATGAATCCAGTGTCCAATCTTCCGGTTCCTGGACTTTATCCAGTAGAGGAAGACATTTCCAGTTGGCACTTAATGAATGGGATCCATTTACACTGGTGGCCACTCCAAGACTTTCAGATATAGATGAAGACTCGGGGTTACAGCACTTTATACCAATTATGTGAACTGTGTCAGAAATCTCGCTGGTGAAATCTTCAGATTTCTTTAGTTCACCAGCTTTTCTTCCATCGGTGTAATATGAACCACTGCCACGACATTTTCCTTCCAGTTTCATTGTCATAACACTGTTCACTAAATTAACAATGCCAAAAATCTTTTGCATTATAACACAAAAGCTACTTAAAATCAGTTGTCATGTGGCGTACATCAACATCTGCAATCATCGCACAAAGCTGCTGCATCATGGACATTGAATTGCTTGTCAGAAAATCAAAAAACAAAGTTTTAAACATTGCTATGACGAAAGTGCACCAGCAATGCACTTAGGAAATCAAAACTGCTCATCATAACAGTGTTAACAGCCATGCCATTTCCTTAGTTTCAGTACCAGCAATCAGGTCACTGAAAAGGTCAAACCAAGAGAAGCCGCAAGATTCTAGAGTGAGTGTTGTTACTGGCTTATGAATAGTAACATACTACAATGAAAGGGGCTGCTAGGCAACCTGGATTCCCCTGGAGAGTCCTGGAATAGGCCTTTCACTCTCCATGATCCCAAATTGTCCTGAAGCTTGGCGCATACCAGGTATATCCACTTCACCAAATGGTGTTCTTGCTTTCACACACTAAATTCGAAGAGGTGACGATAATTTTTTACAGAGTGGCCGTGGAGTGGAGGGTAGTTAGGTTAGTAATCTATCTTTTATTTAATAGTCATTCTGCTTCTGAACCAGATTTTATTTTTAAATAATATTATAAGTATCCTGTCTTTTTATGTAAATTGTACCTTTTAAGGACTATTTGCAGTAGAATGTAGATTCTGCATCAGGCTACCGCAACATTCAATATAATTATACACAGTGATGTGGACAGAGAAAACTGGTAATGGCATATCGGGTGATTATGCAAGCGCCCTGATTGACAAAAGCAACAGTTTGCAACCTAGATGATGATAATGATTGCAATGAAAACAAGGATGGCGAGAGGTGATATATGGCTCTTTCACCCCCTCCCCTACCTCCGACGACTCGACGAGTGCAAAGTCCTTTAATTAAACCCGGGAAAACCCTTGGCTAACTTGCGGGCGATATTGCAGTATCGGGGACCGAAGCACACACAATATCTTTGGATAGTATCTAATGACACTAACTCCAACCGTGCACCCTCACGACGCTTAACCTGATCGTAACCGACCCTCACGACGCTTATAACCTGACCCTAACCGATACACTCGGTCCCCGATACTGCAATTACGCCAACTTGCGTCACTGAACCGCCAGAGATCATGGGCATAGGCCTATAGTTAGGGAAATTATGAGGGTGGCCGGGTTCAAACCACGAAATCAACCATCCGAATTTTACAACGAACTCAGTGTATTTTTGCGACCGTGTCCATTACAAACCCTCCCAAAAATGGAAATAATTCCATTTTTCCTGGCTATGCCTCTGAATGAGACGACTGCAAATAACTGGTGCGTGCTGATTCTAAACAATTTTTTTCGATCTGTGGATTTCTTGATTTTCGACTGTCAGAGGGCAGCCTTCGTAAAAATTTAAATTGCGTAGATTTTAAGCTAATGTATTCTTACCACCGAACAGCACGCTTAAACAAACACCCAAGCATAAAATCTTCATGCTCGCCATTTGATGCCTTGTCGTGAAATGTTAAATAAAAATGCCAGACTAGATCGTCTCGGTTGCTGCCATTGAGATGCATGATATATATAATATACACGCTAGAGAGAGTATGACGTATCTGCCCTGCAATAAGATTTGAAGTCAAAAATTTAGCCTACAACGGTCGTATCGTTCCGACCAATCATAGGCGATTTCTTATACCGACCAATCACACACAGTCTTACAGCATCGATTTGAAAAATAAATTAAACGACATCAGCATTTTTAAAATAAAACGAACATATCGATGCTTGTTTGTTAATTTTGCAGTTTCTTGACATATTGACAAGTAAACATCGACAAGTTCGTCTTATTATAAAAATGCTGATATTATTTTATTTATTTTCCCCACATCGATGCTGTACGACTGTGATTGGTCGGTACGAGAAATTGCCTATGATTGGTCGGCAGAACTTTCGACAGATATGATGTGATTGGTCGGCATGACTTTCGTCGACTTCAATATAGAGACTTGATACTCCCTCTAGTGATATATTCATTATATAATACACCTCTATGGTTGCTGCAGCTGCAGGTTATTCCAAATCACTTTGCGGCTTTAACCTCATCACTTCCGGTGACGTCATTGTGTCCAAACCATTGAGATGTATTCTATATATAATATACGTCATTCATTATATAGTACATCTCTATGGTCCAAACGCAGCAAAATGCTGTGATCTTATTCGTTGCTTTTCTGATCGACGTCACAACTTTTGCTTCGTGCTGCATAATATTTTACCACAGAATAAATAAAGCGTAGCTTTATCTACTCTGTGATTTTACTGAACAAATCACAGGCTTCCAAAGCGTTTACGCAGCCAACTCTGATTAAATTAATTAGGACTTTACATGAATATTAATTTTTATATCTATTAATTATCTTTAGTTTGACCGTAACCACTATAATTGTGCATCAATTCTATTAATTACTATTAGCGCACATCATGGATGGAAATGCCATTCAGTCGGGTGCTAACAGAAACAGCTAGAGAGCATGGGCGGAGACCTAGGGGGGGACAGGGGACGGTTCCCCCCCCCCCCCCAATGAAAGTGTTGGGGGGGACGGCCCATGCATTTGCCCCCAATGTTTAAGCGTCAAGACTTTTTTTGACAGCGAAAATAGAAAATTTCGTCGAGATTTTGGCCGGATGACTAAAAAAAGGTCATCAACTTTTTGGCGGCGAAAACAGAAAATTTCGTCGAGATGTTGGCCGGATGACTAAAAAAAGCCATCAACTTTTTTGGCGGCGAGAACAGAAAATTTCGTCGAGATGTTGGCCGGATGACTAAAAAACGAAAATAACTTTTTTTTCGAGATTTCGCCGGTCGTCAGAAATTTTTCTGAAAATCTCGCGTCTTTTCGTCCCCCCAATTCTCGGCCCAGGTCTCCGCCTATGCTAGAGAGCACAGAAAGAGATGGAGACAACTTGTTTATGAAGCGACCAACCCTCTGACCGAGGCAGGTTGACCGTTAAGAACAAAACAAGAATATATACGCACCAGTGACCATAGCTATCGGCCCATGTTATGTGGGTAGATTAGCTTATAGTGTAATCCCAGTTATTTTCTATAATTTTTCACACTGTCTATAGGCTGCATACATAGAGCCCATATGAATTCCTTAATTCCAACAGGCCTTCCGATGAAAAAGCGGGTAGGCCAAGGAACAGCTTCATGCCACGTGATTTTTAGGTGGCCTGAGAGGCTGAGGCGACAGATCTAGCTTAGCGTTAATTTGGCTTAACAGTTTTAACATTTTATGATTGTGTTAATACTCCCATGTTATGATGGACCTAGGCCTATAGGCTAAACAAAATTAAGCATAATTTTATGGGCCTATGTATGTATAGGACTATATAGGCCCTACATAGGACAGTATGTCCTAGGCCTATAGGCCTACAACATATAAGTCTGAATCCCAAATTAGACTCAAATGTAGATAGATAAAAATTTTTGTCAAGCTCGATTAATTTTTCTGTGTCAAGGTGACGCTGTCTAGCGGTGCGTCCAGATGGAACAGCGCATGCAGCGCGGTTCCACGGGAGGACGGAGGGAGGGAGGGGTAAAAGGAATTGCTCGCCATTAGATCCTAATTATTGCGCAATGCAGAAGTTAAAAGGGCTCAACCTGATAGCCTATCTTTAGCAATGAACCCACTCTGCAAAGGGTTAACGGAGTGCCATATACGCTTTTGAAACCATTACGATTGGGGCCATATATAAACATTAGGCCTGCAGCCTGCCGTTAGCAGAAAAGCATTAGGCCTATAGCCTACATTATATATAATGTATATATAATGTATATATATATGTATATATATAATATATCTGTATACATGTATTCTGCTGTAGGCCTGTGGGGTGTTTGAAGAGGTCTACGTGCAATGATCACGCTCCACCGAATTCGTGTCCGTAGAACTCGCCTTTCTTGTAGGTGTGCGCCGTATAGGCCTATATATATTTATTCGCATCGGCCAGTGGTGACGCGGCGATCATCCGACCGTATCGTGTCCATAGCGAGACGTCCGAGGCTACCACCTCTGCGGTTACGTGAACCTCAATCATGGTCCTACCTCACTCCCTCCCTCAGCTTGGACACTGCCCATGGTACCAACGAGTGTGTGTAGGCTATGTGTTTGTGTCCGTGTGTTTGTGAGTGTGTGTGTGTGCCGTGTAGATATTTCGCCGGTAGCCTTTCGCATCATGCTCCATGACCAATCCTCCATTTAAGTTAGTTTGCACGAAGTCTTGAGTTGATTCGTCTGTCTGGTAACCATGCGCTTCTTCTGAAGTCGTGCTGGTGCCAATAATGGGTGCATAGCAACAGAGAGTGGAGACCAACGTGCTGATCTGTCTTCCTGCGCATCCACGGTATGCGTTAAGTTTGTACAAGTCGGTGTCTGTACATAAGTCAAGTCGACGACTGCGGGCGACCTACGCAGGTAAAATTCTTAGAGGCTATTGTTGAGAAGAAGAGTGCTAGAGAGGAGCAGCGGAGCGTAGTAAAGTAGAATCACGATCTTAGAGCACGAGCGGTCGGAGCGGCGGGCTGTTGTGTGTGGGACGTGCGAACTTTTAACGGGGGGCATTTTCGACCCTTCGCATGGACATGTCTCCTGCTTGCTGCTGCTAAACCTCGGTAGTTCCAGCTGTCGCTTTCTTTCTAGGCTTATTAAGAATCCAATTAAGCGGCGGCGTGCTAATAGGCAAAGCAGAAATGCATGTGAGCTGAACTACAATGAAAGCCGTACCGTAGGCCCTAATTAAATTTCTTCTTCAGGTTGGGACAGTACTCGTGTGTCGCGCGCTGGTTTTCGAAGCGGGCTTCTAGAATTTCCAGAGGATCTTTTCTTCCTCCACGAAATGGCTGCTTCCGATGGTGGAATGCTTCCATTTCGAGGACACGGCAGTTTCGGTAGAAGCACAGAGCTACTCTGTTTAGGATCTCTGCTCGTGCTAATCAGCCTCTGTGCTCCAGTCTCATCACAAGTTGGAGGTTGGTGTCTCGAGTTTTATTTCACACGTCACTATGTTGTTGAGCTGTGTCAAAGCTGATTGAAAACAGTGTTTATGTTACACTTCACGGTACATTCAACTATTACTGTACATTCATTCAACCAGAGTTTCTATTGTAATTTTTCGACCAGGGTGAAGGAATTCCTACTTGTCTGCATGTAGACTTACTGACCATCATTTCTTACTTGCAAGCATAAATTAGTATGTATACATGGTAAATAGCAGCAGAGATTTGTATGACCTTGACAAAGCCAAGATGGTCCACTTCCAAGACTGAGATCAAGGCCAACCAAGACAATGAGGTGCTGAGACTGAGGCAAAGACAATGATATGCCAAGACCGAGGCGAAGACAATGAGGTGCCGAGACTGAGACGAAGACAATGAGGTGCCGAGACTGAGGCGAAGACAATGGAGTGCTGACAGCTGAGACTCTCAGCACTGAGACCATGACAGTGTTGAGCGCATGCTTTTGAAAGTGATAGAAATTCAAATTGGACCAAACTTGTGAAAGCAATATTTCTCTCAACTGTTCAAGAATTTCGGGGGCATTCCCTCCCTTTACATTTCCTCCCAAGTCAACCTATCTCCTGGATAATATTAAGAAATTAATATTTTAGTCCTGTCTGAAAGATTCTAAACGATCTTGTCCTACCTTATCTTAATTATGGTATTATCATATGGGCAGGTGGATATAAAACTCACCTTGAACCCTTGCTACTGTTACAGAAACGTGCTGTTAGAATCATCTCAGGCTCCCACTATCTGGCTGCCTCTGCAGGCCTATTTAAAAACCTTCAATTACTAACTGTTTATGACTTATATAAACTCCAACTGGCAGTATTTATGCACCAACATCAGAATCATTTACTACCCAGTATTTTTAGGGACTATTTTACAACCAATGCTTCTATGCACAACCATAACACCAGATCACGCTTCAACATACATCATAATTCACGTAAACACTAACACTAAACAATTCACTGTCAGATTTTCAGGTCCCAAACTTTGGAATTCCATTGACCCTAACACCCGTTCCATCAACTCCCTTAACTCCTTTAAGTTGGCCTTTAAAAAACATTTGCTTAAAGCAGCTGACTCTATGTAAACAATAAATAAGTTAATAACTAAACACTAGCCATAGTATCGATTCTTGTTTTTTATCCTTGTTTTTTTACTTAGTCCTAATATGTTGAGGATGACTAGATAAGCATTAGCTTCTTCTCCTCACGAGTCAATTCACTTAACTTTCTATTGTTCTACTATCTATTGCATACTTTTAAAATGTATACATAATATGTTTTCTTATTTCTTTGCATCTATTAACTTAAAAGTGCATTGTGATCAGTAGTATGTATACACTGAATCGATTCAATAAATTTGATTTGATTTCATTTGATCTTAATATTTAAATTGTGTACTCGAGCCTATCTGTGTTAAACTAAGCAAACATTGAAGAATACCTATTGGAAAACTTCTTTAGTTCTATTATCAGAAGAATTATAGCTCAGCAAAAAATTGAGTTAACAAACCACTGAAGCGCTTATGAATGTAGATTGAAAAAAGGCAATAGCCTTATAATATATTATAATATGATACTCAATTATTCATGTAACCCACACTTGCATTTAGGAAACCCTGACAGTGGGACAGTAGTTCCTTAAGGGTTGTCTCCTTTGCTTTTTGTTAGTTTATATATCCTTCATGTGTAAAAAAGATGTTTTGTCAACTGTCACTTCGAGCAATAAAAACGGACGTTATGGTTATGGTTAACTAAGCAGATTGGACCATTGAAAACTGTGATGGATGGAAGTTTAACTTGACCCCAAGATGATTTTGGGAATGAACTGGAGGGTTGAAATATAGACTGAGAGTGTTGATCTCTCCCACTGCTCTTCCTCGACAATTTAATGCCTTGATGAAGCTACACTGCTCTTGTAGCCTACATTAGACTACCGTATACATTGCACTCTACATTTAACTACACTGTGCTTTATGCTGCAGCAAATATTTTTCATTTTTGCATAACTTTTGTATTTTTGCAGGTTTCCTAAAACTGTTGGAAAGGGGCATTTTTGTTGGTTTTTCCAAAAGTAACATACCCTCAGCTTATTTTGCCCATATAAAACTGAAATCACAGGATTGTTGTATATTTAAATGGCGCTGGCATAGGTGCGAACTTATCTGGTCATGCTTGTGTCTTGTCACTTTTACAAGTTGAGATGAAACATCATCAGTACTTTTAAGCCTTACACTTAAGTATTTTTGCAACACTATTGACTTGAAGAAATTCCAGGAAACGACTATGAGCAGCAGGGTATTCTTGAATACTTGACTATGGATGTGCTGACGGATTCTTTTGTGTTCGTTCATAGGCGCAATCACGTCCTAAAAGTTGGGGGGGACCATAATGAATCACGTCCTAAAAGTTGGAGGGAACCATAATAATAAAGCTAGGGGACCACTCAAAAGTTGGGGGACGCGTCCCGTGGGTCCCATAGGGTGGTTGCGCCTATGTGTTCGTTTGTAAACTTGTTGCTTTATTTAAATGGAAAAGGGAAGGGAATGGCCAAGTTATACCTTTGTAGGCCTATTCTGGTAATTTGTTATCTAAAGATGCGTATCTATGCAATTCTGTAGTATATACATTAAATCTCTCTCCTTTAGGCTTGAATTAATCCCTCCCAGGGGAGGGTCAGCCACATGGATACATGGTCTCTAGTCGTTTCTGTCACTGTATCTTCTTTTTTCTGAGAAACGTTAGGTTGTATCATATCTCCCCATCTAGTTCTTCCGCTGTCCCCGACTTCAGCAATGTGTGACCTCTGCTGTCGTAATTTCTTCATGCAGCCTTCATTCTCTTTGCTTGACCATACCATAAATTATCATCCAGGCCAAAAGTTTTTATAAGCAAGTTTAAAATCGTGCCTAAACCATGCTTCGTGATGTGCTTTTCCTTTTAGCATATTAACTTGTGAGATGTTTGTTGAGGCTCGATTATGTCATAAGAGGTGCATATGAAATATGATGTTTGTATTAGAATAAAGAATTTCCTCATGCCATTGTCGCACGTACAGTTGACTGGAGAATAATGTCTTGGAAGACTTGGATTTGTAGAACTTAAAGGTGGTGCTGCATTGGCTGCATGGGAACATGTACTGTTGACCCTTTTCATTGTTCATTGCTTGGTCTCTTTTGTCCATGCATTACTGAAGTTCGCTGCCATTGTCAAACAGCTAGTAAAAAAATTTATTCTTGGTATTTTATAGCTCATTTTACGACTCCCTCACAGAGATCGTCTGCAGTCTTAAATGGCTCAGCGTTTCATAGAAGAACTCGGTGTCAAAGAGACCAACTCTTATTCACAGGTCTATGTAAATAAGTGGAGGTCAACATCTCTTGCTGACTGTATTGTGCTGAAGAAGAGGTATTAGCAAGAGCTTACCATTAACATTGGTATTGGCAAGCGTTTGAAAACCATTGGCTTTTGAACCTATTCGAGAGTATATATGCTTTTGGATTTTTGAAGTAGGTTGTCTTTTTTAGCATGAGACAACTAGCACTCACAATTTACAACCATGCATACAACACAGTAGGGTAAAATAGCGTAATGCCACAGTATTTAAGTTGCCAGTATTAGGCAACACCAGTGCAACATAATGCAATTGTAAAAGTCTTAACTTCATGTGCAATTTGCTTTGAACTAGCCTCTTCAAACTTTTCTTCAGCCCACGATCAATTGGAATTAAAAACCAACAAGTTAGACTGCAGACGATCTCTGAGAGGGAGCCGTAAAATGAGCTATAAAATGCCAAGAATGAATTTTCAAGTTAGATATTAAAGCAATTGTTGAAACTTGCACTATCACAATTTTTATATGTGTACGGTGATGAGCATATGATGGACTTTTCTATGTCCTATGTATGTACGAATACTTATCATAGCGAGCCTTCAAAATTTATACTCGGAGTATTCCCGTCAACAGCGTGGACACTGAATCTTGATTTGTATCTGTAAGATTACAAGTATTTACAAAGTTACAATCATTTACAAGATTACAAGTACCTGGTATATACAAGATTACAGATCAAGATTAAGTATCCTGTATTTACATAACTACAAGTTTGTCCCTTTTTCCTTAAGTTGAATTGATGGAAATATATGGCAGGCAACAATTGGTCTAGACAGTAATGGGGGGACTGGATGCTCTCAAAGAACTTCTGTCCATTTTCTCACAGGTCTTTTACTCCAGTTTTGAATGTGTTCACTCACAAGGTGACTGTGCCCAACACTTAGCAAAAATTATTCTAAACTTGCAAATAGATCGGTTAGCCTTAAGTCTTCGGCCCTTGCAGGATGGAATGAGGAAGGCATTCCTTGAGATAGAAGGACAAGTTGGTGGATAGAGGCATTGGCTGAAAACCTCAAAAATGAACATGGTCATAATTGTAATCTCCAGATTTCTAGAGTGACACTTGAAAGCCAAACGTGGGGCACCAGCTTATTCATGAGCACTGTGTTTAGTCGGAGGGGCTGTCCTACAATAGTTGTCTGAAAGAGGTGAGGCAGAGTAGCAGTTTAGGTCAAGAATTGGAAGAAGGAAGTCTGGGCAAGAGTTCGAATTTAAAGTTTTCTAGCCTCCTAGGAAAATAATTATGCCAGTAGTGTAATAGTTTTCTCTTTAATTAATACCACTGTTTGTTTACATCATCATTTTTTCATGCCTGTTCAATATATTGTGCCTTTGTACAGCTGACTAGTAGATTCTATTCAAATGTTTACATTTTTCACATATTGCTATTGGTAAAAATATGTTTCCTGTTTGTTGTTTTCTTTGTGTAAAATCCGTCCTGCATGACTACTGCTTTTATTTATCTCTTGAGACTTGTTATCTAAGTTTGCAATGTTGGTATAATTATGGTTGTAAGCTGGCTTATATGTGCACCTGTGTTGTATCAATCAATCAATCAATCAATCATAATTTATATAGCGCCCCTTCAAGGTACCTACTCAGAGGCGCTCCCGATCGAGATCAAGCGTGTAGGCCTATATCTGTGTATATCTATTTGTAATATGTATGCATCTAGACAGTGCTGTAAATCCCTTTGATCTACCTGACATAAATGCTGACCATGCCAGCTCAAAAGAAGTTAAAGACAGTGATCAGGAACAAAAGATAATAAAAAAAGATAATCCGGAGCATGCAGTACTCGGATAACTAGAAGTCACAACTGGCAAGGACTACAATCGAGGGCTGAAAATCATGTTTGTAGATTGTAGACTTCTTCTGTTTGATAATACTGGAAGCTTTTGGGTTTGTGCTGACTGAGTCTTATTAGGATCTCATGATGTTGATGCTCTGTCAATAAAAATGACTTGCTTACCCTAACATCCTATTCACAAAGCATCGGTTCAAAGACTTTGATGTTGGTCTCTTTGGTTATGTGCTTGCATACTAGTGGAAGTTTGCTGTTCTGATTTTGAGTTTGGTTTGTTTACAGACCCATAGCTTCATGATCATGGGATTAACTTTCAATACAATACAATACAATTAGTCATTTATAACGCGCTTTAACAAAACAAGTCTTGCACAACTTTGCGTTATAAAGAGGTGGTATTGTGGTAACCAGTCCCCTCTTCTTCGGTGTTGCCACCAATTTTTAAGATGACTTTGGCTGGACATCCCATCGCAGTACAAGGTTGCGTGTATGTCATACCTATTCTGTGGTTGGGTCATCTATTGGGAAGGACCTCCTCGAACTTTCTGCACGTCCTTCTGTCCCTAAGTCACTTGTTGCTGTTTAATGACGCTGCCATTTCAAAGATTAGTGTCGCCATCCTCCTTTATCCAGGCTTGGGACTGGCTCTGGCAGAGTGCAACCAGCGTTCTGTTCATATGTTTTGCTTGCTTTCTATTATACTCTAAAACAACTGGGCTACGAGCAACCAACATCTGGCTTGTATGGGTGCTGCTTATACGCTTAGAATGAATGAATTTCTGTAGGCAAATGTTAGTTAAAATTGTTCCTCTGTGGGGGGAGGGGTGACTTTAAGGCATTCAGCCACTTTTCTGCTTCAGTGACTCCAACAGACTTGACCCCGTAGGCTTGAAATTTTGAAATGTCTAGTTGATTACAGGTCACAGCTGTTCTCACAGGACTGGAGGTTATTTAGATGGTTAGTGGTCACTGAAGAAAGAACAAACATGGGAGTCTTGTACATGAATGATTGAACTTCAGACTAAATGACTCTCAATTAATAATTATGTTCACTGTCCTTTGGTGTGCTTCCCATCTATAATGGAGCTATAAGAATGCTGAGATTGGATTAGATTACAGAGCTTTGCTCCTGTTTGAAAAGTCTTGAAGAATTTTTTCACAGCTGATAATGGATTCCCATTGAACATAGTTCAATATCTGCTGCTGTACATTCAGCAGTGCTGTTTTAAAAAAAATTGTAGAACCGCACAATTCTTGCCCTTCCCATCCTCCATGGACCATAGTAAATTACTCCCAAGCAGATGACAATGACCTTCTTTTACTATTTTAACTGGACTGAAGTCCTTCTGCTTCTGCACAAATCCATTTAGTTTTAGTGCTGCACATTTTGCGTAGAGCTGCACGCTTAAACAGACCCTGCATTCCAATTCTGATGGTTTGCAGCATGCAATATACGATATTGTTATATCTAAGCCATGAAGTTTATTGTTGATTTTTGCACTGGGTGGTTTGTAGGCCGCGTTTGTTGCAAAGGGTACATTAATTGACAATAGACAACAATGGAGGACAATACTGGAAATGACAGACAACAATCAACTAGGTGCAGTGCTAGGCCACATAATTATTGTATATACAATAAGCTGTAGGCCATAGTGGTGGGCAGTAGGCGTCAGTGATGAGCCACAGGTCACAGACAATGCTTTGCAATGATAGAGAGCCATAGGTCACAGACAATGATTTACAATGATAGACACCAATCTGGAGTCAGAGACCGTGGGCCACTGCGATGGGCAGTATGCTACACTTTTGCAGTAGATAAGAATTTCTGTATCTTGTACAGGACCTCCAGCTGTTCACTCGTGCCAGACAAGTGTTCAAAAATGCTCTGAATGTATGAAAAGTTTGAATGAAAGTTTGTGTGAACACTGAACAACCTTTCTGATATTCTTGCTGAAGTTGACCAGTTCACTTTATTCATTATATAGATGGCGATGCTGAATAAATGAATTATAATGATAAATATTATTAATAGGAGACACTTGTGTGCTGCATGTGTTAATCTTGAGACACACCAAACTGGAAAATCACCAAAGAAATGTTGATAGAATTTGTGTAGCATTCGAGAAGTTGAATGGACTTCATTTTCTAATAGGTGCAGTGTTGGATGTACATACATACATACACACATACATATATAGTTGTATACATAGTACATACATACATGCATGCATATTGCATATATATATATATATATATATAAATTGTATATGTATATACCACTGAGAACTGTGTCAAAATTGAGAATTTAATTTAGACTTGAATTATCCACAGTCGAATCTAGCATTCAAAATAGAATATAAAACCACATCGGTTTTTTTTTACATGCGTGTATGTGACAGACACGGTTGTAAACATTCGTAACAAGACGGACACATAGAGAAATCGAGACAGGGCCAAGGGACAGATGCAAATAGGTATAGAGACCACAGGTTCACAAACCACACAGGTGGGGGTGTGAGACACTGCCAATGCGTTGAATGCTTTGTGTGGTGACGTTCAGATGCTCAATATTAGCGGCTGAAGGTTACGCTTGCCTGCCTTGGAATGAATGACTTGAAAGGGCCACCAACACATGGGGCTTGGGGTTTCTTTGGGCCTTTCTAAATGCAACTCTTTGGTGGACTGAAATAGGAATGGTGATGACCTCATTCGCAAGATTAATTGCAAGCTGGCATGGTATTACAGAGCTGGCATGGTATTACAGTTGAATGTTGGCAGAAGTCGTCTGTGAACTAATGAAATTCCTGAATAGTGTTGGTGATTCAATAGGATGACACCTTCACAAAGTCATGATATCGAGTCGTGAGGCTTCTCTTAGGGCTTTGCGACCCCAACCTGTTCTCACAAAGTGTCATTTTTTGATGACTTTTTGCTTGCCTCAAAACGGCAGCCCTACTATGATCAGTTAGCACAGACAAGTAGAGGGTTAATTCTTTTAAATCTGATGCAAACTAATTTCGCCAATATAAAATTGATATTTTGTACACTTTCACATATTACCGTAATATTATTGATTTAAAAATGCTTGTAGTTTACTCTTTTTTTGCATTGCCAACTAGAGTAGTAATAATGAATGTAATGAGAATTGCTATATGCTATGATATTGAGGTCATCTACAAGTGTTCTACAAGTCTCTCAAGTCTTTTTTCTTTGTTCGTGGTTGGGCTGGGAGCGCCTCTTGAGTAGTTTCTTGAAGGGGCGCTATATAAATGCTCTGAATGAATGAATCTATGTGAAGTGATAGTGTGCAGCATACTGGAAATTCAACTGAGATGTCGTGGGTTCAAATCTCCAATGGATATAAATTTGTGTGGATATTTCTGCTCCACCAGTGTTGCTGTCCTCTCTGGCTAAAATATTCCCTGATGCATGTAAGTTCTGACGACCAGGGAGAGGATTGACCGACCACCTGTCCTATTGTGTCCAGAAAATTGAAACAATCTAGTTAATTTACCATATCCAGACATTTTGCAAGATATTTGTACATATTTGTCTGCGTGTGTGTTGTTGCAGAAGTGCTAATTGTTTGTGTTGCCTCTTGTTTTGAAAATATCAGTGTTTTTGCACATGTCGAAAGTCCATTTGTGCATCATGAGAGTATTTGGTAGAATTTCCAGCATAGCACAGCTGAAATGTCTTGTAGAATTTTTACCACAGGTTTTCAATTCTTGTAAAAATCGGATGTGATTTCATTGTAAATTCCTGCTCTTCACATGAAAATGTAGTGTAAAGCTTGTTAGTACAATAGCATATAATAAAATCTGCAAGAACCCTTTTTGGATGTTTGGTCAGATTAGATGCCAGGGCAGGATCTGGGGGTCGAACCGGAATTTGTAGCTTAGGGAAGCATTTTCAGAAGTATTCTATCTCTTGGTATGAACTGGTTGACCAGTGGCAGTTTTCTGATGATAATTAGTGTTTAGCGAATATCTTAAGACTAAACTTATTCTGGACGCAGAAACTCAATTGAACTGTTGAATGTCATTTGGACTGTGTGTATCTCCAAATGCAGACATTTATTCACTGAAACCTTGTTTTTATCTATACCTCTCTGAAAGGACACAGAAACCTTGTTTTATCTATACCTTTCTGAATGGACACTAGCTGAACTGCTTGTTGAGCTGCATATTAGTGCTGTATTTTAAAAATTGTCTTCTTGTTGCTTTACAGTTTTGCCACCAGAATATGTATTGCCAGGTAAATATAAAATTTTTCAAATCTGACTTTTCTTGTAGATTTATTGGATAGACGAGTGCATAGGGTTCATGACCAATTTAAAGTTTTTGCACTTTTTGCGTCAGCAGATTGGATTTTGCGTTTATGTTTAAAACACATTCCTATTCTATGAGAGATCAGACAGAATCAGATGAGGTTTGCACAGATGAGGGTTGAGATTTGTGCGAGGTAGTTTCTCTTGAGTGACAATTTCACGAAATGTCTATTACAATCCGTATGGAATTGGCAGATCGAGCTGAAAGTCAGCTTTCGTATTGCAACTATCGGGTATCAATTGTGCTGTGTAACCAGTCCCAACGATTTAAAACCCTGCTGGTACTTGTGTGCTCCCTCATTTTGAGTGTTCTAGAAGATACTCTCGTAAATGAAATCTTTAAATATCTGCCTGTACTACTGAGAATTGATTGAACCTCATCTCATCTCTGAGTTTACAAGTTTGGTACCTAGACAGAAGCGAGAGAAAAAAATGCAAGGGATCTTGTGAGAGCAAGGACTCGAGACGTCGATTTGAGTCTGAAAGCTATGAAAGAATTGAGATATGGTTCTTCTCACAATACAGCTTCTGTATGTTTTAGAATCGGGTAATTGAACAAAACTACAGATTTGTTCATGAATTACTTTTAGCATTGATTTTCTTATGTTTATACAGTACTATTTAAGAACCCTTAAAACTTCTTCTTGCTAGACATTTCAGAGATCTAAATTGTAGTATTTCTTACTTGCACTGGGTGTTAATTTTTCAGATTAAAATTTATATGAAAGTTTTAATAAGCATTCTTGATATTGGAAGATCCTAAGTTTACATGTTTGAGTTGAGACAATCATTCACATAAATTTCAATCACATAAATCTATATAGCGCCCCAGGGGTTAAAGTGGTTTGGGTGACTATAGTGGGAACGCCGAATGTGTGAGCAGTGGAAACGCCAAAGAAGAGTTTTACTGGAATGCATGTGTCTTTCCAGCATTCCATGCAGGTGAGCAGTGGTAAAGCAAGCAAAGCATTTTGAGAGCAGTGGGCACCCACTTTAAACCCTGAGCGCCCTTCAAGAGGGCCTCTGCTCAGAGGCGTTCAAATTAACTTTTACACCCAATGCAACAAGTAAGACTAAGATGTCATGACAAATGCACAGAGTCGTGATTGAACAGACGAAGCTCTTGCTTGCAGGTGGAAACATAACGATCATCAAAAATGGTGACAACAACCTCTACGGAAATAACGTCACCTACAGGTCGACCGTTCTACCCGACTCCTCGCAGAAATGCTGGGTTGACTTTGAGACTCCGCTACCCGCTGGGGTTCTCGTTAGGTTTTTCATTTACATACACGACTTCGCTCCGAACGTTGACGCCCAGAGTCGCCGTTTGAGACTGCAGGTATGGCGAGCATGGGACACGAACATTCCGAGTTTTCTGCTCGTTTGGCAACAGAGGGTCGAGGTAGACTACACGTCGACAGGAGCGCTCTATTCGGTAAGCAAATCCTCACAGCTTTGTTTGGACATTAGACATTTCTATTGTTCCCAATGATATATATATATATATATATATATATATATTATGTACGTATGTGCACTTGTTATAGCGTTCCTTCAAGGTCTACACAGTAGCGCTCCCGACTACAGCGAGGACACTGAATCAGAGTTTCACTCCGAAGCGCTGAACAATTGCGAGTGAAGGACTTGCCAAAGGTCCCTACATGGGGTGTTGAGGTGGATTCGAACCTGCAACCCTCCGGCTGCAAGGCAACGAACATACCCACTACACCACCGCACCCACAAAACTGTAATCGGTGGTTTACATACACGCTGTTCAACGAACGTATTTAATACATTTTTAATTTGCTTATCTAAGTATAGATTATAAGCACAAAATCAGTACTTCCTCAAAACTATTCATCGGGATAACATTGTGGAAGCAACAGGCGTGCCAGAACGGAAAGTTCCTGCCGAGCATGGGGTTAATAATACCGCTTGTGAATGTGACACATGTATACAGTTGGTCCAACGATGGTGTTTTATCTATTTATCTTGGGTGGCATCATGTGAATACCTAAGTATCTTGGGAAAATATTTTTGAAAGTAAGTTAACTGTTAAATCTACCGGTAATCTTCTATTGCTGAATCTAATCGTGTATTGTCAAAACCTGAGCTTCTGTTAGTAAATCCGATCTTTTTGTAAAATCTAATTGTTAAATCTAGTCTGCTATTGTTAAATCTAATCTTCTATTGTGAAATCATGTTTCAGTTCAAATTGAACACAACGGTCACAGTTGAAGCTGGGGATATGATTGGCTTTACGAACGAAGGCATCTACGGACCGATCAGCTTCACGTACGTGGAACGGCATCGCACGTTTTTTGCCGTAGTGAATCTGACGAAAAACACGCCCATTCCAGTTCCGGTCTATCCGCTGACGGGAGATGTTGTCAAGTTCGACTCTACGTACTTGCCGTCGATTTATTCCATTGCTGTTGAACTCGACCCAAGTAAGTTCTGCGATGGAATAATGTTTTTCATGCATCGTTCTGTTCAAGGTTGTCTTGTTTTATTCTTGCGGGCACGGTGGTGTAGTGGTGGCGTCATTGCCTTGAAGCCGGAAGGTTCGAGGTTCGAATCCACCTCAAGTCGCCGCATAGGGGCCTTGAGCAAGTCCTTCACTCGCAATTGCTTGGGCGCTTTGGTGTGAAACTCCGATGCAGTGTCCGCGCTGTAGTTGGGAGCGCCTCTGAGTAGCGAGCTTGAAGGGGCGCTATGGAAATTGAGAAAATAAATAAAACAAATAAATAGATAAATTCTTAACCAATTCAAAGTTACTTGTTTTCTTAAATCCGTAAGAGATGGTTTAGTAAAGTCCTCTGAATGTTTTTATATTACTCCAGTATGTATATGATTAAGCTTCTCAAGCGAAATTTATTGTTTTCCACTCGCGAACTGCAATCAGACCTTCACCATGGCTGGCCCTGCGACCTGGAATGGGCATCCTATGCTACTTGTCAAATGCCCCTATTGGTCTCTCTGTCGCAATTCTCACTGTTCTTAATACTGCCCTATTCAACCGGTGGGGTTGTTGCTGGGAGCGCACCTGAGTAGGCAACCCTGAAGGGTCGCTGTAATCAGATTGCTGTAAAAAAACGTAGGTTCTAACTTGTTTCTCGGTACGTTAGCTGCATTCTGGGTCTAACCACGAATGTTTAGGTTTGGGTGCATTGCTCCCAGGTGGTAAGGGAACACAGGACAAGCATTTCTGATATGCTGTGCTCTTATGGCTAGCGTGACATGCAAACTTTTACAAGGATTTGCTTCAAAGTTCAAACAGTGCATTGTGTTAATTCTTCGATCACTGTTCGCTCTCCTCAGATAATTGTAATCGTAATCTCCAAATTTTTTAAGTGCCACTCGAAAGCCAAGCTCTGGGCATCGACTTATTCACGAGCACTGAGGTTCTTAAGAATGTCTTTCATTAACGGTGCTGTCCTGCCTGGCTGTCCTTGGGCATCTGAATATGTTGCTTACTGTACATCTTATTAATTGCAGCTCTGCCTGGACCACCGGGACCACCAGGTGCAACAGGTTCCAGTGGAGCATCTGGTTCTGTTGGGGCCACTGGAAATACAGGTCAGTCGGTTATTGGTCAGTCGGTTATCGGTCAGTTGGTAATCGGTCAGTTGGTTATCGGTCAGTTGGTAATCGGTCAGTTGGTTATCGGTCAGTTGGTAATCGGTCAGTTGGTAATCGGTCAGTTGGTAATCGGTCAGTTGGTTATCGGTCAGTTGGTTATCGGTCAGTTGGTTATCGGTCAGTTGGTAATCGGTCAGTTGGTTATCGGTCAGTTGGTTATCGGTCAGTTGGTTATCGGTCAGTTGGTAATCGGTCAGTTGGTAATCGGTCAGTTGGTTATCGGTCAGTTGGTAATCGGTCAGTTGGTTATCGGTCAGTTGGTTATCGGTCAGTTGGTAATCGGTCAGTTGGTTATCGGTCAGTTGGTTATCGGTCAGTTGGTTATCGGTCAGTTGGTAATCGGTCAGTGGGTTATCGGTCAGTTGGTAATCGGTCAGGGGTTATCGGTCAGTCAGTAATCAGTCAGTTGGTTATCGGTCAGTCAGTAATCGGTCAGTTGGTTATCGGTCAGTTGGTAATCAGTCAGTTGGTTATCGGTCAGTTGGTAATCGGTCAGTTGGTTATCGGTCAGTTGGTAATCGGTCAGTTGGTTATCGGTCAGTTGCTTATCGGTCAGTGGGTTATCGGTCAGTTGGTAATCGGTCAGTGGGTTATCGGTCAGTTGGTTATCGGTCAGTTGGTAATCGGTCAGTTGGTAATCGGTCAGTTGGTAATCGGTCAGTTGGTTATCGGTCAGTTGGTAATCGGTCAGTTGGTTATCGGTCAGTTGGTTATCGGTCAGTTGGTTATCGGTCAGTTGGTAATCGGTCAGTTGGTTATCGGTCAGTTGGTAATCGGTCAGTGAGTTATCGGTCAGTTGGTAATCGGTCAGTGGGTTATCGGTCAGTCAGTAATCAGTCAGTTGGTTATCGGTCAGTCAGTAATCGGTCAGTTGGTTATCGGTCAGTTGGTAATCGGTCAGTGGGTTATCGGTCAGTTGGTTATTGGTCAGTGGGTTATCGGTCAGTTGGTAATCGGTCAGTGGGTTATCGGTCAGTCAGTAATCGGTCAGTTGGTTATCGGTCAGTTGGTAATCGGTCAGTGGGTTATCGGTCAGTTGGTTATTGGTCAGTGGGTTATCGGTCAGTTGGTAATCGGTCAGTGGGTTATCGGTCAGTCAGTAATCGGTCAGTTGGTTATCGGTCAGTTGGTAATCGGTCAGTGGGTTATCGGTCAGTTGGTTATTGGTCAGTGGGTTATCGGTCAGTTGGTAATCGGTCAGTGGGTTATCGGTCAGTCAGTAATCGGTCAGTTGGTTATCGGTCAGTTGGTAATCGGTCAGTGGGTTATCGGTCAGTTGGTAGTCGGTCAGTGGGTTATCGGTCAGTTGGTAATCGGTCAGTGGGTTATTGGTCAGTTGGTAATCAGTCAGTTGGTTATCGGTCAGTTGGTAATCGGTCAGTTGGTTATCGGTCAGTTGGTTATCGGTCTGGTGGTTATCGGTCAGTTGGTAATCGGTCAGTTGGTTATCGGTCTGGTGGTTATCGGCCAGTTGATTATCGACCAGTTGATTATCAGCCAGTTGGTTATCGTTCGGTCATTGATTGGTCAGTTGGTTATTAGTCAGTTGGTTATTGGTCAGTCGGTAGACGTTTCCTGTTGGTTCTCAAACCCTTTCCTGTTTGTTCAGTATTGGTTGCGAGATTAGCGTGCCATAGTGTGCTCTGATTTTTCTTAAGAGACTATTTGAAGAAACGTGAACACGATGAGATGAAATGAGCAAATGCTGTATCGCGTTCTTGCTCTGTTTTTGCAATCCAATGTTCTCACCAGTTGGGAACCTGGAGTTTGGCTGCTGCCAGGCTCCAGGTTCCCATCCAAACGTGCTCTATCGCAATCCTAAAACGGTCATTTTTGGTCTAAATAGGATCAGGAGTTCTCCTGATTAGTAACCAGAAAGAATGCTACATAATTCCTAGTATGTATGAATGAACGAACGAATGAATGAACGAACGAATGAGCGAACGAATGAACGAACGAACTAACGAATGAATGGTTGAAGGCATGTTGTTATTGTTTTGTCATTGGCCAGCATTCTTTCATGTTTGCCAGTCTATCCTCTTCATATTTGCAGCTCTCCTACTGGGGCAGTATTTCGCTCTATATTGAAAACTTGTCCAGTCCGTGTACTGGTTCTTAATGCTTCCTGTTACTCAACATCAATGCATGCTGCTTACTTCATAAGGATGGCAATGTCAGATTACTGTTCTATTTTCCTGTCGTTTATAATGCACGAGTGCAAGATAACTGGTGATGAAGGAAATCAGAAACACTGATTGCAGCTTCCTCAATTCGTCCGTTTCAACTTGTTTATGCTGTGTGGCTTTAGTTCTGCTTTTTCTGACTGTCAGATTTTTTACTTGATTTCTCTGATAGGTCATCAGTTCTATTTATTATTATAGTGCTATATGAGTAATTAGACTAGGTTTTATTAGATACTCAAACTGGTTGTCTTTGTGTCTGTCTGTGTCTGTCTTACTATCTGTCTATCTGTGTCTGTCTGTCTGACTGTCTGTCTGTCTGGTGTGTCTGTCTATCTGGTGTGTCCGTCTGTCTGTCCCGCTGTTGTCAGTAATGTTTTTTACAGCTGAAGGGAATGGTGCCAAGATATATAGCAACCAGAGGCTGTTCCTAACTTTTATGTTTTGTCTATGGAATGATTGTAGTCAACTTAACCCAAAGTAAAAGTGGGTCAGTCCTTGTGAGAAGTCAGTTGAACTTTTGATGGCTCACATAATAGCCTCGGCCTGTACCATTTCTTTGCAAATCTTCTTGTGTGAAATTGCTTGTTGTTTTAATGTTTGCTTTTTTTCATTTCTTGACATGTGTAGGTAGGGTTATTTTAATTTTGGTTGTGGAAACTTTCAGGACCTATTGGAGCAACTGGTGGAACCGGTGCAACTGGTGCTGGAATACCGGGTGCAACAGGAATACCTGGAGCAGTTGGACCACCCGGATCACCTGGATCAGTTGGTCCGATCGGACCTGCAGGACCGGCAGGGCCTGGCGGTGAAACTGGCAGGCCTGGAACCGGTGGTCCTAGTGGACCAACTGGACCAACAGGGTTGCCCGGTTCTTTTGGGTCTTCTGGAGCTACAGGTGCCACTGGCCCAGCAGGGTCGCCTGCTGCTAGCTCTATACCTGGTAACACAGGCGCCACAGGAATAACTGGACCACCTGGATCATCGGGAATGACCGGCCCTCCTGGTGAGGTTGGAATAACTGGTCAAACAGGTGGTACCGGAGACCGTGGGGCTACAGGTTCCACTGGATCCGTGGGATCCACTGGAGCAACTGGGATGACTGGGTCGACAGGTGACCCGGGAGGCACTGGGCGATCGGGATATACTGGTTCCTCTGGTCCGATAGGGGCGACGGGTGGCACAGGAGTTCAGGGACCTGTTGGCGTCGTGGGGCCTCAAGGTTCTCCTGGGCAAGCTGCTAGTGGCTCTGCTGGTCCCAGCGTACCGGGTCCATCTGGACGAACAGGTGTGATTGGGCAGCCAGGACCTTTGGGTCCCACCGGGGGCAGTGGTGAGACGGGACCTCATGGTCCATCAGGTGCGACGGGAGTACTAGGCCCATCTGGCCAATCCGGGGCCATTGGGTCAACAGGTCCTTTTGGATCAACTGGGCGAATTGGAGAAACTGGTTCCACTGGGCCATTGGGATTTACTGGACCTCAAGGAACTGGCGGTCCTAAGGGAGGAACTGGTGCAACAGGTCCGGCTGGACCACCTGGTAATTCAGGAGGTGGAGGGGTTGGGTCAATTGGGGCCACTGGGGCGACGGGATCCACTGGTGGTGTTGGAGAGACGGGTGCTACTGGACCCAATGGACGAACAGGTGGTACTGGAATTACAGGAGCGACGGGTACTGGAGGTTATACAGGAGCAAGTGGTCCAACTGGTCTGTCTGGTGCTACAGGGGCGACTGGTATTCAAGGATCCACAGGCGCTTCAGGTACGACATATTGTTCCTAACGAGTATTTGCTGGCTAGCATATTTAATATTATAATTGAACTCCAATGGATAGCTCTACTACTGCTAGGCAGTGCTTAAAATGTGGAAAAATAAGTGCCTACCTCTCGAAAAGAAGTGCCTGGACGCCCATTACCTTTCCAGTCTGTGCTCGCCAATAAGTGGCTGGACGCCCATTACCTTTCCAGTCTGTGCTCGCCAATAAGTGGCTGGACGCCCATTACCTTTCCAGTCTGTGCTCGCCAATAAGTGCCTGGACGCCCATTACCTTTCCAGTCTGTGCTCGCCAATAAGTGGCTGGACGGCGTTCAGATTTTAAAACAAGCTCATGGACGCCGTCCATGACCGTCCAGGCACACTTTGAGCCCTGCTGCTAGGTCCTCTACCAATGATTTCGACAGATTTTGGCAAACGTCTAGATTGTGAATTTGTTTAATTGAATTGTTTGTGTAACTGTGTAATGATTGTTTGTGAATGTTTTTATGTGTACGCTTGTTCATTCACCTGGTTATCCAATTCACGTGCATCTGGTTTTGTAAAAATTCTCTTGTTTTTTTAATGGTACACATGTTGAGTGCTTTTGCATGCAAATATTATTTTTTAAATTTATAATTATTTGTATATTTTCTATGTCAATGTGCATTTCGGTTTGGCAAATGTTTACCTTTGTTGGCCATAAGCATCTTATTCCTATGTGAAGTCTGTTGAAAAAAAACCGTGACAGTTGTTCTCTTAATTTATGTAAATGAACAGGCTTTCAAGGTGCTACCGGAATACAAGGATCTCCAGGGAACACTGGACCACTTGGAAACACAGGAAGCTCTGGGCCTTCAGGCAACCCAGGTGCCTCGGGTTCATCTGGCATACAAGGCCCTCCAGGTGACACTGGCCCATTAGGGCCAATCGGATCAACCGGTATCATTGGACCTGGAGGGCTACCTGGGACACCTGGGTCAACAGGTTCTACCGGTGCAACTGGTCAGGTTGGTGGTACAGGAGGAAATGGAGCAACAGGTGGAACCGGATTGCCTGGATCCAGGGGTCCTACAGGGGCACTCGGTGCAACGGGTCCGTTTGGCCCGACTGGTGGAACTGGGTCGACTGGTCCAACTGGTCCAACTGGAGCGACGGGAAACGTCGGTCCATCGGGTCAGACGGGAGCAACTGGAGTGAAAGGAGGTACTGGGAATACAGGAGGCACTGGATCCACTGGACCTTCAGGCGGTGTTGGTGGTACTGGCGTAACAGGATCTCAAGGTGCAACTGGTGGTACGGGAACAACTGGAGGCACAGGAATGACCGGTGGGATAGGGTCGACTGGAGCAACTGGACCACGGGGTTCTACTGGAAACTCTGGCCCTGCAGGTGCTTCGGGACTTCCTGGATATACGGGTTCAACCGGTGGTAGTGGAGCAACTGGCCCTGCAGGCACTCCTGGTGTAAATGGTCCGCAAGGTGCGACTGGTAACACAGGTCCAATAGGCAACACAGGTTTACCTGGAGCAATGGGACCCACTGGTGTAACGGGAACAACTGGACCTAATGGTAGAACTGGAAGCTCTGGGGCCACTGGACCAACTGGCCCCACGGGTGCAACGGGGATAGCAGGACAAGGTGGACGCACTGGTGCCAGTGGTATGGTTGGGTCAACTGGATCGACCGGTTTCACTGGTTCTACAGGTCGATTTGGGGCGACCGGAATTCCAGGTCAACTAGGTCCAGCTGGGGCGACAGGTCCTGTTGGCCCAGTTGGCCTGACTGGTTCAACAGGGCCCACAGGTGGTACTGGAATAGCTGGAGGCACAGGTTCAACAGGCCCTGCAGGTGCCACAGGTCCCCAGGGTGGCACTGGCAATACGGGCTCGACTGGCTTCACAGGCAACATGGGTAGCTCGGGCCCCACCGGCCCACAAGGGCCCATTGGTGCCACTGGACCAGTTGGTGCTTCCGGAACGCAGGGTTTCACTGGGCCTGCAGGGCTGACGGGACCCGGAGGTGACACCGGTTTGCCTGGCTCAGCTGGCAATACAGGGATTCGAGGTTCAACTGGGTTGACAGGCCCAGCAGGTCCGTCTGGCCCAGCAGGTCCTCCGGGTGTGCAAGGACCAATCGGCGGATCAGGGCAATCTGGTGATACGGGTCAACCAGGCCCTCGGGGTGACACTGGTGGAAGTGGTGCCCCTGGACCTGCTGGTGCTACAGGTGGCACAGGGGCTACTGGCCCTAAAGGTAATCTTGGGTCTACCGGATTGCAAGGAGACACTGGCGCGTCTGGTCCATCAGGCTCCGCAGGAGTTCCTGGCGCTGTTGGACAGGGTGGAGCAACAGGACAGGTTGGAGTCACTGGGCGTACTGGTGACACGGGTCCTATGGGAAGTTCAGGTAAGACTGGAAGTCACCTTTTCAGACTTTCGGGTTTTTTGTATGAGCACATCCTGCCAAATGCTGATTGCATACTGGTTTGAAGTACTTGCTTTTTTTGTAAAAAGAGTTTGGACAGGCAAGCTGCAAATCTTTCCAATAGTTGTATGCTTGAGTTTCAAGGCATAGTTGTGTATGAGATTTGATGTTTAATTTCTTGTCACCAATACTTGTAAGATTGGTTAATAATGATAATCAATAACGATAATTAATAAATAAATAAATAAATAAATTAATTAAAGTGACATCTTCCATGGACATTGTATGTGGGAAAATTTAAATGTCCGGCTATTTTGTGAAATAGCCTGTGGATTAAGTCATCGTTTAAGTAGGATTTTACATCTTCGTTCATGTTTTAGATGGCCAAAGGCAAAATTCCTCAAAGGTGCAACTTTCAATGACGTTGTAGAGGAAAGCTTGTCTAATTAATAATTGAATGAATTAGCTTCGGCTAATAAATTCTTTTGACTAGTCTAACGGTTAGAATCCGAATCTTAAAACAGATTGTCGGTTTTCTGCCTGTTTTCTTTAAACTTCGTTTAATTTAGTTTAATTTTAGTTTAATTAATTAGTTTAATTTAGTTTGTCCACATCTAGTACTGTATGCTTGTATGACTGCAGTGTATGGCGTAGTATGCGGTTCAATGTGTGATTTAAAAAGTAGCAGTTTTACTGGTGTATCTTCATGTGAGTTTAGATACATCTGTTTGAGGTGCGAACATTGGTCAAACATTTACCATGGATGCGGGTCATGGAAAATTTAGGGACCCTTGCTGCATGTGGTAATTGCATGACTGGTGATGAGTATGTGGTTTGTTATAGGTTCCACGGGTCCCCTGGGATCAACGGGTGTGACTGGTCCCGCTGGCCCTAGAGGCCCCACGGGTGTGATAGGATCGACTGGATTGCTGGGAAGATCCGGAGCAACAGGCGGTTCAGGACCAATTGGTCCAACTGGAGTACGAGGGTCTACAGGAGCTTTTGGTCCGACGGGAGTTTTTGGGTCCTCTGGTTCTTCTGGTGCACCTGGTGGTACTGGAGCAACAGGAGCATCGGGAATGATGGGAGCAACCGGTTCAACTGGTATATCGGGGTCTCGAGGTCCACCTGGAGCAACTGGTACGTCAGGCCCTACTGGAGCACTTGGCGGAACAGGAGCAACTGGAAATACAGGACAGCCTGGGGCACTTGGAGCCTCAGGGCCAGCCGGTCCACAGGGTGCTACCGGAGGAACGGGTACTACAGGACCACTCGGTCCCTTGGGTGCAACTGGTCCGGTTGGTGTCACTGGACAGCAAGGACCACCTGGTCCTTCTGGGACTGGTGGACAAGGTGGACAGCCAGGACCAGTGGGAGCAACTGGAGCCACTGGTCTCCTGGGACCAACAGGAGCCACGGGAGTAGCTGGCGGAACGGGTACTTCAGGTTCGCCTGGAGCAACAGGGCCATCTGGTCTGACAGGTGCGTCGGGAGGAACAGGTTCTCCAGGTCAGGGCGGTGCAACCGGTTCTTCCGGTCCAAGCGGATCGTCTGGAAGTTCAGGTCAACCAGGTGGACCTGGAGCAACTGGAGGAACTGGAGCAATAGGCGCGACAGGAAGCACCGGACTCATAGGAAACACTGGCGGCACCGGTGGAACAGGACCCAATGGACAAATTGGAGCAACTGGACCGGCTGGAATAAAAGGAGGCCCTGGATCCAGTGGATCCTCTGGAACTCCGGGAACAGCAGGTAGCTTTTTCTATCCAATTGGGGCTTTAAGCTAGAGTTGGCGCAGTTTCAGACGATGTTGTTGTTGTTGTGGTGGGATTTGCATGTAGTTATTGCTGCATGGGAGACCCGGTAGAGTAGTGGATAACATGCTGGCGTAGAGTGCGAGAGGTAGCGAGTTCGACCCCCCGCTGGGCGGATTTGCTTCGCAGGCTGCTATTAGCGCCATGTATTGCAGGCCGTCTGCTCCGTTATAGTTAAGATTTGTGTATTCTGTGATCTCCATTCTTGTGATTTGTTTAAACTGCATAAGTGTACACTGTAACCGGTTGCGTTCTGTCAACCGGATTGTTAAATAAAGAGAATATTATTATTATTATGTCGGCAGATGAAAGTTCTGCCGTTCCTATCCTCCATTTCTCTTTCCAGCTCCAGATTTTGTTGTTGTTTCATCCGTTGATTGGTTTCTGCATGAAATAATGTGTTAATCTGTTAGTAATGTGTTAATCTGTTAATAATGTGTTAATCTGTTAATAATGTGTTGATCTGTTAATAATGTGTTGATCTGTTAATAATGTGTTAATCTGTTAATAATAATGTGTTATCTGTTAATAATGTGTTAATCTGTTAATGTGTTATCTGTTAATAATGTGTTAATCTGTTAATAATGTGTTAATCTGTTAAGAATGTGTTAATCTGTTAATAATGTGTTAATCTGTTAATAATGTGTTAATCTGTTAATAATGTGTTAATCTGTTAATAATGTGTTAATCTGTTAATAATGTGTTAATCTGTTAATAATGTGTTAATCTGTTAATAATGTGTTAGTCTATTAATAATGTGTTAATCTGGTAATAATGTGTTAATCTGTTAATAATGTGTTAATCTGTTAATAATGTGTTAATCTGTTAATAATGTGTTAATCTGTTAATAATGTGTTAATCTGTTAATAATGTGTTAATCTGTTAATAATGTGTTAATCTGTTAATAATGTGTTAATCTGTTAATAATGTGTTAATCTGGTAATAATGTGTTTATCTGTTAATAATGTCTTAATCTATTAATAAAAATGTGTTAATCTGTTAATAATGTGTTAATCTGTTAATTATGTGTTAATCTGTTAAGAATGTGCTAATCTGTTAATGATGTGTTAATCTGTTAATAATGTGTTAATCTGTTAATAATGTGTTAATCTGTTAATAATGTGTAAATCTGTTAATAATGTGTTAATCTGTAAACAACGTGTTAATCTGTTATTGCAATTGCAATGAAAAGTTGCAAGTGAAATAAAAGACCTGAAGAATACGGAGATCGGTTCGTTTCATCAGTGCATTTATGGATTTTTTTCTGCAGGTAACCCTGGAACTCCTGGTGCAGGAGGAGCAACTGGAACAGCTGGTTCTACTGGATTGCCTGGAGCAACAGGTATAACTGGAGCACAGGGACCTACCGGAGCGACGGGTAGCACTGGGTCTCAAGGTGGTACAGGATCATCAGGTACGACGGGACCCAGTGGACCAACTGGAGCCATTGGTGCCTCAGGTTCTCGAGGTTCACCTGGAGCTTCTGGAAGCTCTGGACCACAGGGTGGTACTGGAGCATCAGGCGCGACTGGGCAGATTGGGAATACTGGCCCCGTGGGTCCACAGGGATCGACTGGATCGACTGGCTCTGCGGGTGCTGGTGGAGCGACCGGGTCAACGGGTTCTTCAGGTGCTGTTGGTATGACTGGCGGAAGCGGTACACCGGGGCCAGCAGGCTTTACTGGTTCCACCGGGCCTTCTGGGGCCACAGGTGAGCTAAGTATTTGGCGCTCATTTACGGTAGTTTAACCGGTGAACTTGTATTATTGTCTATAGGAAAACAAGTGAGTTGGATGATTGAAGGTTTAATTTACATGATTTATTCATTTTTATAATTTCCTGTTGATTTGTGGTATATAGCTGAGATATACGGGGCATTTCAGCTGTTTTTAGAAGTATATTTACTTAAAGCTAAGAGTAAAGGAATACTTAAGCTGATATCACATGGTGGTATTTAAAATGGTCTTAAAAGAGATATTTTTGGTGAGATGAAAGTTATACTACACTCAAAATGCTGATTGCTTTTTTGAAGATACTAAGAGTTGTAGGGGGCCTGTTTACACATTGGATAACACGCTGTCATGTAGAGCGAGAGGTAACGAGTTCATGCCCCGTATCAGGCGGACATGCTTTGTAGGCTGCTATCAGCGCCATGCATTGTAGGCTGTCTGTTCTGTTAGTAGTTAAGATGTATGCCTTCCGTAATTTGTGTTCTTGTGAATTGTTTAAATTGCATAAAATGTACACAGTTAACAGTTGCGGTCTGTCAACCGGATTGTTTCAAAGAAGAAAATATTATATTATTATTTGTTTAAATTTTTTTGCCCCGAGGTATTTAGGATCCCTCAGGGACTTACTTACTAACTATTGGTTAAAAACTAGTCCAGAATGACCCTGCTATTATCATTATTAGTAGTATTAATGATTAATAATAATAATAATATTATTATTTTTTTTATTATTATTATTATTTAGTTGAATGATTTTAAGTAGCATAATAAGTGTGGTGTTCTTCTGATTATTTTAGGCGCCAGTGGAACTCCTGGCTCATCGGGCTTCAGTGGAGCTCCTGGATCGCAAGGAGGATCTGGATTTACAGGTGCGACAGGACAATCTGGACGCACTGGTGTGCAGGGAGGAACTGGGAGCGTCGGCCCTGCAGGCTCCTCTGGGGCAGCGGGGCCTTCTGGCCGCACTGGTGCCTCAGGTAGCACAGGTGCTCCAGGCGCTGGTGGTGCCACTGGTGCTACAGGAACTCCTGGAGGAGCAGGTGTCGTTGGAGGAACAGGTGGCACTGGAGCAACAGGAACATCGGGTCCTCAAGGCGACACCGGGAGTGTTGGTGCAACGGGAGGAACGGGGATCATAGGGGGCACAGGCGCAACTGGCTCTTCAGGTCTGCCAGGAGGCAATGGAGGCACTGGAACAATAGGTCCTGGTGGAGCGCCTGGCTTCACAGGTAAGTGATGAGTGACACTCAAGCAGCTTGGGCTTTACACGAGATTTAAATTGAGAGTGTTGTTAAATTGTACTTTTTGGTTTTAAATTGGGGTGTTGCTAAATATTATTTTATGGTATTACTTACAAGTACATTAGGGGTGTTGCTAAATTAGTACTTTTTGATGTTAAATTAGGATGTTGCTAAATATTAAGTTTTTTCTAAATTGAAGTGTTGCTAAATATTACTTTTTGGTATTTAATTCGGGATGTTGCTAAATATTACTTTTTAGTATTACATTAGGGGTCTTGCTAAATATTGCTTTGTGGTATTAATTAAATTAAAGTTGTTGCTAAATATTACATTTTGGTGTTAAATTAATTAGGGATATTGTTAGACTGAGAGATGACTTTGACTGATTCTGTGTGATGTCCTCTTGTTTCTTTAACAGGTAGTACAGGATCGACAGGCGCTTCTGGCACTGGTGGAAGTACAGGAGCTACTGGACTTAGTGGTCGAACTGGGGTCTCCGGTGCAAGCGGCCGTCCAGGCGACACTGGCAACACAGGAGTGACTGGACCAAGCGGTCAGTCTGGCGCTACAGGTTCCAGAGGGTCAACAGGAAGCTCAGGGTCAACGGGAGCCACTGGTTTTCAAGGTGCCACTGGTTCCACTGGACAGCTAGGAGCCACTGGAATCGCAGGTGCCTCAGGCTCTACTGGAACAAGTGGATCTACCGGTGCGCCTGGATCAACTGGAGTGACGGGACAGCAGGGCCAGGGTGGAGCAACAGGTTCTTCTGGTCCTCAGGGAGCTACTGGAACAACAGGTCCATCCGGGCCTCAAGGAGCTACAGGTCTGTTAGGTCATTTTAAAATGTAAATGTACTCGATTTTTATGTGGCGACCGTGTATGGCCTCGACCTGCTCAGTTTTCAATGCATTGATTGGGCGAGATCCTTCACCAGCTCTGCCTGTTTAAATGGGCGCCACATCATTTAAGAAATCGGTGCATGAAACGTGCTGGCCCAAAATTTAAATCTACAAAATAAGCCACCTTAGGGAAGTATTAACATAAGAGAAAGCACAGCAAAGAGAGGAATGGCGTCATTGGAAGTTGAAATCTGCCGAGGGGCAGAGAACTTAAAGAAGAGGGAGAGAAGGGAAGGGAACAGTGGTCCATATACACTCTTTTTCACAGAGTCTCGTGAGATGCGACCAGCGTGCTGATTGTGGCTCACTGGCTAGACAGTTGTGCGCTTTTGGGTGGCTCCTGAAAGGTGATTTATTCGGAAGATTGTTCTGTTTTAAGAAATTTAGAATTTGGTGTGCACGGTATCGTTGAAACGACCCTGTCCGGTGCATTATGCCTGGTATTAACATGGCATAGTCACGTGATGTAACTGATTTCTCTATATTCTAAGTACATCTAAGTTAACAATGTTTGCACGTAGAGTGAGGTGCTATATAGATCTGTTTTCTGTTGACAGGTGGAACTGGTTCTGTGGGTGCCACTGGTCTTCCAGGCTCAGGTGGTGGCTCCGGAGGACCTGGCTTTACTGGTGCAACAGGTGCTGGCGGAGGCACCGGGGCAACGGGGCCAACCGGTCTGACTGGAGGCTCAGGAACTGTTGGGTCAACTGGTCGTCAAGGAGACACTGGTTCCTCTGGACCCACTGGCCGCACTGGTGCAAGCGGTGTGACTGGTCAAGGAGGTTCTACCGGGGCGACGGGATCCTCAGGTCCATTGGGTGCTACCGGATTTAGTGGCCCGCAGGGTTTTACTGGTCAGACAGGGGCGTCCGGTATAAATGGCAACACCGGGGCGACTGGTTCTGCTGGCGTCACAGGTAGCACCGGAGCGTCTGGTACACCTGGAGGTACTGGAGCTTCAGGAGCAACTGGTGTAACTGGAATGACCGGTGCTTCTGGTGCATCGGGTGCTACTGGACCAGCTGGACCTACAGGAAGCCCTGGTGCTACTGGTCCTGATGGACTGGCAGGGCCAGTGGGTCCCGGTGGAGTGCGAGGAACTCAGGGTGCAACTGGAAGTTCTGGACCGCAAGGAGCAACAGGTATGCAACTGAGCTGCATGTCATGCAATTGTTTCCATTTGGTTCACAGCTTGCTTAAATAACCAAAAAAGGCTTATGTAGCTTAGAATGTTTTTGACATTTTGTGAAAACACAATTTCAAATCACTACTAGGTTGGGATACAAACGGAGAACCTAAAGGGACCAAAGTCCCGCTAGCAGGGACACCTATGTACCAGTATAAATATAGGTGGAAATTGGTAACATAACCAGGGGGAGTCATCTAAGATCAAAATGAAATAATATTACCGGTAGTATTGTCTAGTGTAAGGATATTTTAGATAAACAGAATATAGCGAATAGTTATACATTTAAAGTGAGTAGGTGGGCACGCAAATGTGTTTTAAAGAGGAGGAGGAGATTAGGTGCACCATGAATATCGATAGGAAGATTGTTCCAAACAGTTGGACCAGCTATCTTTATTGAGAACTTGCGGGTGTTGGTGTGAGCAAATGCCAGTCTATAGTTAGACCGACATCAGAGAGATCAGCTTATTCGCAGGCCTAGAGAAAATGCTAACTGATGCTACAGTGGCGATTTCTGTGTATTCAAAAAACCTAGTCAATCAAATAACGAATTAATTAACTTTATATTTTTCATGCCAGAAAAGAACAACATTTGATGGTAGTTTGAGAAGCAGTTAAAATTACTGTGCTTTAAATTATTTGATGCATGCTTCTTGTTCCACGAGACATCCGCATGACATTTATGGATGAAGCGTCTGTCCAATTTTTTCATATTTGTAGTTGAAAATATGTATAAACTTTATATATGAAATAACAGTGAATGTCATAGGTTTGCATTATATTTTAATATAACTTGCATAATATGATAGGTCCTGGTGGAGCACAAGGATCAACGGGTGCATCTGGAGCAAGTGGACCGCGGGGAGCCACCGGAACGGCTGGTCCAAGCGGTCCAGCTGGGGCCACAGGAGTCACAGGACCGAATGGTCAGACTGGTGTGATCGGAAGCACTGGAAACACCGGAGGAACTGGACCGAGAGGTGCCACTGGATCTGCTGGACAATCTGGAGCAACTGGTAACAGAGGAAACACGGGAGACACAGGTTCCAATGGAGGCACAGGGGCAACAGGTCCTGGTGGTGTAATAGGGCAACCTGGATCTACTGGACCGGTTGGTCCTCTGGGTCCTTCTGGTTCAGGTGGTGCAACAGGGCCATCAGGAGCAACTGGTGCAACGGGTGCCAGTGGAAACGCCGGTGGACCTGGTGCAACCGGGTCCTCCGGCTCAACAGGCTTTCCCGGATCTGTGGGGTCTAGTGGTGCTTCGGGTCCTATTGGAGCTAGTGGGGCGTCGGGCAGCTCTGGAGCCTCGGGTGGTGTCGGAGGCACAGGCGCTACTGGCCCTGCTGGTGCCTCAGGTCAGTTTTTAACTTGGTTGTAATTCTATTGCTTACAAGAGAAATCTCATGTCTTCAATAAGGTATGTCAAATGAAGAAAGTTGTGTGTGTTGTTACAGCTTGTTATAATGACCAAAGTTATTACAGGAGTTGGAGCTATGGATGTGAAGAAATTTTTATGTGAAGAAATTTTTATGTGAAGAAATTTTTATGTGAGGAAATTTGTATGTGGAGAAATTTTTATGTGAAGAAATTTTTATGTGAAGAAATTTTTATGTGAAGAAATTTTTATGTGAGGAAATTTGTATGTGGAGAAATTTTTATGTGAAGAAATTTTTATGTGGAGAAATTTTTATGTGAAGAAATTTTTATGTGGAGAAATTTTTATGTGAAGAAATTTTTATGTGGAGAAATTTTTATGTGAAGAAAAAATGTTGATGTGAAGAAATTTTCAGCAACTTGAAATGTGACTTTTAGCCCCGATCGATGACAGACTATTGAAGGGTAGTAAGTCATCGTATACCTTATCGAACCAAACACGCTGAGGGAGCATTGAGTATAAATATTGTAGGAGTGTACAATCACAAAGCAATCCTAATATGCAATTATAAAACATAACGGATGTCTTCGGGGATGATTTTCAGGGAAGACTTAAAACTTGTGAATCTAAAAAATTGACCTATGACAATACATAAAGAATAATCGTTGGAAGTAATTTTAAGATTGAATTTGCTTGATTTCTTCCCATGCGGAACTAGTCAACCCAATTAGCTGACCATCTTTTATATGTTGTTCTCTAACACTGAACTAAATTATCACTTTGATTGACAGGTGCTCCTGGAGGAAGTGGTTCTACCGGGGCTTCTGGTTCAAGTGGAGGACCAGGAGCGACTGGAGCAACTGGTAGCTCAGGCGCTACTGGTGCCACTGGAACCGCCGGATCAAGTGGATCGACTGGGGCTACAGGGTCAAGTGGTGCTTCTGGTGCAAGCGGTCCAGCAGGAGCCTCTGGTGCGAGTGGTCAGCCTGGAAATCCGGGTGCATCAGGTAATTAAGTCTTTCTGCGTACTGAGGTGATTGAGGTTGATCATGTTGTTGCTAAATTGACTGCTTTTCCAGATTTTTAAAAACTTTTATAATAAATGTGAGAAATCTGTCTGTCCATCTGTGTTTTAGACTCTGAAATATGCGAAATTTACAATAATGCGATGTTCGTTTTAACTTCTGACATGCTGGTATTTTGCTGTTGCGACATGGATTCCACTTTAGTTCAGCTTCTTAACATGATTTGTATGACCTCATTGGAAACATGACATCAATGAAGCCTAGCCTCACTGGAAGTAGGACTTGACATGACTCCAAATCATGTCAGAAAAAGTATTTTTCTGACTGCTGTTAATGTTAATCTTGCTGAAGTTGAAAATGCCACTGAGAGCATAGGTAACATGTATTATATTGTTCCCTATTGTATTCTATTTTCGTTTATTCATTCAATTGGAGCAGACACTGTTCTTTCCATAAAATTTAACAACCTAATGTTTTACGTCTGGCGGTCATGTTGGTGCTCCTCCAGTAACGATTTTCGTCGTTGGAACATGGATAAAAAGACGGCTGAAATTATTGCATCTGAAATTATTGCATCGTCTAATCGATGTATTACTTGTTTGTTTAGGTTCTCTCGGTCCAACTGGTGTGGTTGGCAACACTGGGTCGACCGGTGCAACTGGCTCATCCGGGGCAAGTGGGTCGGTAGGTGCCACTGGAGCACTAGGACCTGCGGGCAATACTGGACAGTCAGGTCCAAGGGGACAGACTGGTGCTGATGGTTCCACAGGCCCAGCTGGCCAGCAGGGTGCGACGGGTTCATCTGGCGCAACTGGGGCCTCTGGTAATACCGGACCAGCTGGGTTTACTGGTGCAAGCGGAACGCAGGGTACTCCGGGTGCGACGGGTGCCAGTGGTGGATCTGGTGCCACAGGAAGCTCCGGACCGGCTGGTGCAACTGGGTCGAGCGGACAGACCGGGTCAACCGGTCAGACTGGATTCACAGGACAGACGGGACCTGCAGGGTCCACAGGTGAGTTAGTTTACAACTGATTGAATTTCAACACCGCATAATTTCACCTCGTTTGTTGGTGCATGATGTAAAAGTAATTTAGCACTGTTTTGTGTTCAAAATGGACACCCTGTACTGAAGTATGACTGAAGTCCACTGAATGTGCGCCAGATGGCTTCAGCCCAAGTGAAAAGTCAGTGTAATTTTTGGGAGGAAATAGGAAAAATTGTTCTCTGTGGCTCTGGTTATTATTTGTGAGTCTTCATCATTTCTCGTGAAAAGGCGCTTTATAATTAAATTTCTGAATAAGATTTTTGTGACACTTGTGTTGTTCTTGTTCCTTGACTTTGTAATGTTCCAATCCCAGTCTTTCATCTGCATTGAGCCCCACGGTTAAATGACCTCCTCTCCTTCAGCTATCTTACTCTACCGAGGGTCCCAGTGCATCTCCGTTCTATTGTGAATCTTGTCTTTTCTCTTGGGTTATTCGCACTGGGAGCACCTCTGATTGGTTCGCACTGCAAGCGGCACTTCGGAAATTTCTAAATAAAATGAAAAATACTAAATGTAATAAAAATAAACAAAAAATGCAATGCAAAAATTGTTTTATTGCCTTGTAGGTACATCGGGTACGATGGGACCCAGTGGATCCTCTGGTCTGCCTGGAAACACTGGTGTAAATGGTCCTCCTGGTCCTTCAGGCGCACCTGGGGCAACAGGCACTAGTGGCTCTCAAGGCACTTCTGGAAACACTGGTGCAACTGGACCACAGGGTTCTACAGGTTAGGCACAGCTACTAATCTCGATTCTGATTTGATTTATTCTTGTTCTTTGTTCTTGGTTGCCAAATAAACGATTTGATTTGATTTGATTCATAAGCATAATCTTGAGATTCCTAGGGCGTCAAAGAAACACTGAGTAATGGAAGCCATCTTGTCGCAGGCACTTGGTCAAAGCATTATCAGTAGGTCTGGTCCAGCTATGGGTAATCATGGTCAAGGTTCAAGATTGCTACAGTAACTTATTATAAGTTGAGGTAAAAATGGCAATAACTTCCATTGCTTAGCTTTTGCTTGTGTGGCTTGAAATCCATTGTGAAGTTCATTTTGCATGGTATGCAGAGGTCTGTGAAATGGAATCCCATGCTAAACTTCTCTGCCGGGCAAAGTGGTGGCAGCCTTGGATAAGTGAAGGGCTACCAAACTCTCGCTCATACTGCTACCGATGTACTTTCCAGATGTTTGAACTGATGAAGAATGTAAATAGTGGAGTTAAATCATAATCAATTGTCGCAGTTGTCGAAAGCATTGTTCAAGTAAACAATACCAAAGTGCTCTTCTACCATTTTCCAGGTTCATCGGGACCAAAAGGTGACTCTGGAGCGTCTGGTTCAGCTGGAAACCCTGGTCCAGCTGGTCCAACGGGATCTAGTGGATCGTCTGGATCAACCGGTGCATCTGGAGCGCCTGGTGGTACTGGATCGTCTGGTCCTCAGGGTACAGGTGGTTCACCTGGAGCGACCGGTCTTCCTGGATTAGCAGGATTTACTGGCGCTAGTGGTGGAACTGGAGCAACGGGAGGACCTGGCCCATCTGGTGCCACTGGCAATACAGGTGGCTCAGGTGCCACTGGGCCACGTGGTCAAACTGGGGCATCTGGCCCAGTCGGGCCAACTGGACCAGCAGGTGCTTCTGGAACAGTGGGGGCCTCGGGGCAGACGGGATCATCGGGATCAACTGGAGCGACAGGAGCAACTGGAACAACTGGACCTGCTGGTGCTTCAGGCTCCTCTGGCCCAGCTGGTAGCACAGGAGCCACTGGGCAATCTGGACCACAAGGTTAAATTACTGATCAAATTCATTATGAAGTTAGAATGTGCATTTTTATTTAGGTCTACTTTCTAAGAAGAACTATTTATGAAGTTTTTTAGATAATAGAACCAAAATACGAGTTAAGATTTTTTCAGCCTTTTCTTTTTACAAGGTTTACTGATTTGTCCACAGACTGAACAATATTTTGCTGATTAATCTGATTGAGTTGTTGGTCTGCATTCTGCTTGATTGGATATCAGGACACGTGGGCATTTAACTGATTATATATTAGGCTAGGCATTTGATTGGATATTGGGCTTGGACTTTAATTTATTGTATGTTAGTCTGGGCATTTAATTGATTAGATATTAGGTTGGGTATTTTATTCATTTGATATTAGGCTGGGCATCTGATTGATTGGAAATTAGGCTGGGTATTTGACTGATGGTATATAAGCTGGGAATTTAATTGATTACATATTAGGCTGGGAATTTGATTTGATATTTGGCTTGAAATTTAATTAATTGGATATTAGGCTGGGCATTTGATTGATTTGATATTAGTCTGGGCACCTGATTGATTTTCTATTAGGCTGGGTATTTGATTGATTGGATATTAAGCTGGACATTTGACTGATTGGATATTAGGATCGGGCATTTGATTGTCTGGGCACCTGATTTTTTGGATTGGTTGATTGATTTGGTGATTGGTTGGTAGGCTGAATTTAATAGTAATTTTGAAGTTTTTGTTGCTCGCAGGTGCAACCGGTTCATCAGGTGCGACTGGAGGTACAGGAAGTTCAGGACCCTCTGGTGCAAGTGGTCCGTCGGGACCGGCTGGATCATCTGGCTTGCCTGGATCTCAGGGAGCTCCTGGGTTCACTGGTTCATCAGGTTCAACAGGACAGGCGGGTCCACCAGGCGCAACAGGAGCAAGTGGAACACCTGGAAGTGGTGGAACTCCTGGAGCAGCTGGAGTGACTGGAACAGGTGGAACAATGGGAGCAACGGGTGCGACTGGTGGCGTAGGAGCCACTGGAGCGCCTGGATCAACTGGTGCCAGTGGTGGAGTTGGTGCTACCGGACCTTCTGGAAGCACTGGTAATGTTTCATTATGTATTTTGATAGGCTGGTAATAGACCTACTGGATCTAGTTGAATTGTTTTGTTGGATGGTGGTCTATGCTTGTTTAAATGAGCAGTTACTATTTCAGAGCAGCATTTTAATGTTTAATGTTTTGGTGGCCATATACAGTTAATATGTAAATGTGGAAATCTTGCATTGGGTCTTAGCACAGGTGTGTATCATGCCCTGTGCAGCATGTGGGTGAACATGGTTCATTTATGTATCATTTTGCTAATTTATGTATTTTTTTGTCGAAATGACACTTATCATCGTATTTATTATAGGCCAGTGCAGAAAACGCCTCTGAGTAGATAGCTTGAAGAGGTGCTATAAAAGTTCTCTGAGTGAATTCTCGGAATTAATTTTTGGAATTAATTTTCGGAATTGATTCTCGGAATTAATTCTATGAATGAATTGCAATCGTTTTCTTGAATTCCTTCCTGTTGCTTGTTATAAAAGTCGATGTAGTTATCGAGAAAGATTTTAGGTGTCTGTTGAGTGCCAGCTGAGAAACGTGTTGCAAAGATCTAACAAAGTCACTCGATCTCATGTTCTGTTGTTTTGTTCTGTTCTAAAGGTCAATCGGGTTCACAGGGAAGTACCGGAGGAACAGGATCTTCCGGTCCCAATGGTGCATCTGGGTCTACTGGAGCATCTGGAGGAGTTGGAGCGTCTGGGGCGACTGGTCTTACAGGTCCAAGCGGGGCGACTGGTGGCTCCGGTCAATCTGGGGCTACTGGAGCGAGTGGTTCTACTGGAATTACAGGTTGGAGCTGGAGCTTGTGTTTTACGGAAATGACTCGTTGTTACATGTTCTTACATGTGAAGCATGTTGCAGGGGTGTTTTTATGGAATTTCTAGAACTGCACAACTCCTTCTTTCCTTTCCCATCAACTTCAACTCCAACTGAGCTTATAATCAATATAATCAATATTCACAAAGAAGATGTGTACAGATATCAAGGACTGTTCCTATACAATCTGATTGTTCTATAATTACAATGTGTTTTATTTACACTGTCCATTCATGATGTGGACTGTTCTTTAATAGTCTGATAATTATAATTTTCGTATACATAGCCTACATAAATCAACGCACTATTTACTGTTCTTTAATAGTCTGATAATTGTAATTTTCGTATACATACATAAATCAATGCACTGTTCCTATTAAAACAGCAATCAACAAGTTCATATCTAATTTCTTTACGCATGTGACAGTTTTCATAACAAGTTTCTTTACGCATGTGACAGTTTTCTAAACACTCGTGCATGCATGGTGTTAGATATGGTGCCATAGCATGGCAAACAAGGCATGATGTGGGTTCTTCTGGTAAATGTTACGGTTAATGATTGATCGGTCTGTTATCAATGTCTTCAACAGGTGCGCCTGGAACTGGAGGTGCTACAGGTGCAACTGGGGTCAATGGCGTCACAGGTGCATCAGGTATGACGGGTCCTATCGGCAGTACCGGCAACACGGGAGCTTCAGGACCATCTGGTTTGTCTGGAGCAAGAGGAGCAACTGGTAGTTCAGGGAGCACTGGATTTAACGGTGCCACTGGATCAACCGGACTTATAGGAGGAACTGGACAGACAGGTACGTCTGGGGCATCGGGACCGACCGGAGCAACCGGCCTAGCTGGAGCGTCGGGAAGCGCAGGACCTCGAGGAGCCACGGGTGACGCGGGCAGTACAGGGATTGCTGGGGCTTCTGGAGCGCCTGGTACCTCGGGCATTCCTGGTCTTCCCGGATTCACTGGGTCGACTGGTTCGACCGGATCCAGCGGTGCAAGTGGACTTCCAGGACCAACTGGTTCTCGTGGAGACACGGGAGGTCCGGGACCAGCAGGCGCAACGGGACTACCTGGATCAAGTGGCCCTGCTGGTGGTCCTGGAGGAACTGGACAGAGTGGGGCTTCAGGACAGCCTGGTGCTGCTGGGGGCACTGGTCCAGTAGGAGCATCTGGAGTGGCAGGTGCCACTGGGTCTACTGGATCATCGGGCAGCTCAGGGCCTGTTGGATCGCAGGGTGCTACAGGAAGCTCTGGTTCTTCTGGAAGTCCAGGTGCCACTGGGTCGTCTGGAGCTTCGGGTGCTCAGGGAACGGGTGGCGCGTCTGGATCCTCTGGAGCACCTGGTCTTCCTGGAGCAACTGGAGTGGCCGGAACAGCAGGAAGCAGTGGGGCGACTGGTTCGACGGGTTCAACTGGACTTGTGGGTTCCACAGGTAATCATGACCCTTACTTAGAACATCTGAACTGCATCTGACTGACTCTGGCATAGATGGCTAATCACGTTATTGACGTTTCAAATATGCAATTTTGTGGTTGCAGTATTTATGACTGTGATCACCTTTCTCGTGTGTGGTGATTTTCTCAACATATTCGAATGATACTTATTCTGTAGACATTTGCATCTCCAGATGAAAGGAATTATTTTCAGTTTTGATGATGTCGTCAATTCACCTCAGTGCCGGCATGTAATTACCTTGTAAAGGTGCCTAATTTAGATTATTTAATTTCGTAATATAAGTATAAATCTATGTTGTATTAATTAAATAATAATAATAATGCACTGTTTTTGCAGTCTATTTATCAATTTGTGTTTAACATGATAATGACGATGACACTATTCATGTGATGATGATAAAGATGATGGTGGAGATGACAGCGGCGGCAGAGATGATGGTGGATGAAGATGATGAGGATGGATGTGCTGATGATGAGAGACATTGAGAGTGATGATTGATTGTGATGATGGCGAGATTAGCCATTCATTGTCAATTGAGTCTTTTGTAATTAATTTCATCTATTTATTAGGAATTTAATTTTTCTTGGCATTTTTAATTTCTCTGTAGATGGATGTTGGCGTTAATTGATTGCTTTTATCTGATGCAGTTTCTTTCACCTTCACAAACTTGGGGCATTTGTTGCAGGTGTAAATGGAGCTACTGGAAGCTCTGGTTCAACTGGGGCTTCAGGCAGTACAGGGCCATCTGGAGCAACCGGAATATCTGGACCTGCTGGAGCTACTGGTGCCACCGGACCTGCTGGGGCGACTGGTTCAGTCGGATCTTCTGGAAGCGCTGGATCCACTGGTGCAACGGGTGCGTCCGGTTCGAAAGGTCCACAGGGAGCCAGTGGAACGGCTGGCGGGACAGGTTCCTCCGGTCAGGCAGGTAGCACTGGTGCCACGGGCATTGCTGGAAACACTGGTGGCACTGGTTTTACAGGTGCCAGCGGTGCCCCAGGCAGTACAGGTAGCAGCGGTGTCTTGGGACCAGCGGGCTTCACGGGACAGACTGGTGCAACTGGTACTACAGGCAACACAGGCGTTGCCGGTGCAACTGGAGCATCGGGTACTTTCGGGAGCACAGGAGCAACAGGCGCCGCTGGACCTTCGGGATACACGGGATCAACTGGACAAGCTGGTGACACCGGTCCAGCTGGGATTGCATCATCTTCGGGCCAGGTTGGAGCGACTGGAGTTACTGGTGCCACTGGTGCCTCTGGTTCAACTGGCGTTCAGGGTCCTACTGGAGGCACGGGTGCAACTGGTGCATCTGGATCTTCGGGGGCCAGTGGACCGCAAGGAGCAATGGGTGCTACAGGTACCACTGGAAGCTCCGGACAGTCGGGAGCTTCGGGAGTTCAAGGAAATACTGGAGCCTCCGGTGCAAGAGGGCAGTCTGGAGCCACTGGATCTACAGGACCGGGGGGAGCTACGGGTAAGACGATTTGGTCGCATAGCTTGGTGCTTTTATTCATCTATGTCAGAATATAATTTGGTAAACAAAACATTTCGTTGTCAAAATGTGTGCAATGGATATAATTTTCCTGCTAAGCTTGTTTAGCTCTGAAAGTTAGTTTGCATTTGTGTGTTTTGTAGGGCTGCTCAACGGTAAAAAATTTCATCTCAGAACTTCAATTGTGTATTTAAAAATTATAATCGTGGTTAACCTTGAGATTAGTCACATCATGTAATTAACTGTGCGTCATTTAAAACTGTCTGAAGAGCTGTTGCTTCATTTCATGTGTAATCATCAATTGTCCTGATTTTACAATTCTGCATGATAGGCTGATCACCTGAGGCAATGCACAGAACCCTGCAAAATCTACATCGTTTACTGCATCCAGGGATCTGTGTAACCGATCATCTCCACTGTTTTAGGCAATAAGTGATTTCATCCCAGTTCTCGGACCCTGTCAGATACTTGTAATCAATCCTTGCTCCCATCAGTTACTTAAATAGGTTACTTTAATAAATTAGACAATTTCGGCACTTGTAAACATGAATGTTAGTTGTATCAACTAAAATCAAATGTAGAGATGCATTGCAGATCATTGTACTTTTTTGTCTAGGGTTTGATCTTAGACGATCTGCCTAAAAACTGTGTTTGCGATTAAGGCTTATTCACGATTAGATATTTTAAATGCATTAATCATCCCTATATCTACTGGTAATGTATTTATTGAGTGGATTAACTGCGATTGCTGATTTATCAACAGCCTAGTAGATTGCGAAACTTACACTTGTGACTAGGACTTCCTGGCAGCACTGGAGTCTCGGGTGCGACTGGTACATCAGGACCACGTGGTTCACCAGGATCCACCGGACAAACGGGTTCAACCGGAAACACTGGTCCAGCTGGATCAACCGGTTCCACTGGACAGTCGGGAGCGACAGGATCATCCGGTTCCCCGGGATTCACAGGTGCATCGGGAGCGACTGGACCGGCAGGTGGAACCGGATCTAGTGGAGCGACGGGGGCCACTGGCAACACTGGTTCACAAGGCTCTACGGGTGCTTCTGGCACAGCTGGATCGACTGGACAGGTAGGTGCAAGTGGACAGCAGGGTGCCACTGGTGGTCAGGGATCTACAGGTGCGTCTGGTTCGTCTGGTACACCAGGTAGGGATGGGACGGGTGGCTTCACTGGCTTTGCTGGAGCGACTGGTCAAACTGGGGCTACGGGTTCTTCAGGAGCAGATGGCGCCTCTGGTGCAACTGGCTCCAGTGGTCAACGGGGAACTGCAGGACCAGCTGGGTCGACCGGAGCCTCGGGTTCGAGAGGACCGGATGGAGCCACTGGTACTGGAGGTCAACCTGGAGCGACTGGGGCCACAGGATTCTCTGGTAACTCCGGTGCTGTTGGGTCTACAGGGGCTACAGGTTCAACAGGACCTCGTGGTGCCACAGGGGGACAAGGCGCAACTGGTGGTACTGGATTTACTGGACCCGCTGGTGCACAGGGCTCAGGTGGGTCAACTGGAGCCACAGGTCCAAATGGTGCCACCGGATTAACTGGACCAGCTGGTGCAACAGGAACTCCAGGATCAACTGGTGTTTCTGGTGCTACTGGTGCACCTGGACAGAAGGGAGCAACTGGTTCTAGTGGTTTTGCAGGCTTACCTGGAGAATCGGGAGCCACTGGTGCAAGTGGGAGCCGCGGTGGAACAGGAGCGACTGGAGCAAGTGGTTTTGCTGGTGCCACAGGGTCATCTGGACTTCCTGGCGCAACAGGAAGCAGTGGGGCAACAGGTGGTTCTGGAAGTCCAGGTGATAGTGGTGCACCTGGTTTTACTGGTGGTACTGGCATAACGGGATCTCCCGGTCCAGTGGGATCTGTTGGTCAGACCGGAGGAACGGGTGCGTCCGGTCCCACTGGGGCGACCGGTTCATCTGGCAATACTGGAGCCACTGGCGCTTCCGGATCTACAGGATCCACCGGTGCGTCAGGCGCCTCTGGCGGCTCTGGGGGAACCGGACCAGCCGGTGCAACCGGAGCCACTGGTGCAACCGGATCTTCAGGAAGTGTGGGAGCAGTTGGACCACAAGGAAGCTCAGGTGGGACTGGCGCATCCGGTGTTCAGGGAGCCACTGGAACTTCTGGTCCGGCAGGACTGCCGGGAGCGACTGGAGGACCGGGGTCTACAGGAAGCCCTGGATCAACGGGTGACGTGGGCTCCAGTGGTGCAACTGGGGCTTCAGGATCACAGGGTCCAGGAGGTTCACCAGGTGCGACTGGAACAGCAGGGCAGGCTGGCGCCACAGGCTCAACTGGTGGAGTTGGAGCAACAGGTGTAACGGGTGGCACTGGAGCGTCTGGACTGGGTGGAGCAACTGGAGCGACTGGGGCATCTGGTCCGCTTGGGGCATCTGGAAGCTCTGGAGCAAGTGGATTCCCCGGTTTTTCTGGTTTTACCGGAGCCACTGGTTCGACTGGGGCTTCGGGCCAGTCTGGTGCAATGGGTGCTACTGGCGCAACTGGAAATACTGGACAGGGTGGATCAACTGGATTGGCAGGTTTGCCTGGAGGTTCCGGAGTCAGTGGTAACACAGGATCCTCTGGTGCAACTGGTCCTAAAGGATCTACTGGTGGGCTGGGTGCCACAGGAGCAACTGGTTCTCAGGGACAAGCAGGAGCTCCCGGACCCGCTGGTTCAGGTGGTACAATTGGAGTAGCTGGTTCCTCTGGACAAACGGGAGCCACCGGACCTTCTGGCGGCTCTGGTGCTCCTGGTCCAAATGGTCCGGCCGGTCCCAATGGTCCACAAGGATCGGTTGGTTCGTCTGGTGCTACAGGGTTCACTGGACCTACTGGGGCCAGTGGGGCTACTGGTTCTCAGGGTGCAGTTGGTGGAACTGGAGCATCAGGTAGCACTGGTGTTCTAGGTGCTACTGGTGCAAGTGGACCAATAGGACCTGCGGGTAAGACATGTCGCCCATCCAGTTCAGTTGCTGCGAGAGTTGAGACTGCATTAGGACTTTTCATACTTGCATAAATAAACTTTGTAGATATTTCTACTTGTTGTATTCGTCAATTTTAATACTGCTGATAATACAAACTACCGGTACTTGAAACTACTGTCATGATTTGGTTACAACTATATTGAGTTGTAAATCATTTCAACTATATGGGGTGTGCGACAGTCTAGTGCATATTTAGTTGGACAATCAGCGAAGAGCTTGGGAGTTAAAGTAAATTGTTTGCACGCAGTCGTAATTGAAAGCCTTCTATGGAAAAGTTGAAAATGGTAGAAGGTTCTCTTTATGTTAGCCCTTTAATTTGACAGCAATCTGCTTTCCCATACATTTTAGTACATGCTCATTACTAGAGGATTAATCAGAATTATATTTTCACCAGCGTATGTGGTGCAGTGGCGTACAATTTGTGCTTCAGGTTCAGTCTTGCTTGAAGCATGAATTAGTGCTCTTGTTAATTAATAAATTAACAAATATCAATAAATCCCATTCCAAGACGGTTATCCTTGCCTATGTGGGGTGGAACCATAGGTGCAATCACGTCCTAAAAGTTGGGAGGGACCATAATGAATCACGTCCTAAAAGTTGGGGACCATAATAATAAAGTTAGGGGACCACTCAAAAGTTGGGGGGACGCGTCCCGTGGGTCCCATAGGGTGGTTGCGCCTATGGGTGGAACCACTCGCTATTAGGGCTTTCCTAAACATAAACTTTCTTTAAAACTATTGCTGTTTACCTTGTTCACTGATGCTATGCATTAGAGTTTTCCTGTGTGTATTTGTTATTCATGAATTATGATTATCAACCTTTTAAAATTATTTGAAAAGAAACTCTTATTGATTGATTTTTGAGGTATAGAAAGAGCATTTTGAGTGGTACTTGGATATGATATAATTATTGACTACCTTGATGCAATCCTTGATACAGGCCAACTCTTACCATCTGCCTTACACCCACACCAATATCCGTCGCTTCTCTGTTAAATACAATGGAGCTCAAACATGGGATGAAATTCCGCTGCCCATCAGACTGCAACCTAATCTGTGTCTCTTTAAGCTAAGATTGAGAGCCCTGATACTCGATAAAAGCCAATAAATTATCTTAACACACCTTGGGTATTCATTGTTGCTAGCCACTTAGTCGTTAAATACTTTAACTATTAAATTACCTCCCTTCACTCTTTCTGAATTATTTTGTGAAGACTTAGGTTATATCCAATTTCAACTTATTGTGCAGTATCCCGTCCGTTCAAGAAATTTTCTGCCTCAAATTTTTTTCCTAGACCCTATGACCTTCGAATGTGTAACCGTGCTATTAGTCAAGGTGTTTACTGTTTAGTTAAGGTTTTTCAGAACATTTTCTTTCTCAATGTTGTTTTGTCTTGTTATATCATATAACGAGACCACTTTATGGCAACCTAATGGCCTTCATCATCATGGTAATTCCGCTCAGGGGGCCCACCTAGCGGGGTTGCAAGACCCCTTCTGAGTCTCCTGTGCAACCAATTGTAAACTATCAGCATCATTACTTAAGCACTGTTTTATTTTATTTTGTTAACTTTGTTTCTATGATGTTTCATTTGATCTATTTTGTTGCTTTGGTTGCCAAATAAATTGATTTGATTTGATTTAATCCTATTTTTGTTAAAATAGTCGCGTTTTACAACAACTGGCAATCTCGCTTTGTAAATTTGTTAACAGGTTTTACTGGAGCACCTGGCGCAACAGGAACGCAAGGTTCTACTGGCGCTTCTGGTTTGAAAGGTCCAACAGGAGCGGTTGGGGTGACAGGCTCTACGGGTAATACAGGATTCCAGGGGGCAACAGGATCAACTGGCCCCGTTGGATCAACTGGGCTTAGTGGCACGGGAGGTGCTACAGGAGCTTCAGGGACTCCTGGACGTTCTGGTAGCACCGGTGCGTCTGGTACAGATGGAGGTCCTGGTTCAACTGGAGCTTCCGGTTCCAAGGGAGCAACAGGTCCTGCAGGTCTTCCCGGTGGAAGTGGATCCTCGGGTACTCCAGGTGGAACAGGTGCCTCTGGAGCATCTGGTTCGTCTGGAGCTACTGGTGCCGCTGGACCCGCTGGAGCGACTGGCACACCAGGTGATACTGGTGCATCTGGTGCTAATGGAGCACCTGGATCTCCCGGACAACAGGGATCAACCGGATCTTCAGGAGCAACGGGCACAGCCGGAGCTACAGGAGCGTCTGGTGCCACCGGAGCAACAGGTGGTCAAGGTGCTACGGGAACGACCGGAAATGCTGGAGCTCCGGGGATCGACGGCAGTGGGGGAACTATTGGAGCAACTGGCACGACCGGGCAAAGTGGATCCACTGGCGCACAAGGGCCACAGGGTTCAACCGGCTCTAGTGGTGCTACTGGTAGCACTGGGTCTTCTGGAGGAACAGGTCCACAGGGTGCCAGCGGTTCCTCTGGCAGTTCAGGGGCTTCGGGTGTGTCAGGTGCAACGGGTGCTTCAGGTGCAACGGGGGCATCTGGTGCACCAGGGGCAACAGGGGCAACAGGTTTTCTTGGCTTTACCGGAGCAAGTGGGTCTTCCGGTGTCAGTGGCCAAACAGGGTCTACAGGAGCAACTGGAGCCACTGGAGCATCTGGTCCCAAAGGTGGAACGGGCTTCACGGGTGTTTCTGGTGGGACTGGAAATACCGGAGCAACTGGTCCAACAGGACCTTCTGGGATTGGTGGAACAGTTGGAACTCAAGGCAGCACTGGACCATTGGGTGCGTCGGGAGCATCTGGAGAAACAGGTAGAGCTGGATCAAGTGGCGCCACTGGACCGCAAGGAGGCACTGGAGCTACTGGAACACAAGGAGCAACTGGGCCAGCTGGAAGTCTTGGAGCATCTGGACTACCAGGCCCTCAGGGTAACACGGGTTCCTCCGGGCCACAGGGAGCTACAGGAGCAACAGGAAACACAGGTTTGTCTCACTTGTATACCCCATGCTTTAGAAGGTTACATGAATTTAGCATAGGGAAGAAAGTACAATCCTAGCTAAACTCGTATTTCATTAGAGAAGCCAAGTCAAGTTCTGATAGAGAAGAGAAGCATGCTTGTCAAGATACCCTGCCGCAGCTTGTATTCTGGCAGTGCCAGTCCAGGCCTGAAGAAAGGAGGAGGGTGACAAAAGAGTGTCGTGATGCAGCATCTAACCACAAGTCAATGAACGGAAACAGACGAGGTGTGAAACTGGTTCTGAATGACATTAGAGCGATGACAGAATGCACAAAAACTGATTGGGTGACTGCGAGAAGCTCGGATCGGCCACATGGGATGCTCAAGGCTCAACGCTGTTTTGTTGCGAGGCACAGCAGAAGTCATAGTATCTGTTGGTTATTTCCAGTGTTAGAGCTCTGGCTTCAGTGGCGTAGACAATGGGCTGTTTAGGGGGTTAACCCCATTGGCTTAGTAAAATGTTTTAAAAAAGGTTATTTATCCACTAAAATAAGGAAAAACAAAACAATTGTTTGTACTAGCAATTGTTTTTCTTACTTTATTCCATTTATTACTTTATTCCCTTTTTATTTACTGTAGGCCCTAATACTCTTGAGTTGGTGTCAGGAAGGGCATCCGGTCAAACCATAAACCCTCCATCATAAATTCCTGACTATGCCACTGTGTGGTTTACTGGGTGAACAAGGTGCAGAGGTATTTTGACTGGTTTGAGTGCAATGTTTGGTTGACTACAATACAGATTAGAAACTGAATTCTTTGCTCTGTGGGTAGTAGGTGTAATGTGGCGAATGCTGATAATATGCCTGAATTCTTTGCTCTGTGGGTAGTAGGTGTAATGAATTCATGAATTCAGTGCAGTAAGTTGATATGTGGGGTTTTGTTGCCGACTTGCTGTCGATCTTTTGGGAGAATTTTTGAGCCAAGTGTGATTTATGCGGGATCTCTTTTATTCATTAATTAAATGGATTTCCATAGCGCCTCTTCAAGGGAACTACTCAGAGGTGGTCCCAACACCAGCTTGACCATATAAAACTGTCTTACGATGATAGAGGAATACATGAAAAGGAGTTGTAGAAAAGGCCCTTCCACCATGGAGGCAAGGTTCTGCATAATGGACGTACGTGCAGCAAAAGGAACAGAGAGCAGACTTAGTTCAGCCGAACGAAGGAAATGGAAGTTGCGCCCTCAGCGAAAAGGAATTTGCAGCACTTGTTATATAAACATACCAGGGTAGTTTCAAGTAATCCTGCAGTCTTTGCATGTAGCAAGCGTGCCAGTGGCCTCGTTCAAAAAAAGCTAAAATGAAATGAATGACATATATATTGCAGGTTCAAGTGGACAAGCTGGATCTATAGGTCCTACTGGGCCACAGGGAGCAACGGGTTCATCCGGCGCTTCTGGAGCCACTGGTGCTGCTGGTGGGACAGGAACTGGAGGAGCCACTGGTGCATCCGGAAGTTCAGGAGCACCTGGCTTGCCAGGAGCCTCTGGATCTTCCGGTCCAATTGGATCAACCGGTTCTTCCGGTTCCCAAGGCCTGCCTGGAGCGACTGGACCGGGCGGTTCAAAAGGTGACACTGGCGCCAGTGGTAGTCCCGGCACAGCAGGACCGGCTGGCAGTAGTGGTCCACAGGGGCCTGTAGGTCCATCTGGTCCTGCTGGAAATCCAGGGACCCCAGGTGGCACTGGATCGACGGGGAATACAGGCAGCTCGGGCGGAACTGGGCAAGCTGGTGGCACAGGAAATACAGGTGCTAGTGGTCCAACTGGTGCAACAGGATCGCAAGGATCGACTGGTAATACTGGTCAGCGTGGAGCCACCGGTGGATCAGGAGCAGCTGGAGCAACTGGTCCGCAGGGCCTGCTGGGAGTACCTGGATTCACAGGCTCTACGGGATCGACTGGTGAAACAGGACCTCTTGGTCCAGCAGGCGCAGCAGGGGCAACTGGAATCACAGGGATTACTGGTCCACCAGGTCCTCAAGGTTCCACTGGAATAGTGGGCCCAGTCGGTGGTACGGGACAGACCGGGGCAAGTGGACCGTCTGGTTTCACTGGAAGCACTGGTATTACGGGTGATACTGGTAGTACTGGTATCACCGGTGCAATTGGCTCAACTGGTTTCAGCGGGGCAACTGGACCGCCAGGTGCTATCGGTGCAAGTGGATTTACTGGGGCCACTGGGGTAACGGGTATTGGTGGCCAACCTGGTCCTTTGGGGTCCACTGGGTTTACTGGAGTGACTGGTCCCGGTGGTTCTGTTGGTACAATGGGAACCGCCGGTTCATCAGGGCCCGTTGGTAACACGGGCTCTACAGGAGCCACTGGATCTGTTGGACCGCAGGGATCGACTGGCGGTTCCGGCGGCACTGGAGCGTCGGGTTCCACTGGAATAACTGGAGATCGTGGACTCTCCGGAGCAACCGGAAGTACAGGTGCCCCAGGATCTACTGGTCTCACTGGAAGTTCCGGTTTCACTGGGGTACAGGGTGATACAGGAGCCACTGGAAGTACAGGAACAATAGGTGCTTCAGGGCCACTAGGATTTCAGGGTTCCACTGGTGCAACTGGTCCAAGAGGACTTGTAGGTAACACGGGTGATACTGGGAGCGTTGGTAATACGGGAGCTACTGGAGGAACTGGATCGTCTGGACCAGGTGGAGATACAGGAAGTTCCGGTGCGACTGGAGCATCTGGAGCTACCGGGGACAATGGATTAGTTGGCAGCACTGGCTCCTCTGGTGCAAATGGAGCAACCGGTCCGCAGGGCAACACCGGAGCATCTGGTCCTCAGGGACCTGTCGGAGCGACTGGTATTATTGGAGCAAGTGGAGCGACAGGAAACATTGGATTTACTGGAGCCACCGGAGCCTCTGGAGGTTCTGGATTCACTGGTCCAACAGGCGGAACAGGTGCGTCTGGTGTGCGTGGGACAGGTGGACCTGTGGGTGCAACCGGGTCAACTGGAGGTCAAGGCTCAACTGGAGGAACAGGTTGGTTACAACTATTTTTTACAACTGCTTTTTTGCAACTTGGTTACTCCTGCTTTATAAGAGCTCTTATTAACATTGTTGAAGTGCACAGGTTAACCTGAGAATGCCACACCCCATTTCTTTTTCTTTAACAAGTTGCATCTACGTCGGTTTATTATGATTAAATAAACGAGTATTGATTGATTGATTGACTGGTTGATTGTTTGATTGACTGACTGACTGATTGATTAGTTGATTGATTGATTGACTGATTGATTGTTTGATTGATTGACTGACTGATTGATTAGTTGATTGATTGATTGATTGACTGATTGATTGCTTGATTGACTGATTGATTGTTTGATTGATTGTTTGATTGATTGACTGATTGATTGACTGATTGATTGATTGACTGATTGTTTGATTGATTGACTGATTGATTGCTTGATTGATTGACTGATTGATTTTTGATTGATTGACTGGTTGATTGTTTGATTGATTGACTGATTGATTGTTTGACTAACTGATTGATTGATTGACTGACTGATTGATTGACTGATTGATTGTTTGATTGATTGACTGATTGATTGTTTTATTGATTGACTGATTGATTGTTTGATTGATTGACTGATTGATTGTTTGATTGATTGACTGATTGATTGACTGATTGATTGATTGTTTGATTGATTGACTGATTGATTGTTTGACTGACTGATTGATTGATTGACTGACTGATTGATTGACTGATTGATTGTTTGATTGATTGACTGATTGATTGACTGATTGATTGATTGTTTGATTGACTGACTGATTGATTGATTGACTGATTGTTTGATTGATTGACTGACTGATTGATTGTTTGATTGATTGACTGATTGATTGTTCGATTGTTTTGAAGCATAAATCATTTCCAATATGACGGGTGTGCGATAGTATAGTGCTTATTTAGCCGGACAGTCAAAGAAGAAGACCATGAGGTTAAAGTTCTTCCCTGGGCTAAAAATTGTTTCAGAATTTCTACTCATTATCTTTGCTTTGGTGAACTTTGGCTTCTATTATTACCACAGTCATATTTGAGAGCCTGTGAGCAGCTTTCTTTAAGGGGCACCATAATAAATGTAGACTATATGAAAAAAGTGCGTGGCAAGGATGGGAGAATGATGTTGCTAACATGTCCTTCCCAGCAACTACCGGTATTTATCTGCGCGAGGTGCAATTCAAAACACGTGCCACACAAGTAATTTCTATTTACCAGAAATTAACATGGGATGTAATCTAAAAACTTGCTTTTGCCACAAGAAATAGGTATTTACAGTTGCAAGTGTCACCGTTATGTCGTTTTTTTTCAGAATTGCATCATATGTTTTTCAGAATTGTATAATTTTCAAACATGTTTTGTTCCTCAACACGAGAATCATAAATTAGTATCAATGTATTTCGCCAGCCTAAAGGTATTTAGTGGAATTACATGCAGCAGTAAGAGATTGTTATTGTTACAATTAGGAATTATATCGGGATTAGATAAAGAAAATGCAAATTAATTTAGTTTGTGCTTCTTTATTTGTGTTTTATCTACTTGCTTGTTGTCTCAGGCTTGTAAGCTGTTATTTCTGTGTTTCTGTGCTTAGGGTTTACGGGTGCAACAGGTGGTAAAGGTGCAACAGGGCAACAAGGGGTAAATGGCACCACTGGTTCAAGTGGATCTACAGGACCACAAGGAGGAACTGGACAGACTGGTCAGACAGGTCAGATCGGGGCTTCTGGTTACACTGGAGTAACGGGGTCGAACGGCGCAACGGGGCTGACGGGTGCAACCGGTCCATTGGGAGCAACCGGTATCACGGGTGTGTCGGGCGAAACGGGTCGCGTCGGTGCCACTGGTTATACCGGCAGCACTGGTGCCGCTGGATTTACAGGAGCCACTGGTGCAACAGGATTTCAGGGATCAAGTGGAGGAACTGGATTCACTGGACCTCAGGGATCCACGGGATCGTCTGGACAGACAGGGATGACGGGTTCTTCAGGATCCACAGGACAGACCGGATCAACCGGACCACTGGGGCGAACTGGTATAAGCGGAGCCACTGGTCAAGTAGGGTCAACAGGTGCAACGGGGCTTGTGGGTCAGACCGGAAATACCGGAAACACTGGTATGACGGGGGCCACCGGTCCAGTTGGTGCGACTGGAATAAGTGGTTTCAGTGGGGCAACTGGTCCGGGAGGTGCAACGGGAGCCAGCGGTGCCACTGGTGACACTGGACCAAGGGGACCCGATGGTGTAACTGGCCCTGCTGGTCCAATTGGAAGACAAGGAGCAAGTGGGTCTACTGGAAATACAGGGCCGCCGGGTCTTCAGGGAGCAACGGGAAGCACTGGAATCACTGGAAACACTGGGCTGACGGGAACGACGGGACCGTCTGGCAAAACTGGAGCTACTGGTCCGATTGGATCTGGTGGAACAATGGGATATTCTGGCAGTACCGGTCAAAAGGGCAGGACAGGTGCAACCGGACTTCTTGGAGACACAGGTGTCGCTGGACCTGCTGGCCCGGCAGGAAGTGCATCGGGAATATTTGGAGATCAAGCAGGTAGACAGACACATTGCATTGTTTGTGTACTGTATGTATCGGTGGCGTAGACAAGGGGGATTTCGGGGGTTAAACCCCCCTTGGCCTAGGGAAAAAGTTTTTTAAAGGTTATTTATCCACTTAAATAAGAAAAAACAAAACATTTGCTTGTAGTAACAATTGTTTTTCTTACTTTATTCCCTTTGTTACTTTATTCCATTTTTATTTACTGTAATACTGCTGGGTTGGTGTCAGAATGGGCATCCGGCCAGGCCATAAAACCCCCAACCCCCTCCCTCATCAAACATTTTTGCCTACACCACTGGTATGTATACATGTATATGGTGATCAATCAAGTATTTTGATTGAGTGATTTGGTTGGTTGGTTTATTGATTGATTGATTTATTTATTGATTTATTTTGTAAAGTCATGAAGGGATGTGGTGGCGTAGCAGTGTGTTCTATGTCTTGTAACCGAAGGGTCACAGGTTCGAATCTACCTCGAGCCACTGCGTAGCGACTATGAACAAGTCGCTCACCTCAAATTGTCTCTGAGGAAGGCAACGGGAAGTCACCTCATTCATCTCATCCCTCGTGTCCTCTTAAGATAATGAACCTGTCTTCGGGCTGAGAGCTCCTCATTATCATCATCAAATGTCATGATACTGCTTTTAAATTACGATGATGTAGTTTCAAACAGTTTTTCAAGTTTAAATTGTCTGCTTTTTAAAAATCTATTCTGATAATTAATAGAAAAATAATCATCTCCCCAAGCCATCTACAATGTTGCAGTGGGTATGAATTTTCAAGATGATCTTTGCTGGGTCTTGAGGTGAGGTGGCAGCTGGCCAGTGCTTTGGTCATAACTGCAGAAAAAAATAAGCATTGCGCTTCTCTTTCAAAAACAGTCTGCTAGCGAGGAACCAGCCATTTTTAGAAGCAGCGTACAGCGATTAAATGAGTCATGAATGATCAAATAACAATAAAAATTTACAAATGATTAAATACAGTGTCTGTGCACCAAAATGCGAATAGCAATTTGGTCTATTAAAGAATATTCTTATCATATCTTAATACAATACAATGAACTTGATTGTATTTCCGTTAGATACTGCAAGACAATGTGAAGCACTGAACTGTGATCAGTACTGCGACGTGGCTGTCTTGAAGACAACCAGTGGGGCAACAAAGCTTCAGCCGTACTGCGTCTGTGAAGTTTCCTATATGAAAGTCCGAGTAACATCAGGACTCAAGTGCAACAGTAAGTACGGCATATTAAAACGGTGACGTCTCTTGAAACTGTTGCTATTCATGTGCACTTTTTAATGACTTTTAAGGAATAATTTCTATTTTAAAGCTAAGATGCATTGTAAAGTTAAAATTACATTTTGAAGCTTTGTTACATTGATTTTTTTAACGAGCTGTTGACTGACGACTAATCCGAATGCACGATTCATGAAAGTCTTGACTTCATGATTCTGTTGTGTGCAAGGTGGTGGCCAAAGTCACTAACAAAAGTTAGGCACTTATTATTATTATTATTTTTTATTTTTGGCCCCGAGGTATACAGGATCCCTCAGGGATTTCACTATTGCCTAATATAAAATCACAGTCTGGAAAGGCCCTATTATTATTATTATTATTATTATTATTATTATTATTATTATTATTATTATTATTATTACTACTATTATTATTGTTATTTTTATTATTATTATACCGCAATTATTTTCAGAGGTGCATATAGTACCTCAGTAGTCACGGCTTTGCTCAGAATTTTTAGATGAGTGCACGGCACTGCACGCTGACGGCGGAAAAAAATCAACTTTTTTGGGGAAAAAATTTCTCACGACCTTTTTTTAGTCATCAGGTAGTTTCAGCAGATTTTTCACCCCTAAACCCTTCATTACACGCCCAAAACTCTCAACTTTTGTAACTTTCAGGAATTTTTCCTTCATGAATCGTGATTTTAGTGGCAATTCTAATAGACTCATTTACCCAATGTATATATGGCTGTATTGTTCAATTGTAGCTTTAAATGAGTGCAACTACAACAATGGTGGATGTGAGCATACCTGTACAGATTTGAAGGATGGTTACATATGCAGCTGCAAAACTGGTTACCTTCTTGCTCCAAACAATCGCAACTGTGATCCAAATCGTAAGTTCTCTACATATAATTCATGCAAGGATACTTGCTTGGTGTCGTAGACCTAACTTTGTATTGAGAATGGTAGTGCCAGTTACGACCATTTTTGTAAGAATGTAATGTAATGTTTTTCTGAACTTGTATAGTGCCACTCACAGCAGTTACCATTCAGTAGCGCTTCCAGTGCAAGTATACCCAAGGGAAAAAAATAGGGATATAGTATTTGAGGAGAGACAGCTGTAAGAACAGATCTAGAAAGAATGGAAAGATGTAGAGGGGAGGGAGGACATCCCAGAGGTGAAATTACAAATGCAACAATATCCAATTAAGTCTTTCCCATAGGGTTATCATATCGGCTTTGGATGCTATCCTGCCCCATGTTCTTGGTCGAAGGGTGCATACTGTTAGATTTTGGGGTGTTTATAATCGAGACAGGAAAACATTGAAAAAGAGTTCCAGAAACCAGTTCATGCAAATCAATTTGAGTGAAGTAAGTGAGTATTTTCTTTATTACTCCACTTGCAAGCGCATGATGGGACATAAAACATCATTGTGATTCATTGAAGTGATAATTGTAATAAAACGTACAAATTGAATCACAAGTTGAATAAAATTACTAAAATAGTAACATTAAACAAGTCGTCTACACGGCATTCTGGTGACAAATCTCTTTCCAATCAATGAATCACAGCGTGGTATCTATATAAACTTCCATAAGCCAGAATCTAAGTAGAAACAATGGCATACAGTATGAAACTCACAAAGCAGAACTGTCGAGGTTTCAAAACTGAATCCACTGGTGGCGCCAGGATTTCAGTTTTGGGGGGGTGAAGCCTCCCTGGAGGAAATTTTCCATTTTCATCTGCCGAAATTTCTGACGACCTTTTTTCCCCTTTTAGTCAGCCGGTCGAAAATAGTGGAAATATTTCAGTTTTGCATGTAGAAAAGCCCGGATGGCCTTTTTTAGGGGGCTTAGCCCCTCTAGCCCTCCCTCTAGCGCCGCCACTGACTGAATCATTGGGTTTGTGAAGAATTTCTATGCTTTGCACAGCTGTAATAAGAAGATGCTTGATGCAGACATGATGTCTGTTGTCGCGTTGTAGCGTCGTATGCAAGTGGCAACAATCTGACCGTTAACTGCTCCGACATGAATGGTGGATGTCAGTATACGTGCGTCACCGGGAGAAATGGAAATCCCGACTACTGCACGTGTCCAGTTGGCTTGACGCTGTCAGCTGATGGATGTGGCTGCTACGGTAAGTGGCTCCTTGATATATAGTCCATTTCACGAGGGTTAAATTAAATTAACTTAGGTTAGATTTGACTTGAGTTTTACCAGTTATATTGGATTTAACTTGAGTTTTACTAGTTAGATTGGGTTTAACTTGAGTTTTACTAGTTAGATTGGGTTTAACTTGACTTTTACTGGTTAGATTGGGTTTAACTTGAGTTTTACCAGTTAGATTGGATTTAACTTGAGTTTTACTGGTTAGATTGGGTTTAACTTGAGTTTTACCAGTTAGATTGGGTTTAACTCGAGTTTTACTGGTTAGATTGGGTTTAACTTGACTTTTACTGGTTAGATTGGGTTTAACTTGAGTTTTACCAGTTAGATTGGATTTAACTTGAGTTTTACTGGTTAGATTGGGTTTAACTTGACTTTTACTGGTTAGATTGGGTTTAACTTGAGTTTTACCAGTTAGATTGGATTTAACTTGAGTTTTACTGGTTAGATTGGGTTTAACTTGAGTTTTACCAGTTAGATTGGGTTTAACTCGAGTTTTACTGGTTAGATTAGGTTTAACTTGACTTTTACTGGTTAGATTGGGTTTAACTTGAGTTTTACCAGTTAGATTGGATTTAACTTGAGTTTTACTGGTTAGATTGGGTTTAACTTGAGTTTTACCAGTTAGATTGGGTTTAACTCGAGTTTTACTGGTTAGATTGGGTTTAACTTGAGTTTTACCAGTTATATTGGATTTAGCTTGAATTTTACCAGTTATATTGGGTTTAACTTGAGTTCACTGGTTAGATTGGGTTTAACTTGAGTTTTACCAGTTAGATTGGGTTTATCTTGAGTTTTCGAGTTTGTGAGTAGAGGCCTAATAGCCATTGAGAAGTGCAACACTACGATGGTCAGTAACTACCATTGTAATAGTCCTACAGCTATTAGTGAACATCAGAATGCATCGGATTTTACTTAAAGTTGTACGAAACAAAATGTCAATTTTAGGTACAGTAGGAAACATAACAGAAAAATGCAAAGAAATTAAACTTGTCAAAGAGAAAAGGATAAACAAAACCAGCAATAACATGAGGGATCCCTCGTTCCATTACAAGAACATAGCACATTGTGTGCACACGTAAGATATGTTTGAAATGAGTGAAGCTACGACAGTAGCCTTTCGAAGGCTTATTTTGGAGTTTAGTCAACTTTATTCCATAAGTCAGTAACTAGTAATATCCGTAGGAAACTTTTAACTGCCAATTTAGATGGGCTCGGACCCCCCAATGTGCTATGTCCGATATTTTTTAACCAATTCTGGGTTTTTTCTTTTCATTTTTTGACCCTGTCCATTGGAAACCCCGAAATGAAACCCTCCCCCCAAACAAAAGTTTGCGAGAGTTGTATTATATTTTATTGTATGGATCTGTGTTTTACCATGGAATAAATATATTCAAACATCGACAAGTAGCTTAGTGTTTTAATGCTGCCCATTTGTTTCATCATCTTCAGATTATGATGAGTGTGCTGTAAATACAACGATCTGTCCAACGAGCACAATGTGTCTGAACGCGTATGGCAGTTGGAAGTGTGTCACTTTGACGTTTGGTCAAGCAGGTAAGCATAGCTTCTACTCAAATACTAATAATAAAAACCTGAAAGATTTTTTGTGCCACCACAACATTTCAGTATTTCCATGGTGTGTGTGTGTGTGTGTGTGTGTGAGAGCACTTGTTATAGCGCCCCTTCAGTATTATACTCGGAGGCGCTCCCGACTTTGGCATGGGCACTGAATTGGAGTTTCATGCTGAAGTGAGGGATTTGGATTTGCTCAGGTTTCCTACACGGGGCTTGAGGTGGATTTGAACATGCAGCCTTCCAGCTTCAATGCACCGAACATGCCCCTAAACCAGATTTGGGTATGATGTGGGGTGCGGTGGTGTAGTGGATATGTTTGTTGCCCCGCAGCCGCAAGGATGCAGGTTCGAATCCACCTCAAGCTGACACATACAGACCTTGAGCAAGTCCTTCACTAGCAATTGCTCAGGCACTTCGGCATGTAACTCCGATGCAGTGTCCGCACTGCAGTCGGGAGCGCCTCTGAGTAGTGAGCTTGATGGGGCGCTATAGAAATGGATAAATAAACAAATAACGAATACACCACCGCGTCCCATGATGGTTACTTTTGTAAGTCAAATAGGTTTTCTAACCACTTCCAATGATCCTACTTAAAAAGCATGTTACCCGTAGTACACTGGGGTTGGTAAGCTCAAGAAGACTCGCTTACAGCAGTTGTGATTAGCATACATTTATCTTTCTTGCGCCAATCTGTGAGTTTGTACATGATGTGGAGCATATTATGGTAATTTTGGCCTAAGATTTATCGCCTCAATGTACCACCACAATCCTTGTAAGGCTGATTTGATACACGCCTGTGATGCATTTTCTTTGTGAACTGAGATATTGAGGAGATATACAGTGCAGCCTAAGATTCTTATTTAATTTTGCAGCAAGCAAGTTTATCAGATTGGATCCTATTACATCATTTGTGGCAATGTTACAAATATGTACAGAACTAAGTAGGCAGGTATATTCTTTTTAAAACTGGTTACAGAGGAGCAGCACTGCAGCATTACACACTTGGTGAAACAAATACAAAATCAATGGGAGTATAGCATTCTTCTCATAGATGTTATGTTCTTATCAACAGCAAGAGTCATGAAACCCTGTCATGAGACCATGTGCATAGGTCGTTGTCTGTAGAATTTCCTTGGTGGGAGCAACTTATGACGACATCTGTTAAAGTAGCGCAAGTAAATAGGTGTCCCTGTTAGTGGAATATTCATCCCTTAGGCAGGCCCGGCCTTAGGGCAAGGCGAACGAGGCAGCCGCCTTGGGCCCCGCGCTTCCAGGGCCCCGCCCGGCTGGCTATAATTTTTTTCTTTGTTGAAATTGACAATGGTTACATCGCATAACAACAGTTACTATGCTTGCGGTCAGTTTGCCACGTGAATGTGACAGGGTGATTTTGAAAGAAGGAAACTTCCTTACAGGTAGCCTACTTCTTTAGCGTTGGCCTGCATGTAGAATTCTCTCCAGAAAACACTAATTCTCTCTGCTTCAATGCTAAAAATGGACGTCCGCATACATTTTTGCAGGAGAGGGCAAAACACAGTGATGGTGGTGACATTTTTAGCGAGAGCTTAGAAAATGCAAAGCAGGAAATTTAGAACATGGATATTTTCAAAGAGGTGTCTAAAATAATGTAAATTTACTTCGTGAATAATTAGCGTCATTAGTGCTCTGGCACAAAGAAATTTGTCAAAAACCAAATCGTAGGCCTCTGTTGAAAAAATTTCCCAATTTTCAGGGCGGGGCCTCTCTTGCTCTTAAGTGCGGTCGCTAATGATTTTGCATTACTTAGATAGGCCTTGGCCTACATAACGTAGTAGGGAAAGTCACATAAGATGGGACACAACTGTTGCTACCGCTATACGCAGAGGAAGCAACTGTCAAGAGTTGCGAATAAAACATATCACGTATATTAATTAGACTTTACCTTGCAGCTATTTTAATACTTACGATGCTGTTGTCTTGATTGACAATTGAAATTTTTAATGTTCGCTTATTTCACATTAATAAATTTTCCAAATTTGACACTATGGAAATAATTATTATTGTCCTATCTTATGGATATAGTTGCTTAAGTTGGGACATAATTGTAGCAATTGTCTTTAATGACAATAATCGCTTTTTGGAAAATTGCTGTTCTTTTACATGCATCATTTGAAAGACAAATATGCATAGGCCGCATCAATGTGGCTTATAATAAAATAGTGCTATTGGCTCAAAAGAAATTTGGGAAACAACGTTAAATGTCCCATCTTAGGTGACTCCCCACCAATGCCGTATTGACAGGAAATCAACTGCGTAAATTTATGCTTGAGGACCCGATGCTGCCTTGGGCCCCGCAAACCCTAGGGCCGGGCCTGCCCTTAGGACCTTGTTACAATCCTGTTATGTGAAGCATGCTGCTATGACTAATTGTTGATGGTTACAATAAATTGAATTGAATTGACATGCTCCGGGTTTTTAGATCAATTTGTTTCTCAGAACAAGATACCATTTGTGTCAGGGCTGTTTTTAAGGAATTTTTAGAGCTGCACAACTCCTTTTCTCTCGCATCCTCCATGGTAAATTACTTCCAATCGGAGGACAATGGCCTTTTTGCTAGTTTTAACTGCACAGAAGTGCTTCTACAACTGCACAAATCCGTTTAGAACTGCACATTTTGTGTACAACTGCATGTTAAAAAAAGCCCTGATTTGTGTAATAACGAAACAAATCTTTTCTTTCCAGAAACTCCGACTGCGGGTCTGCTACAAGATTCTCAGAACCTCGACAACACCCTCGGGAAAATCGACGGCATCGACGGAAGCATCGACTCCGCGTCGGACTCCACGAAGCGCCTGTCGATCTCCTTCTACGTGCTGATCGCTTGGGTGGTGCTCATAACCGCTGCACTCCTCGCAGTCGTCGCAGTTACGATTCGACAGTGGATGTCGGGCCGCAGCCAGTCATTTGGCGGCCACCAGGGGTCGGTCGGAGGAGGAGCGAACAGTCAAAGTGACTTTGAAGCGAGCAAATCCGACATCGACGGAGTGTCGGTCAGCCACAGCGTTGGTAGAAGTTACGAGGATTTGGGTGGTACAACGAACGCGCCAGGTTCTTCTACCGCCGCCGATCGTACCGCGTTTGACATGTCTGCAGAACCGTAAAAATGCACAAAGTATTGTTTTGTTTTTTTTGTTTCGAGTAACTTAACATATTAAAAATTAATTTAAAGGCTCCTCCCGTGGTTGGATCACTAACCGAACGATTAGGCAAACCAGTGAGTGCTTCTTTTCCGAGCGACGTTTCGGAGTTTCGCGTGACATTCGGTGCATTCGTTAGCGTTGTGAATGTAGCAGTGTTAACATTTAATTTGGAATGTGATGTCGGCCGTGTCTAATGCTTCCACTGTGTACAAAATGTTGTTGGGCAGTCTCGCAAAAAGACTTGCGTCGCCTGTAATCCCTAACATTATGATTGTTCTTCATTGATGAGCTTTCTGGGCCTTTAATTTTTTGACTCAGTCTGTATCTGTTAATGATTTTGTGCTCAACTTAGGCCTTGTCTTTCACTTTTCTTACCCACTACAGGCTGCCCTTTTTTCTCTTAATGGATTGACCCCCCCCCAGCCTATGGAGATTTGTTTGATTTTCGGCTTGGTTTTTTGTGTAACACTTGAGCATTCAGCACCAGTGCAAGAAGCTGCTCACGAGTGATAATATTAATAATGGTCCTCAAAAATCAGCCATTTGAATGACGAAGTATTAAATTTACATAAAACTTTGTTACATCTGTTAATTTTTTCGGACTTTTGAAGTCCAGATTATTACTGGAGTTTGACGCGAAAGCATTGTGACGTTATAGAAATTGTTGCTAATAAAATCACGAAGACACTGCATTTGACATTTTGAACTGGGTATAAAGTTGTTAAAGTTTAATCGCCATTTAAGAGAGCGTGGTTTAATTTCACAGTGGAGGGTAATTTTGTCTTATGTCCCAACCATTTGCAGTAGTCGACTCCTTGCATTGCAACAAAACAACCGCATGTACAGTGTCATAATCTGCGCATTTTAAACTACAAATGGCCAGTTGATATGATTTAAGTGAATTTATAGTTACAGAAAATGTATTCCAGTGGATGACCTGACTATTTGTAGGCAACAATCCTTAAACAGCGCTTGTCCGTTAGTTATAAGTTAGCTTTGTTTATGCCTTGGCCTACAATTCAGTCTTTTGCGATTTAGTCACTTTCGAGATGACAAAGTGGAGTTGGAGTTGTTGTCGTATCGTCTTGTATTATAAACCCTGCATGTTACTCAATATTCATCCTTTGCGTAGTAAAGGTCTTTGCTTTCTTAATACATCAATATTGACAATGTGTTATAATTCAGTTTGCATCCACGAGTGTCAATTGTTGCTTTTGTGTGCCAATTATAAAGTTTCTCATTTGTGGTGCCGTTTAAAGAGCATGTGACCATCGGATGTACTGGAGACTACAGTGGAGTGCCCATACCCCATCACATAGTCTTTGGGGTATTTATAACTTGTAAACGTTATAGAGAAATAAATAAATAAAATGAATGAATGTAAATCTACCAATATATCTTTGCTCCACCAAAAGTCCATTGCCTGGGTGACCACCTTACACAGACGGCCGGAGGTCCGCAACATCCAGGCTGTCTCTAATCAGTTTTGGTGTCCGGTCAGAATCTCGGGACATGGTGCAACAGTGGAATTAACTGGTGATTGAGTAGTACTTGGATGATGAACAAGATGGATAACCAGATTTCAACCTTGAGTAGCGTTTCAGTTGTCGGAGTGGAGTTGAATCCAACATTGCCATAGCTCAAGAGTTTTTGGGGTCAGGTTTCAGTTTTGGCTTTGTAATGTTGAGGCAGTAGCATGCTCACAACCTCTTTGGAAGCATTAATAGCCTGCCATAAAAGATAACCTGCTTTTCATTTAACCAATATCTAGTTTAATCAACTTTTCCGATGGTTGTTCAAAATAGGCAAATTTTCTTCTAGATTATATTCAATATAATTGTATCATTTTATTCATCTCTTGACTGAAGTGAGCTCGCAAGTCATATAAACACTTCCTGGCAACTGGATTTTTGTCTGCATTTCAAGCAGCATTCACTTTGATGAACTCTAAATCTACTCCCCCCCCCACCCATCTTCAAACCCGAGATCTGAATGTCCTAAATAAATCTGCAGAGGGAGGAGATTATTATGGTAGAATCTGATAGAGAAGATGCTGAATTCCAATTTCCAAGAGAGATGGAAGAGTATGATGAGGAACAATTTAGTCCGTCCACTACGTGTGTGGATTGTGAACTGGTACTGGTAGATTTGTGAACTGGATTTAGCCTATAGCTATAGCGAGTGTAAAATGTAAAATGTAATCGCAAATTTATATAGCGGCTGTGTTATGGCTTCGACCCTGAGGGTGATATCCTTCACCACCGCTACTCCACGTTTATATTGCGACCGAGCCACCCGCAGTAAAGATCCGAGAAATTAATCTCTGACCGACCGGGAATCGAACCCGGGCCGCCGGCGCGGCGAGCGGGCTACCAACCCACTCGGCCACCGAGTGTACTCGAACATTGGATTACATGGACCGTGACTCATTGTCGGTGCATGTGTGAATTGAGCCAAGAATAGTCAATGATTCGGTAGCTGGGATACTTTGATAGAAATAACAATAGATGATAGATGTGTCCCATCTTACTAGCCATCCCATCTTGCGTGACCGTCCCCGATAGCCCTACGTTGCCCTGTTATTGATTTGACTCCGTCGAATCCACGTCATGCACGGGCCGTAAAACGCGTAAAGGATTAAACTCGCAGCAGAAGAGTGTTTCGCCTTCTAAAATAAGTAGACCTTAAATGACTTCCAAGCAAGTTCATTAGTGACCATGGAAAACATGTAAATTTACATGTAGGCTAGGCTAGGCTATGTAGGCCTACGTATGTGTATAATCAGTGTTGCCACTGAGGTTTCTGAAATAAACCCAGATTTTCTTCCGAAAAAACCCAGAAAAACCCAGACTATTCATATAAGCTATTTTAGACCCCTTTGTTTAAATTAAGTTGGTTTTTCGCTTGTTCGCATGAGTATTAACAAAATGTTCGTCAAAAGAGTCGAATAAAATGTAATTACAAGTTTAAACTATCAATTGTCAAAGTTGTCAGAGACTCGGGATCCATACTGACAATAAGCTTAATGCCTTAATCGATATATTCATGTGTGCCTGCGCAGCGGGTTAATTGAGTCTACCAGAATTGTAGCCTAGGCTAAGCACATAACACACGTGGCTTAAGTTTACAAAGTTTTAAAGTTGTCCGAGGTTTCCAGCCAAATTTTCTTAATACACCAACAATCCAACGTTTTAAACACCTAGAACATTAATACTCTGCAACAACTTGTCTATTATACCACTAGAGGATTGACCTGATCGACCTATAGCAGCGTTTCCCAAAGTGGGTTCCGCGGAACCCAAGGGTTCCGCGGGGCGAGCGCAGGGGTTCCGCGAAAAGTTGTAAATAATCAAATTTTTGTAAAAATGCACGGAAACTTTGAAACTACAGTTAATCGACTTTTGTGTTTTGTCCTCGCCCATTGAGTGGCTATCCGAGCTTTCATTGCCCATTAGAAATTCAGTTGCAATTAAAATTTTATAGACATCGATTACTGCTGAGACGTACGTAGGTCAAAGCTGTAGGCCTAAATCTGAACAGGAACGCAGACATCTTTGTTACGGTATCGTTATCTCGACCGAGGCTAATCTGAGCGACAACCAAGACTAATTATCATAGACTACTGCGCAGTTGTGACAAACAATATTTTTATTAGTTGGTGAAAAAATTTACCAAACTTCAGTGACTGCATCGTAGTCTTGGGTTCTAGGCCGCTCTTATAGATTTAAATGATACGTCTATAGCTGACAATAGGCTAAGAATTTAGCTGTCAAGTGTCAAGCCAATAAAAAAATGCATAAGAAGAAGAAAAAGGGCTGTTCGTATTCTAGACTTCATGTGCGCTGCTCTCAGTATTGTGATACAAGAGTCGTGATTTTCAAAACAGTTCAACTTAATTTTTCAGATAAGATAAATAAACTTTCTACAATAGTATTTTGTTAGGTCTATGTAGCCCATAATTATTAATATCCTTCCTAGGCGCTATGCATGCTTCGGTTCGTTTAGTTGATATTGGGGTTCCGCAAGAAAATATTAGGACTCGAAGGGTTCCGTGGCCCAACAAGTTTGGGAAACGCTGACCTATAGTGTATAACTGCATTGTGCATGTTATAGATGTAGGCCTACGGGTAATACGGCCTTACAAGTGTGGTGAAAATAAGCCTCTTCGCCGGCTTAAACGTCGAACTCGAACCCTGTGCGCGTCTCACCAAAGCAAAGGACCAGGATGCACCGGTGACCAGGACACGTGACAGTTCGGCCTTCGTGGTCTATCGAAGGGCTTAAACGTTGAGTTTCCCCGACGACAATAGAACTTGACAAACGACACGAATTCTTCTTCTTCAGCAGAGTTTATTAATTCGTCGCAATCACTGTACAAAAGACCGCCAAACGACACAGGCGACATGCACCGGCTCTTAACTACATCTACTCGCTAAACTTCACCGAGCTCTCCCCTCTATTACTGCGTCTTGTGAGCTCACTACTTGACTACTGGCTACCAACGGACGTCTGTTACTCCTCCTCAACTACATCTATTAGCTACTCTCTCTAGGCAGGCTGAGCTATTTATAACCGCCCAGGAACATGGCCTAGAGAACAAGGGCTAAGGGGGCGTGGCCTACCAGAACATGGGCTACGGAACATGGCCTAGGGGGCGTGGCTTAGCAGAACATGGCCTAGGAGGCGTGGCTTACCAGAACATGGGCTATGGAACATAGCCTAGGAGGCGTGGCTTAGCAGAACAAGGCCTAGGAGGCGTGGCCTAGCAGAACATGGCCTAGGAGGCGTGGCTTACCAGAACATGGGCTAGGGCGGCAGAACATGGGCTACGGAACATGGCCTAGGAGGCGTGGCTTAGCAGAACATGGCCTAGGAGGCGTGGCCTATGGAACACGGGCTAGAGCGGCAGAACATGGCCTAGGAGGCGTGGCCTATGGAACACGGGCTAGAGCGGCAGAACATGGCCTAGGAGGCGTGGCCTATGGAACACGGGCTAGAGCGGCAGAACATGGCCTAGAGAGCACGGGCTAGGGGGCGTGGCCTGGAGCGGCATCTCTCCGGGGCACCTAAATCGCCGCAGCGTCCCTCGGAACATGGGCCACCCCCAGGATCCTTACAATGCTCCCCCCGCTACGCTAGAGGGTGTCCCCACCCTCTGAACTGATAAAGCAGAGCCACATGGCTCAACAATAAGCACAAAGCCAAACGTGGCTTTAAAACAACGGTGGCCAACGAGCCGAGTCTATCGCCTATCAAAGTCTCAGGTCGACTTGACCGTGGTACGCCTCAAATAACACGACCAACGGGTCGGACCAATCTACTCAAAGTTCGCACAGCCTTTACCTCGTAAAAGTGGCCAACGGGCCATTACACATAATTATGGCCAACGGGCCTAACGTAAGCCGTTACACAAGAGTCCAACAATCACACAATACTCTACACAAAAGAGGCCAACGGGCTTCATCGGCCAACAGGCCTAACGTAACAATTACCAGTTCAAATGTTCGTTTGAAAAGTCCAAATTAACTGTTCATTCAGAAAGTCTTTTTCCGCATATTCAAACAAAACTAAATATTCGCTTACTGCTCAGCGGAGACCTTTAAGTGTTCACGCACCAAGCGATATGCGTCCTCCATACGCTCGGCGAATTCCTGGGCGTAGACGCTGTAGGACGTCGGGGATTGACCTTCATCGGGGGGTCGGCCGTAGATAAGGTCAATGGGCGCCCTGGTCTCCCGTCCGAACATCAAGAAGTTCGGAGTAAACCCCGTTGCGTCGTGCAACGAAGCCCGATAGGCGGCGAGAACCTCGTCCCAATTCCTCTGATGGCTGTCTATTACCTTCCCCTGGTCTGTCCAAATTTGAGGGGGGACCCCATGGCCAACAATAACATTTTCCACGGGGATTCTGGCAACCAAGGTAGCCCCCCGATTAGCCATAGGAGCGGCTTCTACGCATTTAGCGCTACTGCAATTAACGCTGAGAAAAGCCATAAGCAAAGCTCCTAATACAACCACGCAAGCAAAGTCCTTATGCACAGAATTTCTCTGCTGCAGCGATGTTCGCCTTCTGGGCGATTCCCCAATTAGCTTTTCTTCAGTCTCATTCCTGCGCTTACACATCGACATCCTTCTGACGTTTCGATCAGTCACAGAAAATACATCACTATGCTCAGCCAATAAATTCCTCTGTCGTCCTCGATTCTCAGGGGGGACCTCCTCTGGTAACTCTGCTATTAACGCCTCCAAAGGCGGACTTTCTTCAACCGGAACCTCCCTTTGGCACTTAGGCAATACTACGACTTCCTCGGCAACGATAACGCGCCGGCACCAATTAGAGCCATTGCCCCGCAGAAGAGAAATGCGTCTCCTTCCCACAAATATTGCCCCTGCACCAAATCCCAGTCTACAACGGTGCTCTCTGAGCCAATCCATGCCCAACATAGTTTCTACTATTTGGTCAGACACCAGAAACGTGGTCGGGATTTCAAAACCTCTCCCAATCTTAATGGACACTAGGACCTCCCCAAGGACCCTAATTTCTGACCCATTAGCAGCCATCAAAGTACGATTACATGAACGAAGTTCTAACCCTTCGATGACGGAGGATGGCACCAAGCTGACCTCCGATCCAGTGTCGATCAGGCACAGCTGCTGCTGTCCATTGATCGTCCCTCTGATGTAGATGGCGTTGTTGCTGGCTCTGTCCGGCAACGTCGATCGCGTAGTGTGGTTCATGGCTACTGGTTCCGGCTGCATCGGTTCCTCGGTTCCAGTCGTTCCGGCGTCGTTCCCGCGGTTCCGGAAACGGCGTGCTTGGCGGCAGTCACGAGCCACGTGACCGGTTCGGTCACAGTTGAAACACGTGACCGCCCGTCTCGTAGTCTCTTGCTGTCGGTCACCGTCGTTGCGATTTCCGGGACGATCGTTTCGTCCCCGATCGTTATCGTTCGAAGCTTGGCTCCGCAGCTCCCGCAGTTGTCGGTCAATCCGATCCTCTATCTCGCGCTGCCACTGGCGCTGGTCGTCCCGTTGCGCCGTCAGGAACCGGTCCAGCGTCGCTTGGAGCTGGGCACTCGGTTCGATCTCCTGAGTCCCACGAACCCGATTCGTCGGTCTCCTTCGGTCGTCGCTCTCGGATGCTCGTTGATAGGCCTCCAGACGCAGGGCTGTGCGGTATGCTTCGTCGAGAGTCTGCGGCTCTCGTTCTCGTACTTTCAATGAGAGTTCACGGTCTCGTAGGGCTTCCAGGAATGAGTCTTTCGCGATGATCTGGGTCGTCTCATTGGATGGGACGGGATACGCCAGGACTACGAGACGCCGAATCTCGTGCAACAGGTCGCTGAGACTTTCTTCCGCTCGTTGCCGTCTGTAATATAACTGGGCCCGGAAGGTTTCTGCTTGACCTTCCGACCCGTATCTCTGTCGGAGGCGTTCCACCAGTTCCTCATAACTCACGTCTGCTTGCGCGCCGAAGTCCCAAAGGAGTTGTGTCGCCGCTTTTTCCAACGCGCAGCGCAAATGGTCGACCTTGTCCGCCGGAGTCCATCGGTTATAGCGGGCGCACACTTCAAACTGTGCGTAGAAAGACTCCCAGGAACCTGTTCCATCAAAACGACCGGGTTTCATTGGCGCCGATCGCCTTCGCAGCAAGCCGTCGACGGTCTCCAGCAGATCCGTCGTCCGTACCGGTCGGTCCGTCCTCTCTCGGTAGCTTTGTCTCACCTGTGTCTCGTCGTCTTCCGATCCGAATTCCACGTTCCGCAGCGGCGATCTTTCCATCGTTGCTCTCCGGGCTGCTGGTGTTTCGCGGTCGGGAGGCGTGTTGGCGTCCCCAGTCGCCGAATACTGGATCGTGATTTCGTCGTCTCCGGTCAACATTCTCGGTTGATTCTAGTTGTCGTCGTTCTGCAGGAAAGCTGTAGACCCCACTTCTGGTACCAGTGTGGTGAAAATAAGCCTCTTCGCCGGCTTAAACGTCGAACTCGAACCCTGTGCGCGTCTCACCAAAGCAAAGGACCAGGATGCACCGGTGACCAGGACACGTGACAGTTCGGCCTTCGTGGTCTATCGAAGGGCTTAAACGTTGAGTTTCCCCGACGACAATAGAACTTGACAAACGACACGAATTCTTCTTCTTCAGCAGAGTTTATTAATTCGTCGCAATCACTGTACAAAAGACCGCCAAACGACACAGGCGACATGCACCGGCTCTTAACTACATCTACTCGCTAAACTTCACCGAGCTCTCCCCTCTATTACTGCGTCTTGTGAGCTCACTACTTGACTACTGGCTACCAACGGACGTCTGTTACTCCTCCTCAACTACATCTATTAGCTACTCTCTCTAGGCAGGCTGAGCTATTTATAACCGCCCAGGAACATGGCCTAGAGAACAAGGGCTAAGGGGGCGTGGCCTACCAGAACATGGGCTACGGAACATGGCCTAGGGGGCGTGGCTTAGCAGAACATGGCCTAGGAGGCGTGGCTTACCAGAACATGGGCTATGGAACATAGCCTAGGAGGCGTGGCTTAGCAGAACAAGGCCTAGGAGGCGTGGCCTAGCAGAACATGGCCTAGGAGGCGTGGCTTACCAGAACATGGGCTAGGGCGGCAGAACATGGGCTACGGAACATGGCCTAGGAGGCGTGGCTTAGCAGAACATGGCCTAGGAGGCGTGGCCTATGGAACACGGGCTAGAGCGGCAGAACATGGCCTAGGAGGCGTGGCCTATGGAACACGGGCTAGAGCGGCAGAACATGGCCTAGGAGGCGTGGCCTATGGAACACGGGCTAGAGCGGCAGAACATGGCCTAGAGAGCACGGGCTAGGGGGCGTGGCCTGGAGCGGCATCTCTCCGGGGCACCTAAATCGCCGCAGCGTCCCTCGGAACATGGGCCACCCCCAGGATCCTTACACAAGGAAAGAGATGAGTGACCTGACCTATTTTGAAATGTCAAAATGGTTAATTATTTCTGTGCAGAACTATTCTTCAGGTTATAAATTATTTGTGAATTGACAACATGAGATCTTGATTGTGGAGTCTAAAATTAAAATTAGTGGGAAAATTATGTATCACAACCATTTCACATTGAATTTCACAGAATATTCATGTGTTGTAAGTGCAAAATGTCAACTCACCAAAATAAACCCAGATCTTGCCCAAAAAACCCAGAAACCCAGACGAAGGCCAAAAAACCTAAGATCTAGTGGAAAAAACCCAGCTGTGGCATCACTGTGTATAATTATGTAGGTGCACCTGCTATAGCCTAGTGTCCCTTCAAGATGCTACTCTGAAACGCTCCCGACTACAGCGCGGAAACTGAATCGGAGTTTCACGCCAAAGCGCATGACCAATATTATTGCAAGTGAAGGACTTGCTCCAATAGCTCTTGGCAGACGTTGTTTCAGACTGTGAACATTGAGCTGTCTAGCATAGCTGCTTGGTTTTCTGCAAATAGACTCACCCTTAATTCTGAGAAAACCAACTTTATTTTATTTAAATCCCATCGGAAAATAAACCCCAGTAGTAATCTTTGTTTGCTTATTGATGATGTTTCCATCAATCAAGTTGAGTCGACGAAATTCTTAGGTGTGCATATAGATCAAAACTTGACCTGGAAAGTTCACATTAATCAAATTGCATCTAAAATTGCTAAGAATAAGCTTATTGGTATTATTTCCCGCATTGCTTATATCTTACCAAAGACAATTAGAATGAATTTATATTATACCCTCGTCTACCCTTACCTCACGTATTGCAACCTGGTTTGGGCATCGACATAGGCCTACGAATCTAGGCTTCATAAACTAATTATCTTACAGAAGAAGGCTGTTCGTATAATAGCGGGTATTCGTAAATGGGAACACACTGGCCCTTTCTTTAGTGAGCTTCATCTCCTAAAAATAAACCAGATAAAGGATCTCCAAATTTGCGAATTCTTCTTTCGACTCGAACACGGTCTCCTTCCTTCGGTATTCCAAGAGTACCTCCCTCACGCCTCTGACATCCATTCGCATTTCACTAGAAATTCATCTGCATATCGCCCTGTCAGAGCTCAATCTAACACTAGGCGTTTTACTGTTAAATCTTATGGCGCTCAAAATGTGGAATAAAATACCAATTGATATTCGTCAATCCAGTAGTCTGCAGGTTTTTAAAAAGAGACTTCGTGTTTTTCTTTCCTCCACTAAGTCAGCTGCATAGAAGTGCACATGACCACTTGTAGTTAAGGTTCTACTTAAGTATATAGTTAAGTTTGTTCCTCTACATGCTATTTGCAATTTAAACTTTTTGCAATCTGTCATCACCTAATTTGATTTAATTGTTTCAATTTTTTTTGCTATCTTGTACAATATTTCTTGGTATTTTTTCTTACTTGGGTGACCCTCCCCAGCGGGATGTCAATCCCTTTAGGGCCCCCTTTGTAGCCAATGCATGCATATTTTCTGTTTTTGATGTCATCTTGTTTTCTGGTTGCAATAAAGCGAATTGATTGATTGATTGATTGAAGATCCCTACGCGGCGACTTGAGGTGGATTCGAACCCGCAACCCCCCTGCGAGGTAGCGAACATGTCCACTACACTTAGTAGGCCGACCTACACTTCCGCGTCCCACAGTGTTACATATGTTGCACAGTGGCGGCGCCAGGATTTCAGTTTTTGGGGGTTGAAATTTTCCATTTTCATTCGCCCCTAATTTCTGACGACCTTTTTTTCTCAAGAAAATACTTCATTTTCCAGCCAAAAAGCTGACGACCTTTTTTAGTCGTTTGGTCGAAATCTCATGAAAATATTTCATTTTCCATGCCCCCAAAACCCTTATGACTTTTATGAGGGGGGGTGGTGGGCTTAGTCGAAATCTCATGAAAATATTTCATTTTCCCTGTGCAAAAAACTGCTGACCCTTTGGCGGGCAATATTTCATTTTCCCTGTGCAAAAAACTGATAACCTGTAACGTCTCCGTTTTTATGCTTATTTTAGCGGGTAATTGAAAATGTACTGCATTTAAATGATCTGTTCAAAGAGACACCAATTCTTTATAAATGTATGATATAATTGAAACTATTAAATACACAATACAATTACGCAATATTCCTATTTACTTATTTGGCGTATCACTAATTATAATTATCTTTTAGCTTATCTGTGCTCCACAGTTGAGATATATGACATGTCGTTTCTGTAGTGTAAACGATCTTGAAATAGTTCTGTAGATTTTCTGTTGATTCACTGAATGAAGATAAGCAACCTCGTGCTATATTTGAAGAAATAGTTCTGCTGATTCTCCGTAGATTCACTGAATGAAGATAAGCAACCTCGTGCTATATTTGAAGAAGGATAATGAGATACTGTCAAGCTGTGGAATCCAGATCGAATACCAGACAAGACAATATTCAATACTTCCGTAGCATCAAATTATCACACTCCAACCAATGAGAATTTCCTTCCCAATTGAAAATGACCTTGAAATGTCAACCAGAGACAACGAGCCCAAAATCGTTTCTCAACACACGAATATCGTCTCACCAACCGTCACGATCACAATGTAGACTTCACGGACGTTAGAATTCGCAACTTCGAATTTCTAAATCGCCTCTACTCTCACACGAATGCCTCGTACTGTTTTACGACCAGATACGAGCATAATCCTCATCCTCACCATTGAATAAACTTCAAATGAATTGCCAGACACAACTGAGCAACCATCTTTCTCAATGTTCATGTAAGGAATCACCGTTTTATGTTGAATTTCAATGACGTGGCTATTTCCATTCAATTCTGTCCGTTACGCTCATTTCGATGCTTTTTATTGGTTACGCGTCGATGCAAATGTTTTCGCTTACGTAAGCGTCCGTAGTAACCACTTGACGTCACCATGACTGCCTCACTCATGTACGCAAGATTCGTGGTCTCCTAGTTACTAATCCACTAGACGCCAAATTATTAATCTAGATACGCCGACTAAATTATCTAGCTTAACTCCTACTTAGAATTAACATATAATATCAGACAAGTTAGTTTGATAGATAATAGCGATTTAATACGCTACAAATACCCCTCCTTCAAAAGTCTGTAATCAGGCTTTACAATCTCACCTAATTATCTATCAACTAAATTTCTATCAACTTCCTTATTCTATCTTACACAACAATACAACATTACTGAACTTCTTATCTACATTATTATAATACATTACTGATATATTTAAGTACTATGTAATTCCTCTACTCAAATAATCAGACATAACATTATTGCTTCCCTTGATATATCGTATCGTAAAGCAATAATTTTGAAGTGCTAGACTCCACCTCATGACTCTCGCATTTCTCATCCTTCCTTCCTTCATGTACTGTAGTCCGCAGTGGTCCGTCTCTATCACAAACTGCTTTCCACACAAGTACCTGTCAAACCGACTAATTCCCCACATTATCGCTAGACATTCTCTCTCCTCAACTGAATATCTCGTCTCTCTTTCCAATAATTTCCTACTAGCATATGCAATCGGGTGGTTTATCCCTTCATACTGCTGTATCAGGACGCAACCTATTCCTCTTCCTGATGCGTCTGTCTGAATCACAAACTCCTTTTCCAAGTTTGGTAACTTCAGTATCGGTGTTTTAGCCAGTGCTGCTTTCAGCTTACTAAAACTCTCATCTAATTCTTCGTTCCAATCAACATTATTAGCTGCTGACTTCTTTGTCAAATCACTTAATGGTGCCATCAGTTCAGCACAATGAGGAATAAATTTTCTGTAGTAATTTATCGCTCCCAAAAAGCTTCTTATTTGTTTCTTCGTTTTCGGTTGTGGCATCTCCACAATCTTATCTATCGATTCTCCTTTAGGACTAATGTCGTCGTTGTTTAACGTGTGACTCAAGAAATCTATGCGACCATAGCCTAATGAACATTTCTTTGGTTTCAAAGTCAGGTGAGCATCTCTCACTCTTTGAAAAAATTCTCGTAAAATCTTCATATGTTTAGTCCATCCTTCTGTATGAGCTAGTATGTCATCAACATAACTCTCCAGATTCTCGGTTTCATGCAAAATCTTTCTTATCAGTCTATTATAGCTTGAAGCACTATTTACCAATCCAAATGGTAGAAGTCTTTTTATTATTACTTATTATTCAACTTAAAACACTTTATCATTCTACACCTACTCTCACAAAATAAAACTCATCTACTTAATTTTAATTTCAAATGATGACTCACTCTCATCTCCTTCATCGAATTAACTTCGATTTACTTGAATGTCTCATCAAGACACCCACTCAACTACTTCTTCTTAACTAGTTTCCTTTTTACTTCATCTCTTAACTAATCATCTACAACCCTTATACTACTAAACTATTTGACTCTTCAGTCCACTTAATGAACTATTCTCAAACTACATAACTACTCAATTGAACCATTCAACTCAACTTAAACTTGTATTGTATTTTAATTACAACTGTCTTAACTAACTATCCCATCTATGGATACACCTACCATCTTTCATCTATAACTTTCCTCCTCTTGCCTTGACCTCTCATTTGGTCCACACATGAATTCAACGTTTTACCATTTCTTATTTCTGATTCTCCAGTATTTTCCTCTTCCCAACTGTATTTACTTAAATCCTCATAAGACTTCCATCTTACCTCTTCTAATGACTCGGTCTCTCTACCATAGTCATTATTATTCCTTCTCTCACTTATCAAATCTTTAGGATATGACCTCTTCTTGTCATTCCATGTTCTTCTTCTCCATCTATTCTCATCATAGTATACTCCACTTGTTTTTCTCTGTTTACTCACAGATTCTTCACCATATGTTCTTCTACAGTATGGTTTATTTCCACAATACCTTCTCATAGTTTCAACACTATCACTATTGTCTCTGCATCTCCAATTTGATTTATTAGACCTACCATTGTCTAATCCACTGTTCCTGTTGAACTCTCTAGACTTTTGTCTATAATTTCTCCTATTATCACTATTCACATATCTCTCGTTCCAACTTACACCTCTCCTATTCACTTCTTTATCATATGTATCTCTTCCATACATCCATCCATCTTGTCTCTTAGATTGGATCTCATTTATCCTGTAATTATTCACATTATTCCTCCAATCCACTTGCTGTCTTCTACATCTCTTCTTATTCTCATTAACGTCACCTGATTCACATTTACCACCTGTGATCATATATCTATCTGGCGTCTCTATTAACTTCAACGGTTCACCTTTGTAACGCCTTCTCACTTTTGGCCTATCCAACAAGCCATTCTCCTTTACTTCGAGAACCTCGTCCGTTCTCTTCTCATCACCATTCCATTCAGATGCTTTATTCCAGCAACTCTTCAATGTTTCATCTGTCTTCTGTAATTCCTTTATTTCTTTTGTGGTTATATTCAGGTCGGGCATTTCTGTGACCTTGAGTGGTTTATATTTCACCACTTTCTTCGACTCAGCTCTCGTTTCTATCGCTGCTGTCGTTTGATGTGCGTCACTGTTCATGACGTCATCACTTCTAACTTTCTCTATTACGTCATCATATTCCGTGCTCATTTCATCACTCTCAAATCTTACTGTCTTCTTGGCATCTTGCCAACGTGAATTAGCATTCACAATTCCCTTGAGTATTCCTTTATACTCAACTTTTTCTTGTTTCTCACTCATAATCGTCCCATTCACTTTCTCTCCTTTGTCACAATTAATCACATTTTCATCCGTGTTCTCATTCGTTACGGTATATTTCAACCCTCTCACGCGTCCAATAATTATCGGCTTTACTGGTTCATCCATAACCATTGCCTCAACTTCACCAGTAAAATACTCGCTCTCAATGTTTACATTGGCTGTAGGAAAACACCTTAAGCTCCCATCAACTAGGATGCAGTGCGTTTCCTTCCCAGTCAAATCACTATCCTTGATTAGCGATCTCCTCACGATACATGTACTCGCTCCAGAATCGTAAAGACAATTGGCGTCTACGCCATTGACCTTCGCTTGACATTCGTCTATACTTTCAATGTCAATGCAACCATATTTCCGTTCTGTAACTACCGTACTTGCTGCCATGTGTTTCGGTACTTCTTCTTTACCTTTCCTATCCTGGCATTCTACTGTTCTGTCAATTTCATTCGATTTCGTATTTTCATTTGTCTGTACAGCCCTGTACGCCCTATTCTCGTAAATCTGTACTGCTGCAGCTGTGTGTTTAACAAACCCTTTGGCTTTATGCACACAATCAAATGCTTTATGACCCACCTTACCGCATGCAAAACAAGTTATCTTGTGTTCCGCTGCCTGCTCTCTATCTCTGCTAAATCCTCTATTCACATTTCCACTGTGATTTGTCTCTTTGTTCTGTCGCGTTTCGACTCTTCCTCTGTTCATGTTTCCTTGGAATTTCTCTCTCGATTTCTCTTCAAATGACTTTCCATTACCTCGGTCATTATTGAATCTCCCTTGAGGTTTTACAGAATTCTCTGCATATCTGTACCCATGAGCTTCGATGTAGGATTCTGCACACGTCAATGTGTCTTTTAAGCTCATTTTTCCTTTCTCTTTAATAAACATCCTCAACTCATTACTACAAGTGAGGAAAAATTGATCCTTTAGCAGTAGGTCCTCGATTCCTTCGTAGGTCTGCTCAAATCCAGCTTGTAGCAACCATTGCTGCAAATATCGTTGCAATCTGTAAATGAAATTTGAAGGAGTTTCTCCTTGTTCCATCTTGCTAGTCTTAAACTTGTTACGATATCCTCCTTCTGTCAATTGGAATCTTTTCAAGAGATGTTTCTTTAAACAATCGTAGTCTTGTGTTTCCTCAGCCGACAAACGCTGGTACACTTCTAATGCTTTTGATTCTAGATGTCGCGCTAGCATCAGCGACCACACATCTCTCGGTATCTCGTATGTCGTACATGTCCTCTCAAATCTGAGTAGGTACGCATCAAGACAATCTTTAGCCTCGTTAAATATTGGGAATTTAATATTCTTCATTCCCTTATGACTTTGGTTTCCTTGGTGGTTGTCACCCATCGTCATATAAGAATCTCCATCATCTCTGTTTCGTCCATCTCTCGATTCTATTTCTCTCATTCTCGCTTGAATCTCGAGTCTCTTATGCTCTAAAGCTTCATTCGCTTCTCTTGCAAGCCTCGCCTCGTTCATCTCTGCTTCACGTATAAGCCTTGCCTCGGTTGCTTCTCTTTCAAGCCTAACGTCAGCCATCCTCGCCATTTCCATTTCGTTTTCTCTAACTGCTTTTGCTTCTGCAGTTTTAGCCGCCTCTCGCGCTAGTTCCAACTCACTCTCTCTGGCTGCTTTGGCTTCTTCTCGTTCATCCGCTCTCTGCTGTCTAAATTCGTTTTGTCTGTCTCTGACAAATGCCTTCAGCTCTTCACCTTCCAATGAGAATGAACGTCCCATATCCAACCACTGTTGCCAGTCCGTGATCGACATTCTTACTTACTCACTTTTGTCAAGTAGTAATAAATTTAACGCTCTAATATGCGCTATACAATTTCACACTCGCTTATAATAATTATTAAAATTATTAAGTGTCACACTAGTGCGCCCTCTTAACGTAATACAATCTCTGGTGTATGTTACGCAATAAGGATTATCGCACCGACTCTAATGCTTAAATCTATACACGCGCTGCGCTGGCGTTGCGCTGTGCTTAACAATTTCCAAATAGATCGTCATTTTAATTAGCTTTGTCTCTTCAATATAAATGTCAGTAAAGTTCAATCTAATCAACAATAATATTGTCAATTTTATCCCGACGCGAGCATCCCATTTGTAACGTCTCCGTTTTTATGCTTATTTTAGCGGGTAATTGAAAATGTACTGCATTTAAATGATCTGTTCAAAGAGACACCAATTCTTTATAAATGTATGATATAATTGAAACTATTAAATACACAATACAATTACGCAATATTCCTATTTACTTATTTGGCGTATCACTAATTATAATTATCTTTTAGCTTATCTGTGCTCCACAGTTGAGATATATGACATGTCGTTTCTGTAGTGTAAACGATCTTGAAATAGTTCTGTAGATTTTCTGTTGATTCACTGAATGAAGATAAGCAACCTCGTGCTATATTTGAAGAAATAGTTCTGCTGATTCTCCGTAGATTCACTGAATGAAGATAAGCAACCTCGTGCTATATTTGAAGAAGGATAATGAGATACTGTCAAGCTGTGGAATCCAGATCGAATACCAGACAAGACAATATTCAATACTTCCGTAGCATCAAATTATCACACTCCAACCAATGAGAATTTCCTTCCCAATTGAAAATGACCTTGAAATGTCAACCAGAGACAACGAGCCCAAAATCGTTTCTCAACACACGAATATCGTCTCACCAACCGTCACGATCACAATGTAGACTTCACGGACGTTAGAATTCGCAACTTCGAATTTCTAAATCGCCTCTACTCTCACACGAATGCCTCGTACTGTTTTACGACCAGATACGAGCATAATCCTCATCCTCACCATTGAATAAACTTCAAATGAATTGCCAGACACAACTGAGCAACCATCTTTCTCAATGTTCATGTAAGGAATCACCGTTTTATGTTGAATTTCAATGACGTGGCTATTTCCATTCAATTCTGTCCGTTACGCTCATTTCGATGCTTTTTATTGGTTACGCGTCGATGCAAATGTTTTCGCTTACGTAAGCGTCCGTAGTAACCACTTGACGTCACCATGACTGCCTCACTCATGTACGCAAGATTCGTGGTCTCCTAGTTACTAATCCACTAGACGCCAAATTATTAATCTAGATACGCCGACTAAATTATCTAGCTTAACTCCTACTTAGAATTAACATATAATATCAGACAAGTTAGTTTGATAGATAATAGCGATTTAATACGCTACAAACCCTTTGGGGGGTTTAGCCCCCTATCCACCCTGGAGCAGCCACTGATGCCGCATGACTTCGCAGGTAGATCTAGCAGCTGTCTATCGTTGCATTAGCCCTACCATTGGTTAGGCCTATACCTGTCTGTGTCTCTGACTGTCTGGCCTATTCGCTGTCGAGTTGTAGTATTTAAAAGTACACACATAGAGTTTTTAGATATAGGTCTAGTCAGTATGAGAATTGTGGAAAAATAACTGGGGGGTTGGACCATTATCCACTTGGAATTGGGGTGTAAAAAACATACTTTAACATGGGGCTCTAAGAAAGACTGGGGGGGTCGAAACCCCCCAACCCCCCCGACAATTCTCACCCTGGGTCTAGTGACCGAAACTAATTTCCTGGAATCTGGAGAGGACACAAAGTTGAAGTAATCAGTAGGCCTACCTGGATGACGTTTAGAATTTTCAATAAACAAGATGCTACTACCAAAGTGGCGTAGGTGGTCCACACACTTTACGCAGCGTTCACACTTGATAACTATTCTGACAGTTAGCCTGCAGGCTGTAACTTGGCATATTATAATCAAAGATATTAGACTATAAGGTCTTTGTTATAATTATACGCTAAATTTTAGTTGGAGTGTTTCAACAACTTCAACACATTGGATGATGGGACTCCCTTCATTTTGTGTAGCGTCAAAATAAATTTTGTAATCTGTGGTCCTAGATGAACCGGAAGTTAAGCCATGTGGTCTTGAACCGGAAGACAAGGCATTTAAATAAGTTGCGCTCATTTAAAAGCCGATGGTTTTTTGATGGTAGGTTAGAATTGAGGAAATCTGAGTTGAAAACGACAGAGAATAGAACTTAAATTAGCTACAAAATCCAGTTATTCGCATAACGATGCGTCGTATCACACGTGCTTCTGTGGTAGGTGTTAATATCAGAGTATTATCAATCTTTCTTTTAACCTTTCAACAAAATAATTTACTTGTTCTTAAATGCTCGAGTCCATGTTGATTTGACCATTAGTGCTTCATGCTACTTATCTAGACCTATAACAGAGTAAAATGACGATTAAAATGCTGGTAATGTGTAACTTTTCTAATGAGCTGCTGTACTATTGGTCATTCAGAATACAACACGCAATAGTTATTTATTATAGTTTGCATTTCTATCTGAGACGCGTTCCGTTGCACCGCCGGTTTTATAAACAGATTACGTGGTTCTTGAATTCGACAGAATGACTCTGAATGAGTAAAAACCAGTTTATTTTCTCCGAATCGCGCGTCACGGCGCACATTACTGGCCATACTCATTGTAAACTTCAGGTCATCACCGTTTGTAAACGCAACTAAGACAGATTGAAGTTTATGAGGACTCCTGATTACGACCAGACGTGAAAAGAACAGATTTAAAATGCTTTTATTATGTGTGAGAAAGCATGGTGAAATCTTTACATTGCTTACCCATTGCAAGTTGATACTAATTCTAACAGGCAAAGTAAACCAAATGCAGAACGTGTTGACCATGGAAAATCTTGACTCAACTTGTTCTTTATTTACATGCTATAGCAATGCAAAGTTGCTCTTTTTCTTTGGAATGGATTATTTATACATGGAACATAGATCTATGTCAGCGGTTCCCAACCCTTGGCCCGCGGGCCAAAAGTGGCCGGCCTGGCCTACAAAATGGCCCTCAGCATCTCAATAAATTAAGAAAAATATATAAAAAATTGCCAATTTGGACATGATAGAATATATAATTCTTTTCTATTACAAATTATTTTATTTGAACGTTAATAAATCGCATCAAACATTCCTTTTTGGTTCAATAATAGCAATTTTATATGCCTTTAGTTAATTAAATTTTAGCCTTGTGGCCCCCTAATGTCCTTCAACTAAGAAAAAGTGGCCCTCGTGTCCTCCAACATAGAAAAAGTGGCCCGATAGTCAAAAAAGGTTGGAAACCACTGATCTATGTCATGACGCAGTGAAGTTAGATTTATCTTATACCAGCCCATGAGGATGGTTATGTTTCACCAACATTGAGCTGCGAGGACTTCTGATCATATATATTTTTTAAGGAATTCAACATACAGCTCTGAATCAATTAATAGAGAGACTTTTACATTCAACTGCTGAATTATTCTGTCCTTCTTTACTGTGGTGAATCATTATAATTATTTCAAGACTATCTTTTTAATATATATTCTTCATTTATTCATTCATTTCAGTATCAATCAGTCACTCAATCAGTTTTTGTAGTGGTCCGTGTGTATCAGGCACACTAAGGCAGGAATAAGGCATCACAAGTATCACAAATTAATCAGACAATAATCAAAGCGAATAAACTTAATTAGTTTACGAAAGTTATTGGCCTATATTGGGATTATTCCACAGGAGTAGATGAGGAAAGATTATTTAGACCCAGTGGTTATAAAGTTGAGTGATACCAATGTGATCAGTTAGCCCTAGACTTGGAGTGTGAGGTTAAAGAAAACTCTATAATAAAGAGTATTCACTTAGCACCTCTTCAAGGAAGCTACTGAGAGGTGCTCTTGACTCCAGGCATGGTCAATGATAACAGTTTTCATGTGATTCTAGAATGTGTCACAAAGCACAGTAACAGTTGGTACATTCTAGCTATTAGCAAAATTTTATTATAGGCTTGATTGTACACTCTGGCAGCATGAATTAGGTTTTAAAGAAAAATTATTTTGTTTACAGACTGCCTCTAAAACTGAAAATATTGACAAGGAGAACCGGGTACCATTTTTGGAGAGAAATCTTAATGCAGATGCAGCCGTGAAGGACCAGTTGAAAAATGGTGATAACTGTGGAAGAACTGGTAAACTTGCACTACGGGAAACTTCAAACGATGCAATTGAAATTAAGAGTAATGAAAATGCGGTAGGGAAGGACTATCCTGCTGTCAGAACTGTAAAAGGGAATGAAAAGTACATCGTTAATGGCCAACCAGTGGTTAGAAGAGTGCCAAAAATCAACAGACGTTCTAAGGAGCAGAATGCAGTGCTGAATAACATTTCTAACAATCCTTTGGCGCCTGCCAGAGACAAAGATGTCAAAAATGAAGTTGGCCAACTCAATGCTGTTGGGGTTAGTACAGTTATTGGTCATTTCTACTGCATGTCACAATTAAAATTATCGATTGCTCCTTGCTACGAGGTAAATATATTAATAACCAGGTTAAGTTTAATTCTATGTAAAAATAAATAATTTTTTCACGTGGCTATATGTGAATTTCGTTTTTGCTGATATTTTAATTTTTTCATTCAATCGAGTTTTTCTAGCATCTTACACTCATCATTTTGAATTAAAAAAACTATAAAGAATTCATTCATTCAAGGATTTATATAGCACCTCTTCACGAAGACTACTCAGAGGCGCTCCATGGAATTGTTGATTTTGTCTGCTTGAAATTATCTGCACACTGAAAAAAGTGGTGGGTGGCAGACTTTTCATTTTATTTACAAGCTGCATTTTGTCTAGTTAAATAAAAGATTATCGATAATAATCAATAACCACAAGTTATGCAGGTTTTTGCATTTTGTTGAATGACTTTCGTTGATTTTAGCTAAAAGGACAAAGAAGAGAAATAAACAAATTCAGACAGCCTAAAGTACACTGTCACAAAAAACGAAAGTGTGCCCCAGTTCAACGGTCATCTTCCCAATCTCAGAAAGTTGTAGTTGAGGTTAGTTATCAACTTCTTATACAATGCAGACGGTTTGTAATCTGTACTATGATTATTCTAGAAAAGAACAGATTCCTGATAGCTTTCTTTTGACAAACATCATAAGATTTCTTAAGGAAATGCTTCTTCACTTCATATGTTTTTCATACTTTAATATATGATTATTTTAATTTTTATTTTTGTCTTCTGGTCAACAATTGTCTTTGTGTTTTTTCACAGAATGCTTGTTTGCTAATTTATAATATACTAAGTAAATTTGCTTCTTCTGGGGTATAGTTGCCAAATGGTTATAATTGCATACCTTCAAATGCTGAGAGTAAGAGTTCAATCCTTGTGTGATATGGTTACTGAGTGGACACCTTAAATCACTTTCTCACTTGCATTGATTGATATGCAATCATTAGATAGTGACCCTAATAATTGTATAGTGATAATGACACTTAATGAATTTGTTTAGTAATAATGTTATTAAAAACATGACAAGAGACAAAGATTTTGCTCTTATTGCATGTTATTTGCTATAGCGATGAACTCCATCTCGATTCGTTATTTTTTATTTCTCGCATTTGTTATAGCATCCTTTCAAGCTCTCTACTAAGAGACGCTCCCAACTACAGTGTGGACACTGCCTCAAGGTTTCACGCCAAAGCGCATGAGTAATTGCGAGTGAAGGACTTGCTCAGGGTCCCTACATGGCGCCTTGAGGTGGATTCGAACCTGGAACCATCCAGCTGCAAAGCACCAAACCCACCACTACACTACCGCACCCTACAAGGATTTACTTTTATGACTTGCATATTAAAAAATTTCTTGAATGAACGTAGTACTTGTAATGATGCTCTGCAGAGTTCGTGTGACGATGAAGAAGAAGAATGCATTAAGGAAGAAGAAGAAGTCAGCGAAGAAGTGATCGTCATCAGTGACGAAGATCAGATCCTCCCAGAGTCAGAAAGAATACTTGCCGACCGTGACCAACTTATTGCAAGCGATCAACTCCGTCTTAAGTCGCTTGAATCCAAAACAGTCCACGATCCATTTAAAAAGATTGCTGGCACCGACAACATCTTCCCAAATCACGAAAACGTTTCTGATCATGAGCCGATCGATTCAGAGTCCGATGTCGACGACGAGGATGACTTTGCGCCTACGCCACGTTATCTACACGACATCGACTACGAGGATGACGACGATCCAAGCTTCCTGAATGAATACGTTCTTGATGTGTATGACTACATGCGGACGCTGGAGCGCGAAAACTTTCTCGATAGGGACTTCCTGTCGAAACAGTCGGAAGTGACGGATCGTATGAGGTCGGTTCTTGTTGATTGGTTGGTTCTCGCGAATTACGAATACAAGATGACGCAAGAGACGCTGTTTCTCACGGTTGCTATCGTCGATCGATACTTGCAGGTATGATTACGAACGTTTGTAATGTTCGTCTAATTTCACAATTATGATTACGAATGTTTGTGCAACTTCACATTTATGATTACGAACGTTTGTAATGTTTGTGCAACTTCACATTTATGATTAGGAACGTTTGTAATGTTTGTGTAACTTCACATTTATGATTACGAACGTTTGTAATGTTTGTGTAACTTCACATTTATGATTACGAACGTTTGTAATGTTCGTGTAACTTCGCATTTATGATTATGAACGTTTGTAATGTTCATGTAACTTCACATTTATGATTACGAACGTTTGTAATGTTCGTGTAACTTCACACTTATGATTGCGAACGTTTGTAATGTTCGTGTAACTTCACATTAAGTTTCAATGTTTCGCTTTGTTGAGCTACATAATATGTTCACTTGATCAATTTTAATGTTGAAGTTCTCTTCTGATAGATAAAGAGATAGACAAAAAGTGTGGCAAGACAAAACATTGTATTAAGAATCTTATCTAGTGTATAAGTAATTTGAACTTGCCTTATTATGCTGATATTCAATTCTTTTAAAAATCATGCACTTAGTTTAAAGTTTTTATTCTTTTAGTTGTATATAGAATTCTACTTCCTTTTGACCTCTGATTTTTGCTAATTATTAATTTTTCTGATTTTAAAAGTTTATATTTGCGTCTTCTCTTCCCCATCATCTTAAATCAACATTGCAGTTTCCATTCTTTTTCTACAATAAAAATGAATGCCACACATTTACCTATAATTGAAATCAATGTAATTTAGATGGAAATGTCTTTCAGAAAGTGAACACTCCCAAGAATGAGTTGCAATTAGTCGGTGTGGCAGCGATGTGGGTGGCGTCCAAGTACGAAGAGATTTCAACTGTGGAAGTGGCCGAGCTTGTGCATCTGACCGATAGTTCTTACACGGCAGGACAAGTGCGTCGTATGGAATGCAACATTCTAAAAGTCTTGGACTTTCAGCTGAGCATTCCTCTTCAAATACAGTTCCTACGTCGGTTTACCAAAGCTGCAGGGGTAGGATACGTTTATTGTTGCTTTATTTATCTGGCAGATGCTCAGAGGTTTATGACTTTGAAACCTGTGCTGAATATTTTGTTTGTCCCTAGTTTGATATTTAATTGATGAACTGGAATTTGTGTGACTTCATTTTGTAAACTGAATTTTTGTTTCACACGTAGGAGAAGAAAATTTTGAATAATATTATTTATTTATTCCTTCATTCGTCCATTATATGCATTTATATGGCGCCTCTTCAAGAGGCGCTCACTACCTCAGCACGGCCAAATGAAACTGTCTTAAGATGAGAGAGGAAAGCCTGAGAAGAATTTTTACAAAGAGAGCTTAGGGTCAGAGGAATTCGATTCCAGGTTGAGGTTCCTCCCACCAAGAAAGCACGGTTCTGCATAGTGGAAGTACGAGCAAAAGGGACTGAGAGCAGACTTTGTTCAGTTGAAGGGAGCGGAAATTGTGAGAACTAAGAGTAGGGCTGCAGAGCTCACAAAGGCAGGCATGAGCAAGTTAAATCATTTTCATCAACTACTTTGCATTACTTAATTATGATAATTTATTTTGAAAATTTGTGTAACACTCTTCAAGGGGGCAAGTCACATGCGCTTCCAGCCTCAGCATGGCCAATTGAAATCATCTTAATATGAGAGAGGAATGGTAGTGAGAATTTATCCAGAAGCTGAACATTATGTGCTATGATTCATGGAGTAAATATTTTGGTCTGAAATCTGTAAATGGTTTGATGTACTTTTTAACAACATTTTTTTGTTTTAGGCAGATCCATTTCTACATGCTGTAGCTAAATACCTTATCGAGCTCGCACTGGTTCCTTATAACTTGGCTCATTACCCAGCATCTAAAGTTGCCGCTGCTGCCATCTGCTTATCGAATTCACTCATCGTACCAACATCCAACTATAGACCGTTCTGGGTGAGATGATCATGTGTTGACATTTTAAGAGTTAATGTGATGTAAATCCTTGAAAATTTCTCAAAGCCACGTCAAGGAGGCAGCTAATATCAAATCAAGTCTGCAGCTTGTGAAAGTGGAGGTAGTTGCTGCATGGTCGAGTCTGTGTGTGAAATGCAGACCATACATGCTAGCCTGTAATAATTTTTCGCTTATTCAACAATCCGGTTGACAGAATGCAACTGGTTTCACTGTACAACTATTTAGCCCAAACAATTCACAAGAATGCAGATCACAGAATACACAAATCTTGACTATACTAACAGAACAGACAGCCTGCAATAATTGTTGCTAATAGCATCCTGCAAAACTTGTCCGCCCTGTACGGGGCTCGAACTTGTTACCTCTTGCTCTCTACGCCAGCGTGTTATCCATCACTCTATAGCGTTTGTAGATTATGTTTATAAGGGAGACATAGATCTATATTTTAAGCAACCGGATGTGGTATCTCTTCCTGCTAGGCTCCCATAGGTCAACTCAACCTTCCATTCGGTAGATGGCATTGGTAAAATGATCAGTAGGATGGCAGTAGTAATGACGCTTTGCATGGCTCCCGATCGTTAAATTTGACTCCTGTAATTTGTTATCGTCCGTTCAAACTATGAATTGAAATCATTCTGCAGTTTGTCGAGTTGAACTTAAACTTTGATTGATTGTATGCATACTTGTTATAGCGCCCTTTTAAGATCCCTACTCAGAGGTGCTCCCGACTACAGAGCGGACACTGCATCGGAGTTTCATGTCGAAGCGTTGAGCAATTGCGAGTGAAGGACTTGCCCAGGGTCCCTGCACGGCGACTTGAGGTGGATTCGAACCTGCAACCCTTCAGCTGCAAGGCGAAGAACATATCCACTACACCACCGCGCCCCACGCGAACGAAGATATTATGAATAAAAACTGAGAAGTTTAATATCTTTGTAGAATGGAACAATGGTTTTCCACAGCAAGTATGAAGTAGAAGATCTGGCAGAAGTCATAAAGGAGTTGGCTGTCGAAGCCTTGAACATTGGACAGTCGAGGTTTTCTTCAGTCACGAAGAAATTTGCTACCTCAAAACTGATGCGTGCCAGTGTCTTTGTTCAGAATCGGTTGAAGGTCTTGCAGCAGATCATCAATGAGTTGTCGCAATGATGTATCTTTCACTGGACTGAGTGTTTGGTTTGGGACTATGTGAAACTACGCTCATTATCTGCAATATTAGCCAAGTAAAATCTGTCTTGAAGGCAATCTAGTATCTGATGTATGGATTTTAGTCAAAGTCATGTATTTCTTAGTAATTTTTGAAGGTTTTGTTATAATAGCAAACCATTGTAGCCTGTGATTTAAACATTTTTCTCATTGTAGGCAATTTTTTTAACTTTTTTAGGGTTTTGTTGTTGCCCAAACAAATTAAACAATGTCTGTGAAAGAAGCGTTTGGGAAAAGCTTATTATTTTGTTGACAGAAAATGATTATCCTAGTGCACAACTTAATGCATATACTGCTCGCAGGTAATTTTGCATTTGAGCTCTTTGACTAGTCAGCCTCTTGTTTGAGTTGCGGTTTTCTTAAATCTGAGCCAGTTTCCGGCTGACCGATAGGATAAACAATATGTGATGAAATGATTCCATAGGAGGTTCTTGTTGTTTGCATGTAAGAAATAGTAATAAATTGACTGGACCAATCAAGTGTTGCTTGCAGATTGTTTTGGAAATGTAATTTTGCGTTGCATAGGACTCGGAATTTTGTCAAGTTTTTGTTGGAAGAATTTTAACTTCAGTGAAATAAATTGGCTAAAATGCCTGTGCTCTGATAGCTAGTATTATAATTAGTTGTTGTCAAGTTGTGAGCAGTTGCCTGCTAAGTAAGCAGGGCTGTACTGGCAAACTTTTGAGGTCAGTATACACCGTATACCTGCATATACCCTTGCTTACAGCCCTGTAAGTAAGCTAGATTTGCCTACTGCAATACAACTCAATAAATGGATAACCTCTGCTTGAGCGTTTACGGAGAGTTTTTGCAATTTTAGCTAAGACTATAATTTATAATGGGCAGAAAATAGGTGTAGAGTAGACTAGCATTGCTTTGTTCCATGTGTTTCTGCAATTAACATTCATAGTCTATAACATGATATAGTTCTGTACAGTGCCTGGTCACGTTTGGCAATATGGACCCAAACACAACTGTTTGTTTGTTTATTTATTTATTAGCAATTTTAGATGGTGCCCCTTCAAGGCTATCTAATCAGGAGCACATGAGCAGATTGACAGATGACTTCGCTTTACAATGTGATTAATGGTTTATAAAATTAGGTTAGTTATTACACACAATATTTGTCACAGGGCTATTAGAGGTTGTCCAATCAAGCCACTCACAAATATTTTTGCATGAATGGCAAAAATGGTAACTGTTAAAAATTCAAACCTGGAAATCAAGAACATGGGTAATTGGGTATTTTCATAAGGTTTCTACACGAAAAAAATTTGGTTTCCATTTATGTATTATTAGTATCATTAATGGTCTTTTAGTGCAAAAAAACTGTTAAACTCCAACTACATGTAAGTACCGGTAGTTAAAAACAGGTGTCAATTTTCGCCATTTTTGGGAGGGTCACATGCCCCTCTTGTCCATATGTGCGGGCGCCCATGCTCGTCATAGTAGGTCTCTAAGTGACCATTTGCGGCCACGCTAATCAAAATACAGAATCTGATGTCTTAAAAGTAACACAGTCATGGTTGTGGAGCGACTATAACCTGCATTGTTTAAATCCTGAGTGCAGTACAGAAGTTGGCCTGTTGTTATGCTAATAGACTACGCTAAAATGCAACTAATAAGTAACAACTACAAGCGAACACGTTTTCAGAGATTAGAAATGCCACGGCGATTTACTAATGAAATACAGGAAGGACGAAGCATAAATGCGCTAAATAAGATCCAAGGCGCTCTAATGATTTACAAGACGCTCTTGCACAACGCGGTTGCACAAGCGCTAAAAATAGATCACCGGCTATTAGCTAAGCGATGACCAATAGCAGCCAGCGTGTATAAGTGCGCTACGTTGGTAATCGCTGACATTGCGTGAGTTGCTAAGGAAGGAGAGGCCATTGATTCGTGAAGTCGGTGGCAATTAATCGAAGTTTTCTTCGCATTTCAGCACAAATTCACGGCTATTCAGGTAATCAGATACGAAGAAACTTTACACTTAAAATGCCTGACATACTGCACTGCTCGATTATAAAGTTTCGGCCCGGTGTAGCGATTTACACCGGCTAAGGTAATTTTTCTTGTTCAGAGTAGATCTATTATTACGGTTCCTTTAAAAAAACTAGTACAGGTTATAAAAGATCGATGCATCGCGAAATAAACGAGATCGTAACACAAAAAAGACTGCAGACATAGTAGAAGCGACATTTGGTGAGAAACATACATGAGGAAAATCGTCGGTAACGCCCTACGGCTGAGGGAAGCCCTACTTACGTTGAGGGAAGTGAATTACCTGCGTACTTTCTTGCAGTGACTTCACGGGGAAAACCATTACATGCGTCTGCAAAATATATCATAGACATAGGGGCTCAGTATTAATTAAATGTCTGACCCGATCACCATCCTGGCGAAAAGTTCTGTTGCTTCCTGAGTTTCTTATTGATCTCGTAAGCAAGTTTTTGATAAAATGACAGAAGCTGTTGCAAATGCGCAATAATATCAGTTATGCACAGTCATCAAATTTTCATTTGAATAAACTAGGCATTCATTATTCATTCATTGGATGCATTTATATAGCACCTCTTTCAGGGGCTACTCAGAGGCGCTCCCAATCTCAGCACGGCCAAATAAGACTGTCTTAAGATAGAGAGGAAAACCTGAGAAGGATTTTTACAAAGTGAGCAAAGGGTCAGAGGAAGACCATTCCAGGTTGAGGGTCCTACCACAGAGAAAAAAACATGTATGCCATTCTTGATATAAATTTTGGTTGATATTACTGCATAAAAGGCTTAAATCTTGAATATCAGACTTCATGGAAAGGACCAAGTTGTTTGAAATGTGGGATGACTGAATTGAAAACAAGCGGTTACATTCAATTAGAATTTGTTGATTGCTCAGAATCAGATGCTTTTGGAAAGTTCCCAACACTTCCTATCAGCTCTAATGAAATGATGAGCGATTTCAAGTACTTAGACTTTGAAGCACTTGCAAAAAGTGTGGCTCAATTTATGTCTGATTCATATAATTGTTGTAAGTGGCCCTTTGCAGTCTCGACTTATAGTATGGTTTAGCTTTATTAAGTACTGGTTGCTTTCTATTCATGCTTGTTCAAAGAAGTCCTTTCTAAAGAGTCCCGCCAATAGGGTCATTTACAAGTTGTATAAGTGTCTGAGTCGACACATGTGACTTCTGCGAGACATAAATTCATTTCATGTGCTCTTCATGCAGCTTCCTGAATGTGAAAAGGGCTTTCATCAAGACTGCTTCACTTAAGCGAATCAGAACATAATTCTGCTCCCAAAATCCTTGGTTTTTTGTGTGTAGTACTTGTCTTACATGACATCTTTTAATTGAGCATTGAACCTTTCAATTTTATTTTACTTATTCATCATTAGGGTGTTAAAATACATGTGCCTGGTCTGTTGATTGTTACTTTGGTGGTAGATATGGTTTAGAAAGGTTCGAGAATTAATTACAGTTTTATGTTCCAGTTATTCATGAACAAGGAATGTTCAATAAATATTTTGGCATCAGACTTTGTTGTTTAATGATATGTAAAGGCAGTACTTGATGTTGACAGCATGTCTACATTTTCATTTTATGATGCCAGGTTTACCGTTAGGCTAAACAGCTTCAGGTTTGAGCATCCCAGCCTGCGGGCCTCAGACATTTCAAATATATTAGACGAATGTTGAAGCTATCTAAAGTATGATGTTTGTTTTCATGGTATACCACACATTAAAACCTATAATATTGGGGATCCATAGACTGATTGTAATTTAACTGCCATGAAGTGAAGAACAGAAGCAGATTCAGTTCCCAATACCGTCCCAAAGGTCCATTCAGCCTATCATGCGCTAGTTGGCAATGATGAAATGAGTGGTAGTCGGACATGATGACACGATAAGTTAAAAATTCGACTCCTGTAATAACTTGTGATCGATGATTACATTACTGTTTGTAGTCATACTCCAGTCGTAGTTTGAAGTTGTGAAGAAAAATTCATGTGATTATTAATTATAATAGAGATCAGAACAACCAAACATGTGATAAATATACACTCAGTAAATGCATTCATTTGAAAATTATTTGAAATTTTTCACTTTTAGGCATTATTAATAATTAATTAAAAGTTATTATAATGTAGACTTGAGTGCTTTTAGACCAGCTGGTGAATTTTTTATGAGGTGTCTCTAAGCTTTATGTAGATTTGGGCATCACTAAGTCTAAATCCGGTGTGTGAGTGTTTAGCTACAGCTTAGGACCTCCGGTGTAGTCAGTGCCAGCTATACAATTTCAGCAGACGTCTGGGTCATGTGATTTATTCAGCAGGTGAAAAATTAGGTTTAAAAAGATATTAAAATTTCCACAGAATTGTTGGCAGATCAAAAGTGATGTTGGCAGTATTTCAGATGACCTGCGGCAACCTATGGTAATGCCACCACTGGGTGTAGGTGCGTGTGTGGTATGTGTATATGTGCGTGTGTTGTGCTGGTCTAATTGGCAAAGTGTTTGTTAGTCATTCTTAGACTACATCTGCATTCTAATATGCACTCGGAGTGTTGTAACCTCTGGCTAATATTTCTACCTCTATTTAAAATACATTTCATTATGCACACTTGATCAAGCAGTTTACTTGTTTGGCATCTATAGGCTTAAAAGTTGTGACACACTTCTAAAGAATGTTCTTGTGAATTTCGTTATTGTTGTGTATGACTCTTCTTGGCTTGAGAAACAGGAAGCTAAAAAAATTGCACCAGATTGTTTGAAAGCTTGCCATGAACTTTCATAACATTGAGCACTGCATAGGAATCCAATTCAAATGTCCAAGTGCATTCTTGCATACCATCTTTTATATTACGTTGGCTTGTCTTAGCCTACATGCAACTATATATTCAATTTGGCTCAATTTGTTCAACCAGTCAGGCATATGACAATTTTATGCAGCGACAGCAACATAGGAATACAACAGGAGGACTCAGAAGGGACCAGGTCGCATACGCCATGCGTATCATGGAACGATGGCAATGATCGACATTTATGTGTTTATATATAATTATATATACACACATAATGTTACATACATGTATTGTATATACGAGAATTTATAAAGCACCTCTTACAGTACTGGTTATTCAGAGACGCTCTCAGCGTGACAGCCCCTGAGGAAATAAGAAAGACTTCAAGCAGCGAAGGGCTGAAGATGACACGTATTTCCTGTAATGTCCTGTATAAGATCTTGCTTCTGATAGTGAGTCGGAAGTCATTCCACATATAAGGGCCTACAATAATATTTGACATTATATATGCATATTGTATATCTATGTGTATATATGTAATGTATATTTCCACTTTCAAAGTTTCCTTCAAAGCTTCATTTGCTACATCTGACCAGTCAAACTTTGTTTCATGACTCTCAATTCTTTTGCCATGGCTGGGCTGGGAGCGCCTCTGAGTAGATTTCTTTAAGGGGCGCTATATAAATCCATATAATGAATGAATGAACTTATCTTCAAACACTTTTTACCATTTAAGCTGTATGTTATTTTTGCATAAACTTGTGAAAGTAAATACATGTACTGTATCTGTTGTTGACTTTCTGTGTTAGACATGGCAAATCGAGGCGCACCTGGACAGGGTGAATCGTTGTTTCGTATTCCACCGTACTACTATGTCCACGTGTTGGATCAGAACACCAACGTTACTCGACTGGAAATTGGGCCAAAGACGTACATTCGTCAAGACAATGAACGGTAAGCGTTTTTTTCCATTCTAAAGTTTCTTCCCTCCAAATGTTTCTTCAGTATGCGCGATTTAAGCTGAAACTTTTCTGCTTTCCAGGAGCAACTGAAATGGAAATAATATCGTACAATCTATGCCTTTATTACGTGTGATTAGTCATTTCTTTTTATAATGGAATAATTTATAAATAGTGCTTATAATTTATTATATGTAAATATGTAATTGAGAAATCTCTAAAATTTTGGTGTTTTTATTTTGACGTGTATGTTTATTGGAAAATCGTAAAAACAATTTTTGTCTTGTGATAATTTTCTTTTGTGTTTATTAAAATTGAAAAGATGCAGATGAAGCTATTGTTTTTGTACACAGTGTTGTCCTCGGTCCGGAGCGTATGATCACGGTGCCACCCAGGCATTACTGCATTATCGAGAATCCTGTTATCCGAGATAAGGACAATGATATTGTCCTTGACAAAAGCGGCCAGGCTAAGCTGAGCCATGCCGACCAGGATATTCGTCTTGCTCAGGAGCCGTTCCCTCTTTGGCCGGGTGAAGCCCTTAAGCAGCCGCTCACACCACTGAAGGTGGTCGTGGCTAACACTGCGCTTCGTCTGAAAGCAGTCCTGGACATTGAGACGGAAGATTTAGAGAAGAGAACTGCGGGGGATGAATGGCTGTTCGAAGGACCAGGTATGCGTAGTTGCTTTCTTCTGGACAAATTTGAATTTTATGACTTTTACCGTAAAATAAAGATTTAGATCTCAATTGGCGAAGACATGAAAAAAGAAAGCGACATGTTTAGTTCTTCTGTAGGATAGTTTGGAATTGGCGTGCTTGTAGATATGTGTTGGATGATCTGATAAAATTGACTTAAATTGCCAGAATACCTATTTGAGCACAAGAGACTTGCAATAACGCCCTTATAAGACCACTTCTGCTATCATGTAATCAAGTAGGTGTGTCCAGAAATTTATTTAAGGGTAGCAGATAAACTTGCAACGTTTGTAAAGTGGTTCTTGATGAGAACTGATTGATGAGTTTCTGTAGTGAATTTTACTCTTACTTAAATTTTAATTAATTGAAAGGTTGTAAATTATCTTCATGGATGGCGATAAATATGAAGTGGAGAAAGCATCCTTCCATGGTCGGTGATTAGCAGATTTCTCGGTCAACTGATATGTCAACAAATGCATTCTTTGCTTACATGCGACGCTTCATTGCAAGAAAGTGGATATCAGACTGTCTCGATTTACTCTAAACATTGTCGTCGTTCATTTTCAGGCACATACATCCCACGAAAGGAAGTTGTTGTGGAAGAAATGATTCAGGCGACAGTCATTAAGCCAAATCAAGCAATAAAGCTGCGTGCTCGCAAGGAATGCATTGATCGCGAAGGTCACCAGCGAGTGACTGGAGAGGAATGGCTCGTCAAGAAGACGGGAGCTTACCTGCCAGGAGCGTACGAGGAAGTGGTTGATGTTGTCAATGCCTATGTCTTAACGGAAAAGGTAACGACTTATGAATGCTCTTGGATTTTATTTGTATTTATTTGTGTTCAATGCTTTGAGCAAGTTTGTATTTGATACCAACCAAGGGTATAGGATTTCCGATATACCATTTGTTACACGTTGGTTGGTAAAGGGTTAATCTTAGATACCTTTTGAGCGATGTGTTGTTCAAAGGTAAAAATCTTGCTTCAACTGCAGGTGTGTTACAATCGAACAGTCTGTTGGAATTTAACGTATTCATGCGGAGCGGGCATTCATTTAGTGGGAATGCATCTTGTTTTAGAATGGCAATGGGTACATTGTTAAATTTTGTTTTTTTGCTATGGCAGTGTTTTTAGGAAAGCTTAAGAACTGTTTAGTTCCACTTATGAGCTGGTGTTCATCGCTAATGTTTGCAGAATTGATCCAGCTGTTTAAATTGGAATATTTTTTAAAGCATTTTTCGAAGAGATTTGTGTAATTAATCATAGGCGGAGACCTGGGCCGAGAATTGGGGGTGACGGAAAGACGCGAGATTTTCCGAAAAATTTCTGACGACCGGCGAAATCTCGGGAAAAAATTTCTATTTTCGCCGCCAAAAAAGTTGATGATTTTTTTTTTTTTTTTTTAGTCATCCGGCCAAAATCTTGCAAAATTTTTTTCCCGCCGCCAAAAAGGCTTGGCGCTCAAACATTGGGGGGGGACAAATGCATGGGCCGTCCCCCCAACACTTTTATTGGGGGGGGACCATCCCCCCCTGTCCCCCCCTAGGTCTCCGCCCATGTAATTAATCCATGTGGTTTATTGGAATGTTTTCTAAGCGCATTTTGTTTAGGGAAGACAACTCACAGACCAGTTTCATTGTAAAAACCCTCACCTAGTGAGAGAGGAGAGTTCGGTAAGTCGCTCAATAAATATTGGCAGCAGAATAACATATGACACTGGTGATCATTTGACTCGAGAAAGAAGGGAACACCTGTCAAATTAGGTACATGTTCTTTTGTGGTATTCATGCTACTTTCGACATTAAAATAAAGCTAATTGCACGAAATTAGGATTGGTTTGCAACTTTAGAAATCTGTAAGCCTGAGATATCTGTAAGTATCTTCCTGCCAAGATGTGGCTTTGTTGTTTTGATTGCTGTATGTGTGTGCTTATGCTCTTTTGTTTTCAGAAAGCTTTGCACATGAGATCAATAAGAACATTCAAGGATGACTTTGGTGTGACTCGCAAAAACGGAGAAGAATGGCTGATAAAGTTCTCGATGACAGAAACGCACATACCGAACGTCTACGAAGAGGTAATGCTTGTTTGGTTTTCCATGCATGAATGATGACACTAACGGCACAGGTTTAAATCTTAATTTCTCTAATGGGACTGCATTAAACACTTAGTGCCGATCATTGGAACTAAGTGCAAATTTAGTTAAGTTGCTGTATGGGATCAGTTGGGTGTAATAAACTACAGCAGTAATATTGTGAAGTCCGCTGTTGGAGTCCCATCTTTTTTATGTTTAAATTGTTTGTCTGAATTAGCATATGTAGAGCGAGTTCTGACGTATTGGGGTATATGGTAACATGTAACCGGGACTGCATTGTTAACTGCAAATGTGCAAGAGTAGTAATGGACCAGTGAGAAAAATAAGAGAAGCTGCTGCAAGTTTTAGCCTCCCTCAAAGGCGACCACCTTCCTGGTGTCATTGGATGCTGCAAGCAGCACGTTAGACAATGCTATGTCTAACTTCCAAGTAATGTGCTTTTGTTTCTGAATGCTATTGTTGTAGGTGATTGGTGTGGTCAACATAACGACCCTGAGTAACCGACAGTACTGCGTGATCGTGGACCCATGCGATGACAAGGGCAATCCACAGCTTGGCCGCAGGAAGCTGATCAAGGGAGAGAAGTCTTTCTTCCTTCTACCTGGAGAACGTCTGGAGAAGGGCATTCAGAACATCTATGTCCTTGGTGAAGATGAAGGTCTGATTCTGAGAGCCAGCGAAGGCTTCACTGATAAGGTTTGCTTTATTTTATATCCATTAATAGCAACTCTGCCACTGGCTGCACTCTGCCTGTGCAAGTCCAAAGCCTGGGTAAAGGAGGAGGGTGACGCTAATGGTCCTTGTTATCATGCAGTGTCATTAAACTGCTACTATAGCCATTAGCTTTATTCAAAAGATCAACCAGTAGCAAATTTTGTGAATGTAAAAAACGAAAAGTCTGTTTGAAAAATGCCTCAAAGTCGCTATTTCTCGTTGGCTTTCAGTAATTTGGATCTCTGATGGCTCTTTACCTTGCAAATGACTAGCCACGCCTCCAATTCACATTTCTTGGTGAACTTGCACACATTGAAAATGATTGTACATAATAATAGTTCTTGACTATTTGTCTGGGCTCTATTGGACATAATTATTTGCTTTTAATTTTATTTCTGCAACGTTTTACTTTGTGCAGATTTTCTTCTGGTCAATGTTGTATGGAAATGTTTTTTCAAATTATTTATTTATTCATTCTGGTCTAAACTTTTTGGTTAATATTGAACAGTCATTGAATGCATAATGTGAATGCGAATTTTTTCCTAAATTTACTTACAAATCAACATGATGCATCTGCATGCAAATTTTTGGAAAGTATAAGGCAGGGTTGTTGGTACCTATGGCTAGGCTGTAATTTGATGTTTTTGCAAAACCGGTAGTTGGGTTTAAATAGTGACTTCAGCATAAAAAATATAATTATGCTTACAATTGTCTTGTGCTGTTTCAAGTTAAAGTTGTGTGGTTCTTACATTGTTTCCTAGCAAGATTCTATTGTCTTGTGTGGTCCTCGTCACTGTTGATGGTTTTATTGAAATGGTGTTTAGGATGGAGCACGCAGTCCCGGTGACAAGTGGATGATCCGAGGTCCAGGGGAGTACGTGCCACCAGTTGAAGTCGAAGTCGTTGCGAAGAGGACGGCAATTCCACTTGACGAGAACGAGGGAATCTACGTGCGCAACACGAAGACGGGAAAGGTTCGAGCGGTCATCGGGGAGACGTTCATGTTGAACCAGGATGAGGAGATGTGGGAGAAGGAGATTCCGGTACCAGTGGAGAATCTCCTTGCTGGTGAACGTGATCCCCTTGCGGACCGCGGTCACACGCGGCAGAAGGAGGAACCGACGAAGGTGAGGGACAGGACGAAGGTGATCGCGTTCAGGGTTCCTCACAACGCGGCGGTTCAGATTTACGACTTCAAGGAAAAGAGAGCCAGGTGAGTCTCTCATACTCTCCTTGTTGTCGTTCGTGCTAATGCATGATGTGCAGAATTTGTTAACTCTATTTGGTTGTGTCACTAAATATATTGTGCAGGATTTGTATTCTGTATATTGGGGCATTTTGAACCTTCGTATTGTCACAAGTATATTTGGAGGTTTGGTTAGTTTACTTTGCATAGTGCGTACTCACTTGTGTGTGTGTCCTATGCTGTACAAATGTGGAGGTTTGTAGCAGCACCTTTTTAACCAGCATTTCAGAGTGATATTTGTTTTCTTTAGATCATTAATAAAAACTGATGCTTTACTGAACCAACCTTTTGAGTTGACTTGCTTTCTGTCTTTCTAGCCTGTCTTGTATAGGCATGCTTTTGGTAGAATTATTCTGTCTTGACCTAGCGAGTGATTGTAGCAAAGTTAATGTCTCTTCTGTATGTTTAATGCTCGTGTTAAATCCACATTAATTTCTTACAATTTTTGTCTGATTTAACTGCATGGAAAAACCTGAGGCATGACTTGCGACCCGTGGTTTAACCCCTGAAGCTGTCCAGTGTTGATATAATCAGTAATTGCAGCTTAAGGAAATTGCATCTTTAAAATTCGCTTGAACTTTCTATAATTTCCTCTTTTTCATGGCTTGGGAAGATGCTAGGTAATGTCCTTGTTCAACTTTCAAAGTTTAATAAAATTGGAAAATTGTAACAAGTTGAAACTTTTCTTTGCTTCCATTGATTAGTCCAGTTAGCCAAGAGCTCTCTAAGCAACAGAAAAGTTCCATAAGGTCAGTTACATTGCATCTGACTGGATTTTTTATGTCTATAGTCTATTATCTTAATATAATGACAAGTGCAGCCATTATCGTAAGGCATAAGGTATTTAGCAATAATCAAATCTTCTCGATCCACTTTTTTGCTTGAAAATTGACATCTGGTTCAATCAAATGGTTTGCATAAGTTTACATTGTGTTTGTGGAATGCAGTTTACTTAGAAGCAAAATCATAAATAGGCCACACTTGTGTCTTGTGATAACGGTGCACTGTAAAAAACTCCATCAAGAGAATCTCTTTAGCTTCTTGATATGGGTTATGGAATTGAAATGCCAGATTTCTGCAAAAAAATAAAAGCTGCTTGCTGAACTATCTACTATCAACTGATATAGTGTTTGTTTTCGTTGAAGTGAGCAAGAAGGAGAGTAGTAGATAAATATGTTGAGAGGCTGATGCAGAAAGAGCATTCAAAATTCTTAGTTAAATGTTTTTATTGGCCTGGTGACATGGACTGTTGCATTTTTCCATGCTGTTGACCCAGTACTAATTGGTAGAGGCTTCTTTTAAATTTATCAGCACCGATTTTTAATTCATTTGTCTATAATTATATGTTTGCTCAACTCAGCTAGATGAAAAAACGCATGTGTGAATTCTATGCATAGTAGTGCTACTGTTGTGTTTGCTGCGTTCTCTAGATGCTTTGAGTACCATTAATTACGGTAGTATAAGTGTTTTCGCTGCTATTAATAAAGCTCTGTTCTGCAGTTGCTTTATTAAATATTTTAGACTTTTTATTGGTCTCTGTTTTACCCGTTGGTTCTTTTGGGTCATTCCACGTCAAATCAACCAAAATTCAGAAACATCCCCACCACACCATCTCAGAATTTGATTATATTTTGTCAGTTTGTAAACCAACATATCTTAGGAACCTATGCAAAATTTTAGCTCAAAATGTTGAATGGTCTTTGAGATATGACCCTTTTTATAGTGGGGGGGGTAGCGGCAGCTCGCGACGACTTAATTCTGAGGCGTTTTTGATCGCTAATAACTCAGGAAGTATGCTAGCTAGCTCTATAAAATTTTCACAACATTAGCAGTCTTATGAGTAGATTCTGAAAATTGTAAAATTTTACAGTTTGAACCATTACTCATGAGCCCAGCTCAGTCTGAAAATGACATTTTGTTCATTTCGACAGTATGAAAAGTGATATTTGAACAACCACAACTTCATTGGTATTAAATATAAAGTCCCAGGACTTTTTGGGTTTGTAATGGGCCTTGTGATGAATAACCTGGCAAATTCTGAGGTATTTTAAATGCTAACTTGATGTGTTAGACCATCCTGAAAACTGCACAAAGTGAAAAGTAGGTCATCTGCCGATTGAAATATGGCCATGTGGGATAGGTAGCACAGTTATGTGCTACACACCATTAAAAAGGTCTTGAAAAGTACTTTCATAGGATACCAATTTCATTTTGCTTCCGTGATGCCTTCCGTTTCAAAATTCCAGTTGAAAAACGAAGTTTTTTTACATTCGGGAGAAAACGACATGATCTGCAAAGTTTGGACTGTCATATCTAGGCCAGGAAATGAACCAGAGGACTTATATTTCTTTCATTTATTCAGTTTGTTGTACTCTTTCTAAATATACAAAAACATTGGTGGTAGTATTGGTTGTTTTTAATTTATGAATGTGTAAATATTGCACAAATGCCAATTTTCATCTATTCGGACATGTATAATTGGGTATGTATCTCAGATATATGTTCTTATATGGCCATGTGGGATAGGTAGCACAGTTATGTGCTGCATACCATTGAAAAGGGTTTGAAAAGTACTTTCAAAAGATGCTAATATCATTTTGCTTCCATGATGCCTTCCATTAAAAAATGCCAGTTGAAAAACGGGTTTTTACACTTTCGGGAATAAATCACGAGAAAACAACACGATCTGCATAGTTTGGACTGCCCTATTTAGGCCAGGAAATGAACCAGAGGACTGATTATTTTTTCATGTGATCAGTTTGTTGTACTCTTTTCAAATATGTAAGAATCTTGGTGGTATCATTGGTGGTGTTTAATTTTTAAATTTGTAAATATTGCACAAATGCCAATTTACATCTATTCGAACATGTTTAATTGTAGGCCTATATATATCTCAGATATATGTTCCTATATGGCAATGTGGGATAGGCAGCACAGTTATGAGCAGCACACCATTAAAAGGGCTTGAAAAGTACTTTGATAAGATACAAACATCATTTTGCTTCTGTGATGCCTTCTGTTACAAAATTCCAGTTGCAACACATGTTTTTACATTCTGAGATATTCATATATATGTCGAATTGATGGAAATTGGCATTTGTGCAATATTTACAAATTTAAAAATTAAACACCACCTATGATACCACCAAGATTCTTACATATTTGAAAAGAGTACAACAAACTGATCACATGAAAAAATAATCAGTCCTCTAGTTCATTTCCTGGCCTAAATAGGGCAGTCCAAACTATGCAGATCGTGTTGTTTTCTCGTGATTTATTCCCGAAAGTGTAAAAACCCGTTTTTCAACTGGCATTTTTTAATGGAAGGCATCATGGAAGCAAAATGATATTAGCATCTTTTGAAAGTACTTTTCAAACCCTTTTCAATGGTATGCAGCACATAACTGTGCTACCTATCCCACATGGCCATATAAGAACATATATCTGAGATACATACCCAATTATACATGTCCGAATAGATGAAAATTGGCATTTGTGCAATATTTACACATTCATAAATTAAAAACAACCAATACTACCACCAATGTTTTTGTATATTTAGAAAGAGTACAACAAACTGAATAAATGAAAGAAATATAAGTCCTCTGGTTCATTTCCTGGCCTAGATATGACAGTCCAAACTTTGCAGATCATGTCGTTTTCTCCCGAATGTAAAAAAACTTCGTTTTTCAACTGGAATTTTGAAACGGAAGGCATCACGGAAGCAAAATGAAATTGGTATCCTATGAAAGTACTTTTCAAGACCTTTTTAATGGTGTGTAGCACATAACTGTGCTACCTATCCCACATGGCCATATTTCAATCGGCAGATGACCTACTTTTCACTTTGTGCAGTTTTCAGGATGGTCTAACACATCAAGTTAGCATTTAAAATACCTCAGAATTTGCCAGGTTATTCATCACAAGGCCCATTACAAACCCAAAAAGTCCTGGGACTTTATATTTAATACCAATGAAGTTGTGGTTGTTCAAATATCACTTTTCATATTGTCGAAATGAACAAAATGTCATTTTCAGACTGAGCTGGGCTCATGAGTAATGGTTCAAACTGTAAAATTTTACAATTTTCAGAATCTACTCATAAGACTGCTAATGTTGTGAAAATTTTATAGAGCTAGCTAGCATACTTCCTGAGTTATTAGCGATCAAAAACGCCTCAGAATTAAGTCGTTCGCGAGCTGCCGCTACTCCCCCACTATAAAAATGGTCATATCTCAAAGACCATTCAACATTTTGAGCTAATATTTTGCATAGGTTCCTAAGATATGTTGGTTTACAAACTGACAAAATATAATCAAATTCTGAGATGGTGTGGTGGGGACCATTGGTTGATTTGACATGGAATGACCCTTTTGCATACTTCATTCTAAAGTTATTATTCTGTGCTATTATTGGTCATTTACGACGTCGTTTCTTAAGTTGATTCTTAAGTATTCTTAAGTTGTTTTGAATTGTATAGTGACCAATGTTAGTACTTTCATTGTTTACTGCTCTGCTATAAGTTGCTTTTGAAAGGTGCAGTGGTTTATACAGACAGGCGCTTGCATGTGATGCTTGTGTACAGTATTTGTTTGCTGAGCCACTGGACAATGAACACAGTATTTAAAATGAGTGTGCAATTCTTGGAACAATGTAGGGATTGCCTGTGTTCACTACACCTGTATGTAAACAACATTTCATGGCATTGCTTTCTTTGGTCTTGTCAAGGATCTGAATTGGCCAATATTGGCTTATTCTCTAATCTCTATGCACTTGAGGTGGCTCTTAGAAAGTTTTCGATATTGACCTTGAGTTTTTTTGTTGATATTGGCTGTATAATAGTAGTGTATATAAATTCTGCCATTACAATATTAAATCTTGTGTGGACATTCGTTACGTTTATTGCATGAAAAAATGAAATAAAAGATTCAAAAATAAAATACGAAAAAATTGATTTTTTCATATAAAAACCGATAAAACTTTTGAACAACTATGGCACACGGTGGACTAGCAGAAAAGTGTTGAATTGTTGTTGGCAATCGATTGTTTTACTTGCCTTCTGAACTAAACCTTGCAGGAATTGGTTTACTTTACTAAACATTACTTTACTAAGCATTTCAGTAGCTCTCTTTCCAGCTGCATGTTCACCTCTTCAGTCTAGTCTGCTGTCCACAGCTTTTTCTTGTTATGATACTTCTGCAGATTCCTTCACTTGCATGGATTTCCGCTTGTAGATTTTTCTCTTTCATGGACTGCACTGTTAACAGTTTCACAAGAAATCAGTGAATCTTGTTGGTATGCTGCAAAGTGTTATCATTTGCACCGACAGTTGATATTGTTATGCACTCGAGATGTACAGCTTACTGCTGACTTTGTTATGTGAATTATCGTAATTACAAGTTCGCAAGCCAGATGCTGTTTGAGCAGGGTCAAAACAAAATTTTTTTAGCTTGCTTTTACTTTTAGATTTTTCCTTGTGTTGCTTTTACTTTTTAGCTGTTTGCTTGTGTTGCGCTTCTTTTCAGTTTGACCTGATGTTGGATTGTTTGTTTTCAGGGTTGTATTTGGTCCTGAGTTGGTGATGCTTGGTCCTGACGAGCAGTTCACGCAGCTCAGTTTGTCGGGTGGGAAGCCAAAGAAGCCGTTCCAGATTCGGTCGCTGTGTCTTCTGCTCGGTCCAGACTTCTGCACGGACATCGTTGTCGTGGAAACCGCTGACCATGCTCGTCTTTCACTCCAGCTGTCCTACAATTGGTCAGTTTATGAATTTTGATCTTTTATTGTTTCAGATGCTGTTCAGTTATTGTATTGTATTGTATCTATAAATTTATAAAGTGCCTCTCACAGTGCACACCAAGCAGAGGCGCTCCCAGTGCGATAGATACGGAGAAAAGAAAGTAGTTTTAAGGTAGAGAAAAGAAAGTAGTTTAAGATAGAGAAAAGAAAGTAGTTTTAAGATGGTGGAAATATGTGATTCGGGTACCGGTTAATAGCAAAGGACATGCCAATGGAGAGGAAAGTCAATGGAGAGAGCTAATTCCAAAGCGTAGGACCAACAGAGGCAACGCTTGAGTTTTGGCCAAAGCAGTCATTGCTTGCAGGACTAGGAGATCATGTGTTTGCTCTACATACCTCTTTTAGTGTTTGATTTGTAACTTAAATGGTGCTTGATTTCTTGAGATTAATTTTGTCATCGGTTGAATCGTAGGAAAGTGTAGTGAAACATTTCTATTTCCTTACGATTCTTGTAATAATAATAATAATAAGACGATTTATATAGCGCCATAGCTCAGCTTAGGCCAAAGGAAAGGGCGCTGTACATGAGATAAAAAAGCAATTTGTCTTTGTTAAATATTACAGTTTTCAGTTTTGGGTGTTAGTTTGACATGTGAAGTTTGAATTTTAATTTTGATCTTTGTAATATGCTTTTGAATATTTTAACTGCTTAAGCAGTGAATACAGTTTCTTGACAGCTGGGTGTTTTGGCAATGTTTGAATTGCAGGCATTTTGATGTGGTAAATAAAGATGATGAGAAGGAAGCGGCCAAACTGTTCAGTGTTCCTGACTTTGTCGGTGATGCATGCAAGGCGATTGCTTCGAGAATTCGTGGATCTGTGGCTGCCGTCCAGTTCGACGACTTCCACAAGGTCAGCAGACTCAATTGTCAACGGAAATGTATTGTTTATATCAGTTAATGCTAGCACTTTGTGAAATGAAGCACGCATTTTGGATGTGCTTTCAGAGTATGACTCCAATGAATGTTTTAAGGATGTTGTTGCTTGTGTTGTTTGGTACGTCATTACTCAAAAAAATATGGTTTAGATTGTAATTATGTATATGTAATTAAAAATTAATATGACGAGTCTTGTTGGATCAATTTGAAATAATTTTTATGTTCATCACCCTTGAAGTGGTAAGAAGAAGATTGACTGTATCGATCTTATAAGTACTTTTCAAATAACCTCGTCTGATTACTTCTCATCTCTGCATCTTTCTTGAGACTCCAATTCGAAACACTATATACACTTTAGAATTCTGCATCTACATGACATTTGTAGACCTATATTTTCACTTCATGATCTTGTACTTTGAACCTAATTAATAGGTACAAGAGGGTATCATCTTGAGGTTGCTAAAGTATTTGCTATAAGCATGTTAGCATTTGTTTCTACATTGTTTAAAATCGTCTATTAATTTTGAAGCAAAACAAAACTGTGAAAAAAATAAAAAGACGCTTGCACATAGAATTAACATTTTGTTTGTCTTTTGTTAATTCTACAGCACTCTGCACGGATCATTCGATCGTCTGTGTTTGGAATCGACGACAATAAGAAGGTGAGGGATAAGTTCGTCTTTCCTCAGAACAACCTCGTCATCACGAGCATTGACGTCCAGTCCGTGGAACCAGTGGACCAGAGAACTCGTGACTCGCTTCAGAAGTCCGTTCAGCTGGCCATTGAAATCACGACCAATTCACAGGAAGCTACAGCCAGGTGAAGAAGAGGCTTGTTTTTTATGCTCCTTTTATATATATATATGCCTGGATGTGAATGTTAACCCTTTGCCGATGGAGGGTATAGGATTTACCATACTGTTTACTACACTTTTTTGGTAAAGGGTTAAAAGGTTGTGGAGTTTTCATCCTTTTATTGCTTTGATGCTTGACAGTTGTGTCGTTTGAGCATTGGAGGAGTGAAGATTGTGATAAATCCTTGTTTTCACAAGAAGACCGCTAGTGATAATTTAATGTTGTTTCAGGGGCATATTTCTGAAGTTTGGATATGTGGCTGACTACTGTACTGTCCAAAGTTCACACAAGACTTTATCAAAACATAGTACAAATTTCATAGCTGCAAAAACATTGAGGATGCAATGAAATATCATGAATTTGAACAACTGTATGGCAGACCCAAATTACGAACTTGTTGATGTAACAAAACTTTTCTAAGTTTCTGGTTGCGTTAATTTACTTATGTGTATAACGGTTTCTTTTAGACATGAGGCTGAACGTTTGGAGCAGGAGGCAAAGGGAAGACTGGATCGACAGAAGATCAGTGATGAGGCTGAAGCAGAACGTTCTCGTAAAGAGCTGCTTGAGCTCCAGGCCAACAGTGCGGCTGTGGAGAGCACAGGACAAGCGAAGGCTGAGGCTCAGTCTCGTGCCGAGTCGGCACGAATTGAGGGAGAAGCCGCAGTTGAACAAGCGAGACTGAAGTCGCAGGCCATGAAAATTGAAGCTGTAAGTACGAGTGTTTGATAGTTTCTATGTAGTTATTTTTTGCGTGCTTGAGACAATCATTTGGATCACTCAAAGTTTAGTTATCATATCATGTACTTGTAACACAACTTCTACTTCATGCAAGCGATTGCTCATCTGATTGGTGCTTCTATGTTCTTCAATGTAGCCACCTTTTAAGTAATTTACAGCCCTGATTCTATATATAGTATGTATAAATGCATTCATGTTTTCTTTGTCCAATATTGTCTGATAAAACATGAAAAAGTTAAGCACACTGAGGCATGGTTTGCAAGTCTCTTACATTGAGGTTTATTATTGCAAAACAAAGTAAATTATTATTTCTGCATTTAGTAAGTTTGCTATCTAATGACAAAGCATGATTTGGTGTTGCCTTGAAGCCGGAGGGTTCGAGGTTCGAATCCACCTCATGTCGCCGCATAGGGACCTTGGGCAAGTCCTTCACTCGCAATTGCTCAGTGCTTTGGCGTGAAACCTCGATGCAGTGTCTGCTCTGCAGTCGGGAGCGCCTCTGAATAGGGTGTTTGAAGGGGCGCTATAACAAGTGCACATACAAACAAACTTAAACTTTTTTGCTATTTTAGGAAGCGGAATTGGAGCGTCTGACGCACGCACGTGACGCCGAAGTGAAGTATTCGAGGGAGCAGAATGAAATCGAAATCTCAAAGACTAGAGACCTTGCTGAAATTGAGACGGAGAAATTCAAGAACATGGTGGAGGCAATCGGAACCACGACGCTGCAGGCCATGGCAACTGCCGGACCAGATCTACAGGCGAGTAGTTCTAAGCTAATCCTCTTTTTCTGATCTATTAACCAGATGTGGTTTTCTAACACGGATGCTATTTAAGTGACTTAAATTTTATTATTGGTTTTCTTTTCTGTCTATCCTTTCTCTCCCAAATAGTTCCATAGATGTCTGTTATGATTTTTAGTCTGTTATGATTTTTAGTTGTATGCTATGAGTATTGAATGGCATGTTTTGATTTTTTATGATTGTACACGTTATATTCTGTTCTCATCCAATGTTCCCGCAGTGCGTTTGCAGGCGGTTCAATAAAGTACATACTTACTCACTTGAAGCTTGCATTGTCGGACAGGCTACATGTAGATCAGTGTTTAAAAAACACCTGGAATCGGAATTTTCAGGAACTGAATTTCAAATGTGGATCGTTGTAATGGCAAAATTTAGTTCTAGAACACTTAGTAAGATAATTATGGAGATTGCACTACTGGTGGTCATAATGTAGTGTTTGTTTACATGCATGCAGGTGAAAATGCTACGGGAATTGTGCATGAAGTGGACACTAGTAATGTAGTGTTTGCTTACTGGTCTGATTTCTATGTGATCCACTTGTCAAACTCTATTTTATTTTACTATAATCTTTCGTTAAGTCGAAGTACCAGGTTACTGTGTGTGATTCAATAATAAATGGGTACTTGTGCACTTGCATGCATGTGTGTATGCATTTTGGAGTTTGAGGTGGCCATGCCAATAAATAAAAGGATTGATTGATTGATTGATTGAAGTCTTGACTTTAACAAATGTTCTGTTATTGCAGGTGAGAATGCTGCAGGCATTGGGAATGAAGTCGACACTAATAACGGATGGCAGCACTCCAATCAATCTGTTTACAACTGCCAATGGTTTGATCGGCGGCAGCCTGCTCCCAAGCAGACGTCGCAAGGATGATGATGATGACGAGTAGAATGCTGGTGGCTACTGGAATCCGGTAGACGTGGCGGGGCTTATGTCCTGTCTGTCTGAATGCACTTGACTCTTAATGCAAACTTGCTTCTCTTTATATCACGCACTAACACGTAAATGATGTTTGGCAGAGGGTTTTTCTTGCCAGGACATTAGTTGGCATTTTTCATAATACTTTATATAATAAATAGTTTCCTAGTGGGCGATATGGCTTCAAGGCATTGTACTGATTAGTTGTCGTAGCATGCGCCTGAGATATTTTATGCCAGGGTGCAACAGACTGTTCACACAATATTCAAGGAAAATGCTTTGAGCTATCTCGTCTGCTGCACGGGTTTGTGTTACCTTGCGATCTCGCGGTTTCAACATTGAAAATTTAGTTTAATGTCGTCGATATGTTAGATCAGTTATGCAGATTGGAATTTTTAGATGCATTCCCCCAATCAATCTAATTGTTGTGTTTGTAAGGTTTTCGTTTGTTTCTTAGTTCATTTTTTTGGATAATGTAAGCTTTACATTTACTCTAGATGAGTTTTATTTTGTGTTTTATTGTGAGGGGTAGAGGACTGTGAATATAATCTTTAGTTGCTTTTAACATCTCCCCCCATTGAACGTTTGATAATGGTAACACGTGAATTATATAATGTATATAAAGCGAAAATAGAAATGTGTGTTAGAAAATGCGTGTTTAAACTGGTTTGTAATGTGCTAAGTTTCTTGTGAAAATTGCTGCTGGTCCGTTTTATGAAAGTTACATGAATGCAATGACTGCATTTTGTGTCATATTAAAGTTTGAAACTCTGCTGACATTTTCACTTGAATATCATTTCCCATTGGATTGATTTACAATTGATGCATCTTGGCACGATTTTTCTATCTGTTGCAAGTACGAGTCTCTTTGTATGTCGGTCATTTGCACATGAAGCGTTTGAAGTTTGAAACGAGTATGTGCATGCAACGTGAAACTGTTGACCCCAATCTGTACTGCTAGCGTCTCTTGAATGTGATATTTAGACAATTTCACATATGTAAGCCTACAACACGTGATACTTGAAAGAATAAATTTTACAGTGTTTAGTTGTTGCTTGTCGTACTCTTTGTTTATGAAGATATTACTAACAGAATAGTTGGAACTGAAGCACAGCATTCTGGATACAGGGAAAATAAATGGTCAATGCAGTTAAAGTCAAAACATCTCTCTTTTTTCAGAAGAATCAAATTAATTGTTTTGTGTTTGATGATACTTAACAGAATTTGGTTGTTAATTACATTAAATGTTTGATATAATTATATGTGCAAGTGTCGTTTTATTTTCTCACAGTTTTCTTTTGCTTCAAATTAAAAGTCGACATAGTACTACTGCAAAGTAGCTAACATAAATTTTAATAAATTAATGCCCTGAGCGAAGCTTGAACTCGGGTCGCGCGGATGACTCTCAGTTTAACGGCCAGCGCTCTCTCCACTGAGCTACGGGACCCCCAATATCTTGAGTTCATCAAGTCAAGAGCGAAGAAAGAAATTTGAGGAGATACGGTAATTATGTGTACTGCCAGGCTGGTTATTTGTATGATGTCCAGAAGGCGAAAGACTTCTTTAGTCGAGGTCTGAAGACCAAAACAGACTGCACATCAAATAATGTGTGTAGCAAGAGGATGAGTCTAAGGAAAATGATGACGTCTGTCTTGCATAGAATATTTGAAACAAGAAAATCAAGTCAAGAAGAGAAAAGCATTTGAATATTTGAAGCAAGAAAATCAAGTCAAGAAGAGAAAAGCATTTGAATATTTGAAACAAGAAAATCAAGTCAAGAAGAGAAAAGCATTTGAATATTTGAAACAAGAAAATCAAGTCAAGAAGAGAAAAGCATTTGAATATTTGAAACAAGAAAATCAAGTCAAGAAGAGAAAAGCATTTGAATATTTGAAACAAGAAAATCAAGTCAAGAAGAGAAAAGCATTTGAATATTTGAAACAAGAAAATCAAGTCAAGAAGAGAAAAGCATTTGAATATTTGAAACAAGAAAATCAAGTCAAGAAGAGAAAAGCATTTGGATATTTGAAACAAGAAAATCAAGTCAAGAAGAGAAAAGCATTTGAATATTTGAAACAAGAAAATCAAGTCAATAAGAGAAAAGCATTTGAATATTTGAAACAAGAAAATCAAGTCAAAAAGAGAAAAGCATTTGGATATTTGAAACAAGAAAATCAAGTCTAGAAGAGAAAAGCATTTGGATATTTGAAACAAGAAAATCAAGTCAAGAAGAGAAAAGCATTTGGATATTTGAAACAAGAAAATCAAGTCAAGAAGAGAAAAGCATTTGGATATTTGAAACAAGAAAATCAAGTCAAGAAGAGAAAAGCATTTGAATATTTGAAACAAGAAAATCAAGTCAAGAAGAGAAAAGCATTTTGAATATTTGAAACAAGAAAATCAAGTCAAGAAGAGAAAAGCATTTGATTATTTGAAACAAGAAAATCAAGTCAAGAAGAGAAAAGCATTTGAATATTTGAAACAAGAAAATCAAGTCAAGAAGAGAAAAGCATTTGAATATTTGAAACAAGAAAATCAAGTCAAGAAGAGAAAAGCATTTGGATGTCGGCATAGACCCAAGAGCAATTTAGCATGGTACTTGAGGTTGACTGAAACAGTCCACAATTTAGTCTTAAAAGTTATTTGAATATCTATAGGCAGCCAATTGTAAGATTGGTGATAAATTGTGTTCACATTTCGTGGGATTTTAATAATATAGTTCTGGCCAGGTTATATGGAACTTGTTGAAACCTTCTGGATTTTGAAATAGCAATTAGAATTAAGCTGCAGTGGTGGAAACTACTGGAGACAAGGACACCAACCAAACAAAGCGGAAATGGCAATTAGGCTAATTGACATTTTATGCTATGGGCATCACAGATTTCTTCTTTCTACATCTTTAGCTGTCTATCCTCGAAACCTATTTCTTCTCTCGAGGTACTTGCACTGCAAGCGTTGCTGAATGGTCACTGGTTTGAGCGGCACTATACAAGTTTCAAATTACATTACATTATTCGTAAGCTTATCTACCTCTGATGCAAGCATGTCGATCTTGGCAAAGAATCCTACACTGCCCATTGACCATTTCCTCTGCATTTGCTTGCAAATACATAATCAGGGATGTATAAAGCAATCATCAACCTTCATTCTCTGTAGCAGACCACATTTTGAGTAACAAATGACATACATTGCACATCCATTCAAAGACAAGAATAATAACGTACAAATAAGAAACATTCTTTGCATTCGATCATCAGTCCTTGGGAGAACTAAAACTTCTGCAATTTAGATATAGGCCTAGGCCACTGTGACAATTAATAATTGCTTATTCAAATTTTTTTATGTAAGCAGGTATAAGTAAGAATATTCTTTATTAGACCACAAGCAAACGCACAGCAGTTTACAGAGGAAATAAATAATAGAAATCATTTATACAAAGTTATACAACATTCACTTAATAAAACTTCTTTTGGCAAAAGAATCAACTCTAGGAAGGGTTAGATTATGTGACCTATGTCGAGTATTGTATGGACTCTATGGAGTAACCGTATGGGGAAGGAGGATGTCGTGAAGAATGTAACAAGGATTTAAGAGGACAGAACGGAAAAGGGCAGAGTTAACTAAGACTTATACAGAAGCATTTGCTAGGCTAACGATAGGTCTTCACATAGATCGAAATAAAAGGTAATCGCTGATGTTGTGAAATATAATATAACACCGCTGAATTCCTCGTCATTTTCATTTTTTTCTGAATTGGACATGGAAGGTGATGTAAGTAGGCAGAGCCAATGGGATTCAACCATAGAGGTGTATTATATATTAAATATATCACTAGAGGGAGTATCACGTCTCCATATTGAATCATCGTCTAAAGTCATGTCGACCAATCACATCATATCATATCTGTCTAAAGTCATGTCGACCAATCACAGACGAGTTCTTATACCGACCAATCACAGTCTTACAGCTTCGATCAGCTTCAAATTTTATTGCAGGGCAGATACGTCATACTCTCTCTAGCGTTATGTTATACATATAATGCATCTCAATGGATTCAACGGACATTCTGATTTGAGCGTTTTGCTACATTTTTCACACTTAACTGTGGATTCTTAGAGAATACAACTTCCTGTTTGATGGCCGTTCAAACCAACCTAGCGGAAGTGACGACATATGTAAATGACATGGCGTTCTAAACGATTTGCCGTTGACCGGTTGTTAAATAGCTCTGCATTGTAAATAAACAGATCGTTCTTTTGTTTTGTAAATTAATATATGATTGCTTACCACCCGAAATAGTGGCATACTTAAATAGTTATACGATACAGGTAAACTACCCGTAAATTCTATTATTAATAAAGATACGAGAATTTCTTGTGACAGCCATTATGGTTTTAGCCGACTTGGATCGTGCATGCCGTACTTTTCTATAGCGCCATCATCGAGACTTAGGTGATGCAAAAACGTTGACAAACATTGTGCTATCGGGGTGTGCGTAAGATTATTGGCGTCGTGGGGTCGATTAGAGTCTATTTTACTTCTGCAAATAATTGTCGTACTTCTATTTCAGTTCGGACGTCCTCAATTTCAGTTCTAGTTCAATTACAGTTCTTCAAAAAAAAATTCAGTTATACTTCAATTTCAGACCAATTAACTCGATTCTGATTTTGAAAGGAGGACTATTCGAGGACACAGGACCAACAATGGCAAAACTTCTGTGCTGGGAAGTGGATGACCTAGCCTGAGAAACCATAATGATACCAAATGCAGCCGATCAGTCACCAGTAATAGATCAGAGAGAGACACAAGTATCCGATTATTGGATGAAGCAGTTCTCGCTAGATAATTTTCAAAATCTTATATTCAATGTATTGAGGTATAGGTAACCAGTTCAGTGTCTGATATGTGGGTGCCTTGTTTGGGCTGTCCTTTTAGACCTGGTCCATGTGTTGCACTAAACTCCAACTACTTTTCCCCCTACCAAAACCAGACATCCATGCATTTAATAAAATCAGTTTGATAACTTTTCTGTAACTTTAAATAATCATGCTTATGTTTGCAGTGGTCTAAAAATGGACCTTCTCAAGCAATTCTTGAATGAAGAAGGTGATCCGCAGTACAAGGCTGCACTGAAATTAAATGATGAAACGTCTAAATCAGACCCTGAAGATGACCCATACAAGTCAATGTATAAAGCGAGGGAAGTCTGGCTGAGTCTTAAGGAAAAGGTTGAAAAACATCGCAACAATGATAGTGAAATTTCTGATTGGATCTTTCTCGAAGCAGCCATCCACCTCAAGCTTGGAGTGAATTACATTGAAACAGAAGAAAAGGCAGTAGGGGAAGGATATCTCAAACAGAGCATCAGCCTTTTGGAAAGCGAGAAAACCAGCGTCAAGGGATGCAACATTGTTCAGAACGCGTTGAACCAGCTCGGAATACTTTTCACGGAGAGAAGAGACCCAGAGAAAGGACTTGAATACCTTCTCGAGGCCCAGTCCCTGTACAAGAAGTTTCGGGAGAACGTTGGCGGTGCACCGTGGTCGGTGGACGATCTGTTCGAGTTGCAGTCGTATTCAGATTCGGAGCAGCAGAAGGAAGTGTTTGTGCAGAAATGCACCGAGGGCTTTGAGAGTGCTTACACGCACACGCTGTATTATTTGGCTCAGGTCTATGGCAAAATGGACAACAGCGAACTGTCGGCCAACTACTGCCAGGAGACCTTGCATCGTCAGTTGGACGTCAACAAATATCAGCCGATTGACTGGTCCATGAATGCGGCAACGCTGTCTCAGTACTACTTCTCCAGCAACAACTTTGTGATGGCTCGGCACTGCATGGCCAGCGCCGAGTTTATTCTTAGGGAAGCCGGAGATCTGGGTGCTAGTCTACATGTTGAACCATTGTCTGGGGAGAGTCAGGTGTCTCTGAATAACAGAGAACGGATTCCAAAAGCATGGGCCGATCTTTATCGCTGCTGGGTTAAGTACGGTCTGGCCCTTCTGGAACATTCTATGGATCGTCTGTTCAAGAAGTTGGACCTGGACGACGCACCCAATCACAATCAGAGCGAAGCTTCGTCCGGCGAGCCGGAGACAATGGACTCAAAAGACAAAGAGAAAGAGAACAGTAGAAGGTTCTTCAATCTGGAGCTGACCTCGGTCGAGAGTCAGGTTACGGACACGCACGTCTGTACATTTGACGAGGCCCGCTTGGTTTTCCTGAAGACTCAGACGTGGCTTAACTCTGCCAAGGAATTCTACATCATTGACGGCCATTGCTCTGACCATGTTGACATTGTCAGGGACCACAGTCAGCTGTTCAAGCTGTTGGCTTTCTTTGAGCCGGACTTGGAGCGCCAGTGCAAGATGCACAAACGTCGCGCTGACATGCTGGAGGCGATACTGAAGGAACTCAACCGCCAGTACTACCTGCTTGTCTGTCGGCAGCTGATGTTTGAGCTGGGAGAGATCTACAGTGCGATGCTGGACAACAAGCTGGCGGTGATTGAGAAGAATGAGGTTCCTCCTTCCGACCATGCCTGCAAGAAGATCAACCAGCTTTCCCAGCAAAGCATCAACCAATTCCAGGCGTTTGTCGGGTCGTACAAAGGCACGGATGGAAATATGCCGGAGCAGTTGCAGGATCTGGATGAACGTGCTGTGATGATTGCTTACTTCTATACGGGACGACTGTTTTCAAAGCTTATTGAAGCAGATATCGATAACTATCTAAAGAACCTGAAGCACTCTTTAGATAATTACAACTTCCTCGTCAAATACTGTCAAAAGAATCCGAATGCGAGAGAGAAGGTGAAAAGCGAACTTAGCATCTGTGAGGAAATGGTCATGCTGCTGCCGGCCAAGATGGACAAAATTCGGGCACAGGCAGGGTAGCTGGTGGAAGGTTCAATGAACAAGTCTATTGAATATTGGCTACCGTTGATGTATAATTGTATATATGTTGTGATTTTATGTGCTCAGTTGCTTGTTTCATTGGACTGCGTGTTGTGAGAAAATTTTAATGGAGAATACGAGTTCTTTACTGCATGTGTTTTGCATTTTGTCTGGTTGGTGTAGACCTGTTTTTACAAGCATTTTGTTCAGAAATTTTATGTTCTCCATTTTGGAATCTTAACATCTGCAAATTACAATTGTAAACAGTGTGGAAATTGAACCCCTTATTGTGTATTATGTTTTGCTGCGTACATCAAAATTGCTGCATTGTTGTGAGATTTTTGGCTTTGGAGGTCAAGATTTGGAATTTCAACAGTTTTAGAGGTTCTATTTCAAATTTCTCAATTTATATATTTAACTTATTTTACCTGATCTGAACTTTCAAGCAGTACTATTAGATACCAGTAGTTTGTTTCTAACAGGGTCAAAGGCAGAACAGACTGCCATTATTCATATCATAACGTATAACTACTTCCTGTGAAACAACATAGTGTTTAAATATTTACTGATTTTTTATTGTCTACATGCAGAGGCATTTATATGTATGCTATTAGGTGACGGGTGAAACCTAACAATACTGATTGCACTTTCATTATGACTGGGTTTTCTGACTGCAAGACTTTGTGTTATGATATTGAGTTGAGCTGTGACAACCAATGTTTAGAACTTATTTTTCAGACACTAATTCTAAAAGTACTATAGACTTTTAGAGGGCAAGTTATTTTTAAAAGGGGTTTCATGCAGTTGTTAACTGACTCCCAGCAGGAACTTTTCAGTTCAATTGGAGTACCGTAGCTCACTTCTTCATTTGCATTACAATACCCAGTGGAATTTCAGCATAGCACCATTAGTCTTGCCTCATATCTTGAAAATCTAATTGTAAAAACATCTTCCCGTTACTTGGTATGTAGGATGGTTGCGAGGAGGTTTAACCTACAGGTGTGTCATCTGCCATCTTTAGCTTAAATCTGCCAAGGAGTTCTATATCATTGATGGTCATTACTCTGACCATGTTGACATCGTCACAGACCGCATCCTAAACAAATCGAACCAATTGTCCAACGATGTAGTATCAATCTTTTTTTGTAATAATAATTTATTCGTTTATTAATTAATAATAATAATAACGACAATTTATATGGCGCCGTAACGCGGCCATACCGCTACAAGGGTGCCTCACAAACGGCCAACTGCGGGATACGCCTTAGCAAACAGATAAGTTTTAAGCTTTGTTTTGTTTTGTTTAATTGAAATTGAAATTGACATGCCTGTAGTATGATTACAATTCATAACGTTGTTACAGAAGTCCAATTTAACTGTTTGGCAGCCATGCAGGGTGCACCACCATGACTCACTAATTTTACCAACACCATCTGGTGAAATAAAAGTTTGATCAACCATGGTCAGACTTGTATGCAAGACAGTAAACACTGACACAATGGGTTCCGAGACAATAGACTCAAAGACAAAGTCCGAGACAGTTATGAATCAAAACTGAGGCTTTTGGTATTTATTTCACAGGGCAGAGCACATTTCGGAATAAACCATAAAAGCAACTGATGAATTAGTTTCCCAACTTACCCAATTACTACAGTCTATTATATGACTATTTAATTATAATTATCGGTCCATTAAAGACCTCTATATAAATGGTCCTCGGCTTTCTATTTACCACAGCGGCACACAACAAATTTTTAGTGCACTACATCAGAACTTAGGGCCGTAGAACTGCGAAAACCACTTTCAAAAGAACAAGAATTATTATATTCGTTTAATGGTGACAAAAACTGATAGACACCGCTATCAGGTACAAAAAGCAGTTTATCAAATACAATATAATGCCTACAGAATGTCTTTAGCCTTGACTGATTGGATTGGTCTTAGGATGAGAGCACAAATTAAATGACAGAAATTACAAAAAGAATGATTCTATGTCTATATAGGCTACTATATAGGCCAATGAGAAGTTGCTTCGAAACAGTTTAGAAAAAGTCGAGACAGTGACCTTGACACCGAGACGATATGTACCGAGGCATCAAAATACCGGTCTTGAAACGTGTCGAGACCAAGACCCTGTCTCGAGACCATACAGCTCTTCCACTAGCTAACAGTGATTGGGATATAGGTAGCGGGAAGTAATCTTGCGTCTGTACTGTAATTGTAATCGTACATTTATATAGCGCCACTTAAAGAGAACTCCTCAGAGGCGCTCCCAACCTGACACCAAACCACAATCAAAGAGAATGGTTTTCAAACGCTTGCGGAAAAGGGATCGCAGTGATCTGCTGCCAGTAAACATGGTTGCCATTATGGCTGTAGTACAAAGAAATAAATGAAGGGCGTAATATAAAAAATGCAATATGAGTGGCGAATCAGTTAATTTTTGCATGATTTCTGGTACTGCGACTATTTTTAGAAAACAGGGCACCGTGGTTGCTATGTTAGCGGTAGCCTGTCTTCAATATGAGTTTTTTGCCCTTGGCACGCAGCTCATACAGTAATAACATTGCGGACGTATAACTATTTAAAGTAACTCGTGGAAATGTGGAAATTCTTAATGAAAAAAAGACTTCCGAGACATCAAGTTATACTTGCAACTGCATTCGGCGTAATATCTGGTGTTTACGTTTGGAGACCCGTTTTCAAACCCGCGGATCCGCAACCTCCTACTACAGAGGCGACAGAAACTTCACCGTAATCGTATCATTCGCTGCAATAACAACATTCACACTTCTTGGATTCGAATTTGATGTGAGATGGTATAACGTGCTGTGTTCATCTTTCTGCAAACTTGTCGGAAACCAGAGCTGAAGGCGTGGTCGAGGACATCAGATTCTGGAGGATACGGTCTATTATCGCTCAAACATTATTGTGAAGGACTGACCCCAGCGTGTCAGTTTCGCAGATTTGCTTGTAAATCGACATCAGGCGAATTCCTCAGTCAGTCGCATTCTAAACTTGCTGTTGCATAATCACGTTGTACCTATAACGATGGGATATTCATATAAAAGTGTGATAGGTATTGTTTTAGCTACTAGTGTTGTCGGCTTGTATATGCTTGGTGGAAGGAATTATTCAGCAAGCAAACGAATGCATCGTACGGAGGAGGAAGTTAATAACCTTCTAAGAAAGAGAGACAATAAATTCGGTGGCAAAGAGATTAAAGACTGAATTATTACTTAGATTTCTGACATTTATATAAATGAAATAAACTATGTTATCTTTTCAGCGATGCTTATGTTTACAAGTTATACTCATGCACGTTTAAATTTGTGCATGATGTGGTTTAGGAGAGGCACTCACTTGCTCGTCAGTCATTTGTGTAAATAAAAACAGCCTGTCAAAATGTAATCTCTAATTTCAATAGTATTGATGGACAATCAAGTGTTAATCATCTTCGTTTTAATTTTAAATCGACACAACATGCAGTATGATCACAATCAGTATAATGTTGTTACAGGAGTCAAATTTTACTCTCACCAGCCATGCAAGGCACCTATTAGTCTTATTGCTCAATTTGCATAAACCATCAGCCGAATGGAAGGTTGAGTGGATGTATTTGGGAGGGTAGCTGGAAGCAATCCTGCTTCATGCCAGATTGTTAATTTGTTTTTTGTCATCCGGCAACTTTTCTGACTAAACACTGACATAGACTAATTTGGCAAAGGAGGCACATCCGGAAATATTGTTTTCACCTATATGTTGGAAATGTTCAGTGAATAAAGCTAATATTTCTAAAGGAAAGTAATTCTTTGACATAAATATTCCATATACCATCTTTTGCAGCGTTTTCTCATTGGTTTACTTAATACATGCACTGATTTTGATGTCAGTTTATGGGTTTGTGAGTATGGTGATAACCTCTACTTCATGCTGGCTTTCCGTTTGTTGCTCGCAAGTTGTGAATGTTTCTTAAGATTTGCTAGGCCTGCACTGACCTTTGTTTTGGTCAGTTTCACCAGGTTTCTCTAACTCCATTTGTTTTCATTTTTCTTTTTCTTGATTTCTCAGCTTGGCTTTCTACAGAGTCTTGTATTTCATTAACAGCACTTGTCATCATAGCCTATTTCTTCTCTCGTGGCCTTGCGCACTGGGAACGCTCTGGATGATTCACAGCTTCATACAATTAGAGTTACTTTATCAGTGTTTTGATACAATATGTGCAATGCAGAAATAACTATTTCTGGGGACAAAAGGTTCTTAAACAATCAGGCTTTGCCTGTAATGATGTAGACTAGTTCACAGCTATTTTGTTCAGATAGCAACAACGACAATTGTCAGGATGCCTGTCCTTTAAACTGACCGTAGTTGTTCCGATGCTAATTATTAGCCCTATGTAAAAGAGCGTAACGGTTTGATGTCAAAGACATAATTATGCATTTTTAAAATTCAATGCCGAAGTTTCAGTTTGACAATAGTCGTATAACAACCGGAAGCCCTTTCCAGGGTTTCAATGATTGAAAAGGAGGAAGCTACCTTGTTCTTTAGCTGTTTATGGGAAAAGCTATAGAAGCAAACATCATTTACCTTTTCATTAAATTGAGCCTTGTATTGTAGTGAATATTAGCATTTATAAAGCATTTATAAAGTGCCTCGTACAGTACTAGCTATTCACAGGCACTCTCAGCGTGACAGCCCGAGGAATAAGAAAGACCAAGCAGCAAAGGGCTCAAGATGAGACGCCGAACATGATCTTAGTATGGATAGTGGGAGGAAGGTCATTCCACATAGAAGGGCCTACAATGGCAAGGGTGCAGTGTTGGGCCATGGTAGTCCTTGCTCGTGGAACTAGGAGATCAAGTCGATCAGCAGACTGGAGAGGGCGGAAAGAGACTGCAGAGAAGGTTTATGCATCAGGCCGCAAAGGTATTTAGGAGCCTGTCCCAGTTTGGGTTCTTGAGACTAAGAGCAGTACCTTGAATTGGATGCAAGAGGCAACAGGAAGCCAGTGTAGAACATCAGTCATGAATGCTCGGTATTAAAATGTAGCTTATCTCAGTCGCTACCAAAATTAATCAGTCTGCCTTGTCAAATTAAGCCCCTTTTGTACTTGTACCTTTGAAGCCTAACTCGTGTTCAACTCTGAGCAGAGCCATGAAAACTTTTATAAGGGTATTTTATAATTTCCATTAGACATGGTGACCATAGTCGTACTTGTGTACATTTTTAGTGTTTAATAAGTAACTTTCGTTCAATTGTCTTCTTGACCGACCACAACCAGTTAGGCCTACACTACACCGCTAATTCATTCATTTCATTAGATACATTTATATAGCGCCTCTTCAAGGGGGCTACTCAGAGGTGCTCCCAAACTCAGCACGGCTAAATAAAGCTGTCTAAGATGAGAGAGGAAAGCCTGAGAAGGATTTTTACAAAGAGAGCAGAGGGTCAGAGGAAGACCATTCCAGGTTGAGGGTCCTACCACAGAGAAAGCACGATTCTGTATAGTGGAAGCTCGAGCAAAAGAGACTGAGAGCAGACTTTGTTTAGTCAAATGAAGGGAGCAGAAATGAGAACTATACGAGTAGGGCTACAGAACGGTACGGAATAAAATAATTATGTGAATCTGTTTGGCAAAAACCGGCATTGTTGCAAAGCATAGAGAGCTAGTCCACGTGATTGTATAAACCCTTGGGATGAAATTCCTTTTGTCTTAGTTGGTAATATCAAAGTCATGTGGTCGTGGTCTAGTGACTTTGAGAAAAGCATGGTGTTACGGGAGGAGATGTACGAGATGACGCAACAGATTTGTGTAACCTCTACTAGTCATGGTAATATGTAGTCTTCATCTCTGCCCTCCACTTATCGCGGGTTTTCTGTCGGTTGAGTCGACGATTTCCTCGAATTAAATAGTTCATTTTCTCGTTGGTAACTGTCTGGCAAGTGCATGTAGTCGGCATTTGGTAGTTAGGAAAATGAGCGATTCAGATGAACAAGATGTTGACGACCCCAATTTGCCGTCTGCAGCTGAGTGTGACAGACGCTGTAAAGAGTTTGCTGCCATTACGTGCACTGACACAGCGCTGGCCATGTTTTTGCTGCAAGACAGGGAGTGGAATCTCGAGGTACTTCATGTCAATTTGCTTGTCGATGGTCTAGCCGTTTACAGAAATGGTAGCTAATTATTTCAAATTTCACTGGACAGTGGTTGTGTAATATGTGATTGTTTCATTGGGCAAGTGTAGTGTAGCTTGAATGGATTTTATATTATGTTATTTCTGAATAACGGGAGCAAGGCAACCTTAAATTCGCTGGTCTTTCGGTGATTCAGAGCCAAAGATGTATTGTTGGCAATGGTGAATTACCGGTACCTTGCCGCCCGAAAGTTTAGGGAATTGAAAAGCTCATCGGATTATGCACCTTAGCACCTATATACTTACTTGCAAACGTTTATATTTGTCAGATAGCAGGAGCACATGGGAGGTTCGTGAAGAGAGCTTTATGAATGTTTAGATGCACAAATGCATACATAATTGCACCAAAGCAACTTGTTAAGATTGGAAGCATAGTCACGGAACACATTTAACGATATCATGTGATAATAATGAATAATGAGCATAAGTCTCTCAAATCTCACTTTTTAGCTGTGGCAGGGCACGCTTGTGAGTAGGTCTTTTGAAGGGGTGCCATATAAATTCTCAGAATGAATGAGTGAATATGATGATCAAGAAGAGGATGTATCAGAAGTATGTTGGACTACGATCTGAAATTGAACAACAAGACAAACTTATATTGTGAGCTTATAAATGGTAAATTAAACCTACCATTACTTATTTAAATGTCATAGGACCTACCATATAAACCAAAGTGCAGCATAAATTGTTGGTCATTAAAAGAACATCATTTTTATTTAAAAAAAAATTATATTGGATTGTGGAATTAGGATTTTGTACTATTTGAAAAAAATTGACATTGATTGGATATAGAAATGATGTACGCTTGTTTATTATACCATGTCTGTACACCAAAATGTGGATAGCAATTGGTATATTAAAGAATATTCTTATCTTATGTTATGTGCTTTGCTATTTGATTTGGTTGTAGCGTGCTCTAGCTGCATATTTCAATGATTCAGACAGCATGAGCTCGGGCCTTGCCCCAACCTCCGTACCAGCCTTGCCCAGTAGCGTTATCAGCAGCAGCGGCAGCAGTACTCCACCGACTGTAGATGTTCCTGCTACATTTGTTGACAAAGAACCGCATCGTATTCGGGTATTATCCTGGAACATTGACGGCCTAGATCAGAACAATGTAATCACTCGAACTAAAGGAGTCTGCAAAACAATCTTGACGTAAGTATATAAAATCACTGTTGGGTATTTAATTGTATAACATCAGATAACAAAATGTCAGATAATGATTTCAGACATGGAATCAATGATGGGAAAAGAGAAAGAAAACTGATGACAAAAATTTTACAATGCTGAACTGAAATGCATAAAAAAAGACTTTAGGCGAAAGCCTACATATGTAGCTAATTGTCGTTGAACATTGGCGTACTACTACTATTGTATAACATTGAGATTTTGGAAGGTAGTTTATATTTTTTGACACAATCATTGTAATGAACCTTTCTTTAATTATTTAATGCCCACATTTATGTAGCACTCTTATATATTCATACCAAAAGCGAGTTCTGCCTTTTTTCATGATATTGATCTAATTTATCTTCAACAATATGATCTTAGAACCAACTGCTTGAAAAGTATTGATTGAATTGTTGCATTGTTGTTTACAGAGAGAATCCTGATGTTGTATTCCTCCAAGAAGTTGTAAGCAAATCTCTTGACGTCTTAACGCACAAATGCGATCGTTATGAGATCATTGTCGGCAACGCACGGGGTCAAGCACGCGATGTTGGCGACTACTTCACGGCCATGATGCTCAGTAACGACACGACATCAGTCGAGAGCAGTCATGTGCAACCATTCACGTCGAGTGTCATGATGCGAACGTTGCTTACCGTTGAAGTAAGTCAATACATTACGATGCAATACAGCTGTGATTTGAAAATTGTTTGTATGCGCACTTGTTATAGCTCCCTTCAAGATTTCTACTCAGAAGCGCTCCCGACTACAGTGCGGACACTGAATCAGTTTCACGCCGAAGCGCTGAACAATTGCAAGTGAAGGACTTGCCCAAGGTCCCTATGAAGCTGTTACAATGCCCTCCTTACAAAACTCAGAAGTTTAGATGAAGTTGGAAAGGAAAACTTGAAGAAGGAAAACATGATGCATATTCGTCCCTGTTTAGCTAAGAAGTCTTTATGATTTATTTATTTATACTTGCTCATTTATTCATTAACTCATTCCAGATATCTAGATAACACCCCTACAGGACTATCTACTCATGAGCACTCCAGAGCCAAGCCTGGCTAAAGAGAACAGTCTTGAGATCAGGGTAAAATTTAGCCCAAAGGGTTCTAGGCATTAAGAGCACATCCACTGGGAGCCCATTCAAGATTACAGGACCAGCAACCAAAAAAGCATGGCACTGCATATACCGTAGCTGCTTGGCTATACAGAATCAAGTGCAAGACTGCCAGAAGGATAGTCAAATGCATGAGAAGCTATAGTATGTCTACATGCAGGAATACTCTAAACTCACTGGTCATCAGGTTTTACATAGCAGTGGTTGTTGACCAAGAGCTCTAAAAGATGAATATGTTACAGAGTTCTTTTGTGACCAAATAGACCATCACTACTTGACTGAAGAGAAATTAGATCTTGTATGTAATTCTTGCCTTTACTGGGAGCAAGAACAGTGTCTAACATTTTTATGAATTTCTTATGTCTGATGCGCGCAGAAATTATGATGATTGACCATGATCTGGGCAGCACAGAGGTAGGGCTTCAACACTTCAAATGTCCGATTGAATATTTGCAAGTAGCTTTTGCTTTTTTGCTGTTTCTAAATGTTGTCTGTAAGAATGTTTTGAATTTTCGTTGTTTTTATGTATTTCTTACGTTAGGCGAAAGTGAAGGGAATCGATTGCCATCTAATGACTTCGCATCTCGAGAGCACTGCCAGCCACGCTGAAGAACGTGTAAAGCAGTTGAAGATCGCAATCAAACAGTTAAAAGAAGCTGGCAAAGATAAGACGGCAATTTTCGGTGGGGACCTCAACATGAGAGACAAAGAGGTAGCTATTGTTAACCTATCTGTTTTAAGCCTTTAATTCAAATCTCTTAAATTAACCACTATTGGTATGGGAAGTCAAAATGTTAAACCACGGGGCACATGCGTATGCGCTATAACCAGGGCTTAAAGTGTGCCTGGACGGTCATGGACGGCGTCCATGCACTTGTTTTAAAATCTGAATGCCGTCCAGCCACTTATTGGCGAGCACAGACTGGAAAGGTAAGGGGCGTCCAAGCACTTATTTTTCCACACTTTATGCACTGGCTATAACCCGTGCTGTCAACTATCCATGTAGACTTGTTTTCTGTTTCGAAATATTCTATGCACCGTCTGATAACTACTATTTGCTCATTCAAAGCCTCTGTCATTGGTGCATTCTTTCATCAAACACCTCCTTTTGTCTTCATCATCCCACTTTTCAGAAGCTCTTCAAGTCAATATAATCACTTAAGTGAGGAAGTGAAATCAGAGAACACCTCGTCTCACCTTCTCCCAATGACCAAACTCAAATACATGCATCAGTATTTAGTTGAATCCCATACCTGGAGCCAGCCAGCAATCAAGGCACCTGTTAATTGTTCATCGTCAGATGCAACTTGGTCAGTAGTATTGCTTCACAGTGGCCCTGAATTTGATATAGCTGTTAGCAAGCAGTGCAATAAAGACTGACAAATACCTTCACTTTAAGAAAAAATATTTGATGTTATTGTTCAATAAAACCTTCGTGTCTGCACTGGTTGTGGCTGGACCCTTGAATGTCCTTCCATATAACCGGAAGTTCAAACTACTGTGTAATCTAAAATATTTGGCAACTACTTCATTCAGGTTGGTGTTAAGGATATATAAATGTATTAAATTTTAATTCAAAGGTGTTTTTAATCTTTTTTGTTATTCAAATTGGTCTTTAACCCTTTAATGCCGAGATGCTAGTAAATGGTATGGGAAATCCTATACCCTCCGGCATTAAAGGGTTAAATCTGGGGGCATATGTCTGTGTTCTATGGTATTGAGATCTGTAAGGGTGCTAAATACTGTACATGCCTGATTTCTCAATCAAGATTTCTGATCTAAGTTTCAGAGCTTGGCAGCACAGACAGACGGCATTGCTGACGTCTGGGAAGACAGTGGCAGCCGGCCTGAAGCTAAATTCACGTGGGATACGCAGCGCAACGACAACTTAGAGTGGAACAAGAAGTTTCGGCCAAAATGCCGCTTCGACCGACTGTACTACAGACCAAGCGACAGTTTGAAAGCCGTCTACTTTGAATTGGTTGGACTTGAACGATTACAGAACTGTCACAGATTTCCAAGTGATCACTGGGGAATTCTTGCTCATTTCAATAAAAAATAACTATCCACGATGGTAACGGGAATTTGGTGTTTGCGTATTATTTTTTTGGCAGCCAAGATTGAAGTTCACACATTAAGTTCAATGTGCTTGAAACATTGACTTTGCAATGGTAAAGTTCCTAATGCATAATGGAAGTTTGCCATTTTCATTGAATTATCATTCCTAGTTCTACATTTGTTGCTCGTAGTATTTAGCCAACGCAGGATTATCATCGTCTAGTTCAGTTTTTCCACAGTCAATTGCTCGCATTGTGATTTTCTGAAAGACGGATGTAGTTTCTTGCACTTTGGATGAAAGCACTACTTTCAGCGGCACCGTAATCCGAATTTCTCTGTTGCACGTTGATTAGCACTAACTGCGTTTTTGACTATTTTTTAAACAAATGCTATACAATTGTCAAAATGATTTATTGTACCGGTAATAAGTTGAAGAAAACTGTCCTTGCTTACTGCTAATTCCACTGCTCTTCAAAGGTCTTATCAAAAACAACCACAGTCACTTGGACCTGTATTTTAATGCAGACGGATCTTTACTGGTAAATTCACGCCATGCAATTAAAATTCAGTTACTCTTATTTTCAGTTTTTTTGCCTAACGACACGTATTCGAAACCTGGGACTTGAACCTGAGCATTGCCAATTCTAAAAATCGGTCATTCAGTTCAAACAACTTGAATTACTCTGCATGGAATGAGTTAACAAAAGTTTTAGATGTTAATTAAAAGTCAAGAGGACTGTAGTTGCTTGGCTCTCCACTGGCGCACAAGACGTCTGATAGGTTCTGTAATCGCTTCTGGCCGACGATAAAGCATTTTGTGATCGGCACCATCAACGACGATGTGCTTACTGTTCGGGTGGAGTTTTGACACGAGGTTCTGCCGACCCTTTGCCCAAGCCTACAGCATCAACAGAAAACAGTCATTAATCAACCCAGTTGTATGCTGGGAAAATGGCCATACATATATTACAAACACATGGAGGGCTGGTCATGAGATTTATGTGATTTATATAATTTACCTACGAGGGGAGGGGTTGGTCTCGTAAAATGTACCTAAGCAAAATAAATGTTAGCCTATTTACAACTTTGTTTTATCCTATTATAGTCGTCCGATGGCATTTAAATACATTAAAATTATATTTTGTTCAGATATAAACGGTAAACGAGTTAACAAATTTTTGCTAGCAAATAATTATGATGTTTAACGAAAGTAAATAGAGGAGATTTTCCTGGGACAAAATGACTATGGTAAAATACATGTTTCATAGATGGCTTTAGCTAAATAGCCTTTGTAAGGGGTAGGGAGTGGTATTTGTAGGTATGCATAGGGGGTCCAACCAAAATCTATGGGAAGGGGCTGAAAAGACGATTTTTGCGTACGTAACAATATAAGGATAGCCTCAAAAGCAATTGTGAGGATTCTGTCATTTAAATGTCACATGGACCGGTGAAACAACTTTAGAACTTGCACAGTGACCACTGTTCTTAAGATTATTATGGGGAAAGGTAGTTAAAAGCATTCTTACCTGGTTAAGAGTGCTTGGCAGGAGATCATTGTAGTCATTTCCATTTATAACTGTTATGTTCACATTCTTTGGAAAAGCTTTCATCCGGAATATGGTTCTGTAAGAACATTGTAACACGGACTTTATTTTTGATGCAAGAAATCAGTAATTTTTACTGCAGATATGTTTACATTATCTAGAAAATAAGTAATTACACTTATGGTATGAGTTTCTACAAGATTTCAGAACATTTCATTTTAATTTACCGGTACACAGCTTAAACATTACATCAGTCCACCACTTAAAACATGAATTCCTTTCTGAATGCAAGATCTGTGACTATTCTTAAATACATCACATGCTCAACTAAATAGCAACGCTATTTTGCTTTTAGTAAAAGAAATTATTAACTCATGATCACAAATTATATAGCACGACTTCAAGAGAAACTCCACTGGGGCGCTCCCAACCTGACAAGTTACCGCACCAAGCCACGATGAAATAGAATGGTTTTCAAACACTGGCGGAAAATGGGTAAAGACCAAGTCGTTCGTTATGGAGGTTGCTAGGCAACTTATTCCAGAAAGATGGCCGACCAATGACAGTGAAGAGCAATGGAAGTTCGAGCCACAGTGACAACCAGGTCACATTGCACACAGAGCATATGAATCCACAGTAAGGATAACACCGGCATACAAAATTCCCTCAGATAAACCATGGCGTGGTCCAAGCATAATTAAAATCTCAGTGCATTTCTTCCATGTAAAGCTACACATATGCACGAACTTTGTTATGCCACCTATAAGCATAGGCGCAACCACCCTATGGGACCCACGGAACGCGTCCCCCCAACTTTTGAGTGGTCCCCTAACTTTATTATGATGGTCCCCCCAACTTTTAGGATGTGATTCATTTGGTCCCCCCCAACTTTTAGGACGTGATTGCACCTATACCTATAAGGCATATAGAATACATTGCAATGGATTGGCTGTATCTGTACCAGCATCTGTATCTGAATTAACTACGAAATGTGCTTTGTGTACGGCTTACGGCCTTGCGCTTACTTGAAGAAGACGATATTTCAACACTTACTGCATTTGTGAAAATGTTACATTGATGAAGAAATGTTCATCGACAACGGAACTCAGATGGCGAGGATTACACAGAAGATGTTTCTAAACAGATAAACAAACTTCACTTCAATATCAAATAGTAGCCACTGAGACCATGCTACTCAACAGCATGCATTATTGTAGCGAATTATATACGCTATTATCTATTGAACTAATTTATTACAATGTTTAATCCTTAATTAATTAATTTTCTTCTCGAATGTTGAATTTCTTTGCGGTCGCTGCTTACTGTTTGAACAGTTCCTGTTCCTTATCGTATTTACCAACTACTGCGACTTTCATTTACAGTTCGAAGTAGTCTCTGTAGATTATTTATCGTTTCGCAATGTCACGAGATGTAACTTCGTTGATCTAAGGTATACGCTGTAAACTGCAACGCATACACGCTCTTACCGGTAAGTACAGCGCTATATCGATCGTACGTTACGCTCGTTGACCTTCATTATAGTCCACACCTTAGGACACTAAGCGTTCGTTATTCGGCTTCCAATCGTCCCGAATGTCACGAAATCACACGATAATGTTCGACAACAATTACCAACTTCTTGCGATCGCTCAAACCTCCGCCATTACGTCCTTCTTCTCCAGCCTCCCTAGATGCTCTTTGCGCAGGCGTAGCAGACGATCCTTTTGTTCGCCTCCCATTGGCTGACTGACCGAATGTTGCTATATCTCGAAATGTTTGCCCCTGTTTAATATATATTTTTGCCCCTAAGTACTGGTTCTAGTACTGGTTAATCAATTAAACAGAGCAATGTGAAAGTTCTGAATCAAATCATTAATTAATCATTAACTAGGGCCTCTTCCTAACTTAACATGTGTAATTAACATTCAACAATATGTATAGCAGGGTAAGAACGTATGGGTGTGATCAAGGATATCGCTACAGTAAGAGTTAAGCTAGTCAATTTAGTACTGGCGTTGATTTAATTTGATATGTAATAATTTGGCGAAATAAATAATAATACATAGCTTAGGGGCGGTTACCAAGGAACTAGCGTGTCAACAGCGCGTAAAGTTACGCAACGAAAAGGTTGTCATGGGATATTAAGACAACAAACCAATGGTAGCGCTCGGAAGCGAATATAACGATTTTAATGCAACGTCACGAAACGGTTGAAGTAAAATGTTTGATTCCGATGCTGAACGCTAAGGAAGAAGGACGTATCGCTATGGCGGACGTTTCTTAAGTCATATTTAGCGGCACGGATGAACGGTAGTTGAATGCGCTTTCGTTACAAAGAAGGCATTACAACTAGGACGTTAAATAGCGGAGTTGAGTTCATTTGAAGGAACTCGGAACTCTCGTGTTGTGATTTTCGTCGAACGGGTTGTGTGGTGAACATTTGGAGATTGGCAGAGAAACTGATATTCGTTTGGACGATATCACGTTGGTGGACATTGGTTGTGTTCGAGTGCGTTCGTCTGTTAAGCGACGTATCTCACTTCATCAAGTAAGAAGATTTGGTGGTAGCGATATCTATAATCAACGACGTTGTCTTTCTTCATCCTGGAGCAAGATCTTCGTGGTTGTATTATTATCCGCATCATACATTCAAGAGCACTTGGTTGCATTCTTCAAACAGACTACAAGTTGCTGAACTTCACTCATAAGAAGAACTTCATCTGTCGAGGAAAGATAAGCTATTAAGAATAATATAAATAATCAACGCCAAATTAAGTAGATAGGTTATTTGATTGTTTGTGCATAACGATATTTTAATAGAATACACTTTTCATAGAAGTTATTGGTGTCTTTTTAACCAGGATAGTAAAGGTCTAGTAATTTACTCAATACCTGTTAAACGCAGCAAAATAGCTTTTAAATGGGAGGCTACAATTATATACTGGTGCACCTTGACAGTAACTCACAACAAAAGATCATGATCTTTCTAATACCTTAACTCTACACTGAAATCTGACTTCACATATATATAGTTTATACCTGTTTTCAATCAATAAAAACAAATGTATGGCAAAGCAGTATTGGGCCTTTCAAGAACGGAAATAATAATAATGATAATTATGGCGCTGCAACAAAGCCATGCTGTTACAAGGGCGCCTTACAAAGCAGCTAACATGCGGGATAAGCCCTAGCGAACAAGAATGGTTTCTGTGTAAGAGCTGTGATCAATTTCATGCAGTTGGAGCTAATGAATGCAGTGTTATCGCAAATGATACAAGAAAACCTAATTTACTTGGGTCACTTGCCTGAAGGCACCTTCCTATGGATGTGCAGTGCATTCAAATAGCCAGGCACAAAGTAAATCATCTTGAGTCAACACTAGTATAGACAACTTTTTCACTAAGCTTGAGTCAACAGTGCTATCTATGAGGGGTGCTACATAAATGCTATGAATGAATGAATGGAAGGGAAAGACATACCTGTCTATTGATGACCTCTGGAGGCAACTTGTCTGCAACGTCACTCATCGGAAAGTCCGTGGCACCAACCATCAGCGCCAATCGCGTCAGACCAACAGCAGCGGACAACTGCATCGCCTGATACCCTGGCACCAAATGCATCGACCTAACATTGATGAACAAACAACCATGTCTCATCCGTGACAAGACAACAGTCAATCCTTTCAAAAGATGGTGAGTAAAAAAGCATTATACGCGGTTGCTAATTCGCTTTAAATCAGTGGTTCCCAACCTCGGGGCCAAAAGTGACCCGCTAAGCCTTAAAAATGGCCCTCATCTCTCAAAGAATTCTCAAAAGTAGATGAAAATTTGACAATCTGGACAGGATAGAACACAATAGTTATATTTATTAAAAATTATTTTATTTTGAAGTCTATAAATAACATCAAACGTTCTATTTTGATTCAATTATAACAATTTTATATGTTTTTAGTTCATTAAATGTTAGCGTTGTGGCACCCTAATGTCCTTCAACTAAGAAAAAGTGGCCCTCATGTCCTCCAACTTAGAAACAGTGGCGATAAAGTCAAAGAAGGTTTGGAACCACTGGTTTACAGCAATTGTGCTAATCATAGCAAAGCTGGCTGGGGCATGTAATAAATAACTGATATTTTATATATAGAAAAACTTGTCATAACACAACCAGATGTTAATCTATGCCACACACTAAACAGCCATGATTGATTGCAATGCAAAACAACCGACCAGTATTGCTTCCAAACATCAGAGTCGTATGAAAACAAGTCTTCCGACAGAGGTTCGACGAGAACAAGATCCGTTACATCGCTAAAACAGCAATTCACATTAGAATAAAATACACAGACTATTTAAATTTCAACACACACATGCAAGAAATTACGCAAATCTTTTCCTGTCCAAAGTCATTACAAGAAATACATTTCGAGCCAACTTTTTATAACAATTTGCATGGGTGACCAAATAGTATGTCACCTCTCTTGGCATGTGTAAATGTTAAAGTTTCATAATAAAAAACATAACTCTATCAGAATCCATCATTAATTTGCTGGTAATATTTCGCACTGTTCATTAAATCAGTATAAAACAAATTTAATAATATAATACCTATAGTCCTATATTCAAATAGATATGATGAAACATTCAATATCACAGTCTTTTTAAATACTAAATAGTCAGTAATCCTTAAAAATATACATACTATGCAAAAATATACATATTATGCCTGAACTCAATTTAAAATTTCATTGCTTTAAGAATTTCTACAATCACGCAAGGTTTTATGCATGATTGCACCTTAACAAAATTTCAAGAAATCAATCAATATTTTTATTCATAGACAGAGGTTGACGAAACTTGAAGAATCTTACATGCAAAAATAGTTGGGTAGGCCAACCAAATTTCGACCAAGTATGCTCCCCAACTATTAAGTAAACAGCAACAGCATATGAACTAAATCCTAAGTGATATTTACTCTTCGTAGATATTTGCAAAGAATCGGGAAACAAGCGCTCCCATTTCTGCTCCGACTAGAATCAGAGGTCTTTGTTGCTGACTGCTGAACGTTATTAGACGATGCAAGTCATCCACCATTCTATAAAATATTTATTTCCAACCACCATGAAAGCATAGAGAAGCCCATGGAATGTCACATGTACAACCTTCAAAAACTGGAAAAGGTTTCTTGCTCAGATCTAGAGCCATGTGTTGACCAGAAAAGTGGGAAAAGATCTTGAATGACATGGCCTGGAGCTGAGCTCTATGCACAGGAAAGGTCAGGACGGAAAGGTTCGTGCCACATCATTGTGGACACGGTTACACGATCCTGTCATTATTGAATAAGGAAAGTAAAAAACAGAAATATTTGGCAGAATTCTGACAGTTTACCACCCAACTAAATTTCAGCTACAGACCTTTGCAGCAACAACAGAAATAGTACAGAAATAAATGAAAGTTTTCTTATTAATTACACTTAAAACCCAGCAAGAAACTATAATTAAATACTTGCACTACATGACTTATATACTGTAGAATAATTGTTTGGCTATACAGCAGAAACGATAACACTGTTCTTTACATGACACAATCAACCAAACCTAGATACAATAAGGCTTTTATACCTCACAATAAAATGTAATGTATAATAGTGTAGGTGCTTAAATCTCTCACTAACAACCGCCAAACTCACCATCCAGAGCTTTTACCTTAATCATCACATATTTACCCTTTTAACTTGAATAAAAGATAAAACAAGATCTCAAAATAGATTATCTTGTTTGAGCTATTTATTTAAGAACCAGCAGTTTCAGATTAACCATAAATCATCATCTGCTAATTGGAATTGGATTAATAAAATCAGGATAGCTGCTTCCTTTTGAATTCACTCTCTGATATCAAAGCACTGGCCTGGTGATCAATGTAATCTGTCGTTGTTGCTTAATATCATACCACACTGCTAGTGGCATGCTAGACTACTGAACATACATGTATATTTGCATTGCTATTGTTTACCTCTCAACCGTATATGGCTGCCAACGATTTCTCTTTTGCTGGTCATCCTCAGTATCATTCTGAAGAACCTGCAGAAAGAATTTAAAATGTTATCCTTCATTTTGCAGAAACTTTCAAATCCAATGCATTTCCTAATCGCAAAAGACAATAAAATTCAGTATCCCGTACAAATAATAAACGTTTATTCAATAAACCGCTGTACAGCTATGCCGTAACGTAGAAAGAAACTTGCGAGTTTGTCTGACATAAATCATTACAAAACGTAGACACCTAGTACACGTGTTTGTATAAAACTCTTGAGTGGAAATTTTGTTTGTCCACAGTTGATATATAGCAAGGTCAAGCAGTCTCAGTCTGAGTTTGTACTGATATCTGAACTTCAGGAGAGAGTATTCCATGCCGCATGTGCAAGTCACTTTAGGTGACCACAAAAAACAAATGATCCTCAGCCACACCCACCCTTTCCTCGACCCACCCTCTCCTCAACCCACCCTCTCCTCAAACCACCCTCTCCTCAACCCACCCTTTCCTCGACCCACCCTCTCCTCAGCCCACCCTTTCCTCAAACCACTCTTCCCTCAACCCACCCTCTCCTCGATCATACATGTGTACATAAGTCTACATAAGTCTATTCATCCAGGATGCAGTGCGGTCCTGCAATACACAGATCCAGGCTTCAGCGAGTGTGAGTGCCTACTGACAATACAAAAATCTTTATCTTTTCATTGTTGATCAGTATAACTGTTTTACAATATAAGCCTTTCATACAACTACTTCTACTGCTAAGGTACAATAACAACAAACTGTACAATTCTATGTCCTGCAACTATTTACCTTCAAGAAAACTTGTTAACCAGCAAAAAAAAGATGAACTAAAACAGTTTTACAGTGCATATCTGGAACAGCAGAAGCAATTAAAGCTTTGAGATGGGATGAAATTTAAACCTGATAAGGCCTTTCACTGAATCCAAGTCCGGCTCTGTCATACATGCATACCTAAAACAGACAAAAGTAAAAGTAATAATATAAAAAAAACTCCAATAATAAAAATCACTATCGTTCACTACAATGTCACCCAGATCATCATAGGCCTTGTTTCTACAAAATCAGGGCATTCTGTCATATCAGGTATTTTCTAACTGATGTGGCTAAAACAGTTGCTAGCGCACATGTTGGTTTTTGATCAGACTCTGTAAATCAATGCTTTTGAACCCAAACTGCTCCAGGTGGTAAAAAAATTTCTACATGCTCTTCATCACCTCCAAATTCAACAGTTCACCTCCAGGAACTTCGCTGACTTCCTGTTGAATGGAGTTCAAGATTTATTCAAGGTCTAGTCTACCATGATTCACCCCAATACATTGTAAACGTCATATTGTTTTCATAGATGTGAACATTGTGTTCTTCTGATAGTGGCTTGTTGCTAGCACTTAGGATGAAGACAATTGTAGAATGACGTGCAATCGTGCATTCAGCTGCTTTGCTTTTTGCATCTCGTACCAAAAAATCCTATATTGATGGGCACTAATGATGTTCAAAGGATAAGCATACATGCAAAAAATGTGTTACACACAGACACCTAAGTAGCTGCCGCAATACCTTGGTTGTCTTTGAAATGTCGTTAAAAATCAGCGTCCAGACATCAGATGACATGCCCGTTGGGGCATCAAGAATCACTGGAAAAACAAAAGCACAAGAAAATAAACAGTTTTTATTCAGCAAAATGCTACAAAATTATTAAGCTAAAAAAAATTTTAGCTCTCACAACGCAACTTCACACTACTCTTACGGAGAACCGTTGAGCTCAACGCAGCACTCGTGAATAAGCTGGTATGCCGTGCTTGGCTTTCGAGTAGCGCTTTAGAAGTTTGGAGATTATGATTACGATTACATTGTAACCTAATATCCAATCCTTATCATCCTCTTCTGTGGCTATTACTCCTACTTTTGGCATATGCCATCAAATGAAACAAAAAGCATTAAAAAATTTCAGCTTTTAATCAATATTTTTTTAATCGGTTTTAACGAACCTAAATGCACACACCAAATACAAAGTTAAACCAACTACAAAATATCACAGATCTATATTAAACGATTTTTAAATATAGCTCAATATGATTCACAAACCAGTCGGCAAGCCAGTTCCATTGCATGTCAGAAATATTTTCTGCCCGAAGCCAACGTCATAAAGTGCACCTATAAGAAATGTAACGAAAAATTACTTCATATGATTCTGGACATCACTTAATTTAGGCCAACTCTAGAGGCGGCCATGGGTAACAAGACTGGTAACCAAATTTTCTTGACCTCTGTTGAGAGCCTGTGACCAGTCCTATTCCAGGCCATCATCAAATCGACCCACCACCAGTATTATACAGTTGATGTGTACACCCAGTTTATGGTTTAGTTCATGTGGGCAACAGTGAAATAGAAACCTTACATAGATATATCTTTCTGTTCCAGAGATTGACCTATATGTTGACCTTTCAGCACACTAACCATTACCATTTTACAATGACAAACAACATAATTGTGACCGAGATCGAACATTTTAAGGTGCCACACAGTGATTCAGAGGCGCTCCTGACCCAAGTCAGTGGCCTCACTAGCAAATACACTTCAGGCATTTCAGGAACAGAGGAGAGGGCAGACTAACACATCACAATGCCAATGAGGAAAAGCAATTCAAGCATGCATGTTCCTAGCATCGCAAATGTTTTGGTGCCGTTGTTTTATTATAGTTGAAGGCTGACAGACAGACAGAACCTGATACCAATTAAAGTAAAAACTATACTTTGACAACACTTTGAAAGTAGACATTAAGCAAGCTGCGTAGAAACTGGAAATCTCAATGATACCTTGTGGCATAAGAGCACTGTGTTCTCGTAAGAGAGCTGCATAATTGAGCAGAGGTGGAACAAGCAGAATGATGACAATGTACTTCAAAGCGGTTAAGCACTTTTGGACCAGCTCCGACAGCCAAGACCTTGTAAGCTACACACAGAAAATCATAAACCACTATGTATATACATTTGTACATAAAATTACAATGTTTTATCAATAGAGACATCAACAAAGATTGAAAACAATACAAAGTAGGCCTGCCTAAGCCTAAAATACATCAGAATTAAAGATATCAGATTCTATGATTTAGTGAGCAAGCCGGTAAATAGCTTTCTTGAACTTTAGAAAATGTGTGCAGGCGTGCAAGGATGGATACTGGGGAACAATCCAGCCATGCCCATCCATCTAAACAGTCGGGAGATCCAAATAATTATCAAGGTATAAAGAACGTCTGCAAATGTTTGAGTTGCGATAATTCCCAAAATTAGTGAACATTGTTAATAGGCGCAGTTCCAGATTTTTATGAGCATTAGACTCAGAACACGAGAACGTTCTTGGAGGAATGGTATATAGCACCAGAGATAGCTTGGGACTTGTTTTGGAACACTACAGATGAAGATCGGTTTTAAAAGCAATCAGGCGTTTGCTTGATTAGAGGAAAAATGATGTCAAGTTTTAACCATACAGGAGCGTCGTTTTGTGGCGGAACAATTTCAGCGACTCCCTCTGATGCCCCTTTAGCATCTTTACCGGAATCGGCTTTTTTAGATCTTTGCCGCATGATTTTTTGATAGCCACGCACGAGCACATGTGTACTTCCGGCTAGCGAAATATATTCGCGGAATACATATTTTATGAGTACACAGGACAAATTTATATAGAGCCGCACGACCGCAAATTTTTCATCTGCCATCCTCGATCTATGGTCTGCATCGAGTCGAACACTGAATAAAATTCTAGCATTTTATAGGCCTACAAATTCATTTTCATATTTTGTCGCAATTTCGCTAAACAGCAAAAAATTAAATGGTACGTGACAGCATGTATTGTATTAAATATTGACAGTCAATATATTTTTATTGATTAATAATCGATGCAAATAGGGCGACCCTAAAAACTGAACCATTGACTTCGCTTATGTGTGGGCTTATGTGTAGGAGTCTCGAGATTACAATTATGATTATGTTCCTTTGGGTCATCTATTGACACTCGGGGACCTGTAGACGAATTGTTTGAATTACGTGCTTGCATTATCATCGTGGAGGTCAATAAAGATTAATTGATCGACTCACATTATTTCCGTGATTATTCATCTGCGTATAGGCCTAAATTTTAAATTGTTGTTTGGTGTGGCAGTTCATTCTACAGAGTGAATTATTGTGTGAAAGTTTCTAACTAGTTTAAAGAGATGCGCAGGGCTAGTGTTTTCCTGAAAGTAGATTCGTTTTTCCTTCAACGAATATCATATAGTTGCATATTGGTAGGACCACACTGCAGTATAAATAATGTTATCTTCGGCTAGCAGCAAATAGAAGCCAATAGTATGACAGCTGTTTGACAGATCTTCGGTTTCTATTGGTGCTTGACAATGAACAGCGCATGGCATCTGATCGGTTCTGGGCAACGACCTCTGCGAATTACTTCTGAGAATACGAACATAAATTGTGGGCGCTCTACTGTGTGCTAGTCTGTGGCTCAATCAACCATCTTAGCCTAGGTCCAATTTTTGAGACGGCGACCATTTTGTATTCATTCGGTTTACAAAAGAAAGAGGTCATTTCAAAAAGGAGAACCTGTCTCGTAGTTGGTTTTTATAAAGAGACAGTCGTCGAAAGGCGAAGCAGCGACAGACGCTGTGATGTTTCGACCGATCGGCGCTCCCGGTGAGTCTTGAATCTTAGTAGACATTTCAGACGTATCAGTGATCCGGTAACTTCTTTAGCGCCAATTATATAATACACAAGTTTTTGGTCAGTGGCGATATAAGACCATATTCATAAAAGGCCAATGGATTACCAGAAAGTAAGATCTTTTAATCCCTTCTAAGAGAAATTCACGTGTAAGTTGTGTTGGTGCCACAATGAAACATCTTTAGTGGCTCGAAATCAGCACATTCAAAATTCGTTTCACAAATCTTGTTTGGATATCTAACTCAAGTAGACTAGAAATAATTAATCGATGATCGCTCGCTCAAAAGCGAAGCTGAAGTCCAAAGTGGTGATTGATTTGATGGGTCAGCTTTGTGACCCGAGAGTTCAGAGATACCAGACGTCAGATGCTGGTATTGCTCTGAGCAAAATGAATCTATTAACTTGGTAAAACAGAAAGAGAGAATTGGCGCCAAATCACAGCTTAGTCATGGTGTCTTAACTAACACATGGTCCCGCAGATTTATTTATGCGGATGACGTTGCCCTGGGTGTCCAGGGGAGGTCCTTTGAGGAGGTAGAAGAGATCCTCAATGCGGACGTGGAGGTACTGGCAGGATATTTCTTGGAGTGGAGGCTGAAGCCAAGTGTTACCAAAACAGTGTCCAGCTCATTTCATCTCCACAATGCTCAAACGACACAGGAGCTGGATATTGGGATGAATGGACAGCGCCTCCCAAAACCGATATATCTGGGCGTGACCTTGGATAGATCGCTGACATTCCACGAGCACCTCAGAAGGACCCTGACGAAGGTGGGCACAAGGAACAATCTTCTCAGCAAACTCACAGGCTCGACATGGGGTCTAGAGGCTCGACCCTGCGAACCTCGGCTCTGACCCTGTGCTACTCCACCGCAAAATACTGCACGCCTGTCTGGACCCGGTCAGCCCACACCGAGTGTGTCGACGTCAAGTTACATGAGACTATACGCGCCTAATATCGGGAATGCTCCAAGCGGTTCCTCTCCCTTGATTGCCGGTGCTCAGCAACATTCCTCCTTCCCACCTCTGCCGGGCAGAGGCGTGCGCCAAGATGCTGACCAAGATCCAAAATGACGAAAGACTCCCTCTGCACATGGACATTGCATGCCACCCAGGAGTGTGCCTCCCATCTAGACATCCTATCTGGAGAAATCCCCCACAGGTGGGTTCGACAGCTATCTCAGCCTGGTGCGAAAAATGGTCCACTGTAGAAGTGGTGATCCGTTCGCTCGTGGCCGTGCCATCTGCCTGGCCCCCGGGCAGTGACCTCCCTCGTCATGTACGTGGAAAACCTTAAATCGCTTCCGTACGGAATCAAGGTCGCTGCGTGGTGATTCTGGTGAGACGGGGACAGGCTGAGGATCTGTGGTGCTGCTGTGGAGAAAGACGGTCGATGTCGCACATTGTGAACGAGTGCCACCTTCTTTGTTTCCCAGGCCCTACATTTTGCGGGGGTCCTGCCGCGGTGGCATGGCTCGATGTACGAACTGCATTCGCTAAAGAAAGAAAGAACTGATAGTTTGTTTGTGTGTGCATGCTTATTGCGAACTCCAGCTTGCCATTAATTAATGATTAGCTGTAACCGTGATCTCAATTTATATTACTTCCAGACAACTCCTCACTCCTCAGATGCATTCCTAACTTGGTAGCACTAAATCAAGATCGAGTAGAATGGTTTAGGCATGGACAGAAGGCGTCATGTAGAAATGCCAAGGTTTTCACTTTGCGTGCGGAATGCTCGCCAGCATAATTCAGAAAGATGCGCCAGCCACAAAGAAGTTTGACAGTCTTCCGGATCGAGTAGAAGGAAGGAAGGAAGGAGAAGATTCTAGGGTTCTTAAGTTATTTGTGTTATATACTTAACTTGTGTCGCTCTGGTGTCTGATGTGCAAGTCATCAACCAATTGAGGAAGAAACAAATGATTGGACATGACAGGCTGTGCAGAGATCTGTGACTAGGAAGTTAGGGAACAATTGCCAAAGCACACTGAGCAATTCTTTAAGCACACTCTCAAATGCACTGTGCTGATGGTCTGATGTTTATGCATATCGCTACAGTGGTAGCACTTCACGAAAAATTGCCTGCACTCATCTATTGTCACATCTTTAAAGCTAGACAGAACTGCTTCAGTACTTCAGAGAAGATCGTATAGGGTGCTGTTTACATGTATACTATACGTACAATGTCGTACATGCTGTATGTTTGTATGTATTCAATGTCTCAGTCTGGGTGCACAACTTGCATCTATGGGTACCTCTCCATGAAATGGACTCCCCATCAGTTCGTGTTCCCATCCTTTCTGGCAAATCTTTCCTCATATTTCTCTCACCTCAAATCCTGCCTTTTTCTTGGGGTCCTTTGCACTGGGACTGCTTCTGAAAGGCTCTTGCTGAGAGAAGCGCTCTAACATGGCCATATACAATGCAATACAATATATATTCATGCTTACATGCATACGAACATTGAAGCTTGTATTTCATTATGCATACAGTATATAATTACTTTAGTGTTAGACTGTTGAACCAATGAGTTAATCATTCCATCACGATGGGATATATGTATTGCATGCAGCTTTTAAGCGGTGCCCAATGGTCTAACACATGTCCTTTCATTATGAAACTGAAAGTGTATAACCATACTGACAGTTTCAATGATAGTGGTTGCCATGTACATATATGTTCTTTTTCTGTGCAGAGATGTACATATGTTGTCAGAACTAAGTCAAACTGTTGTTTAACTTCACAATTGCTTCTTAAGCAAATACTGAGCATTTGTCGAGTGTTGTTAAGTGGTCCCTTAAGATAATATGGTTTCTATGGTTATTGTCCAGATAGACTTTTTACACTTAGTATTATCAAATGGTGCTTTGACTGAGCACTAATGTCTGCAAGCTTTTTATCCTTTCTCTACACTGGTTTAGTCATTGATTTTCGGAGTGCATTTCTCAGGGTGGAGATGATTTAAATCGGTTGATTTAAATCATTGATTTAAATCACGATTTAAATCGGTAATAAAAATCACGATTTAAATCGAATAGTGAAAATAAATTTCAATCAATGCTTTTGTGCCACACAACTTGCAGGTTTGTTTCCTTTCACTTAGCTGCAGCAGTGCAGCTGCCAGTTAGTGCATTCAGCATGCCCAGCAGGCTGACTCATCTGGCTGCACAGTGTAGTGCTAAAGCCTAAAACACGTGTCACCTGCTGATGTCACTACTGGAAACTGGTGTTTCTTTTCAAACTTATGAACAAGAAGCCATTAGCGGGAGAAGATGAACACTTGTATTGTGACTAAAATATTTTACATCTGAATGACAACAGTTACTGGCGACTAGCACTAGCAGTGACCTAATAATATTAGTACTGTAGTGTTCTAGTTTGCAAGGTGTGACTGACTCAGTAACTTAACCACTTACATAGCGATTTGATTTCAGAGTTTACAGAACATTGACTTCTTCATTGGATTTAACTGATTGTTCATCGATCGCACTATTAGTATTAAGTATATATACCACTTCAAAGGTGTTAATTTGTATTGTATAACTGCAAAACTAAAGAAGGTAATAATTGTTACCGAATACCAAATATCAGTTACAATAATGCATAGTGGCTTGATACCCACATGGAGGCAGTAAATCCAAACTTAGAACTAGTAGAAAGAAATCGGATTTAAATTTAAAAAATCGGATTTTTTTTAGTTAAAAAATCATGATTTTTATCCACCCTGTATTGTATAGCTGTAGAATTAAAGGTAATAACTGTTACCTAATGAAGCATGTGACTTGATACCCCAAAAAGGGCACTACATACAAAATACGAACTATAAGAAAGAAATCCGATATAAATCAAAAAAATCCGATTTAAATCAAAAAAATCCGATTTTTTTATTTTTATTAAAAAATTCACGATTTTTATCCACCCTGGCATTTCTTCAAGAGAACATTTCTTGGAGCACCTCTGAGGAGTTTCTCTTGAGGTGACGTGAAATCTATGATTATGATTAGGCTGGGGTGCTTGATGGTTTAGTGGTTTGAGTGCTGGACTGCCCCATCTGCACCCCATAGCCGGCTCACTGAACGCCACTGTCACTGTGAAGGTAAGACGGCATGGGAGAAAGCTGACCACCCTCTTCATATGCCAAGGCTGAGAAAATGAAGTTGCTAATACTTCACACCCATGGCTGCCTCAGGGCTGGCTTATGGTACTGCATAACTCTTCTTATACTTCTTCTTTACTTTGACACATTGTAAGTGAAGGTTTTCCTGCTCCAGCAGAACTGCCTTTCCACTGGAATTTCACTCTACACCTTTGCTTGCTTCTAAGTTTGGCAGTTTATGCAACTTGGACCATGTCTGTGCGAAGTCTTACATGAAACATTATCTTTCCTTTGACTGATCATTGCAAGTTTATTATTTACCATGGATTTTTGTATAGCACCCTTTAAATTTGGTCTATTAATTACATGATACATTTCATCTTAGCATTCACTTAATGCTAAAATATTTAGTTCGGTTAAAACTGCAATAGTTTATTCCTTTCGGAATGAATGCCAAAGATTATTTATTTATTAGATGGTTTATAGCGCTCTTTCAAGACCATCAACTCAGGAACTCTCCCAGCCGAACCCCAGCAAAATAGGGCAGTCTTATGGTTAGAATGGAACACAGGGGAGTGATTCCTGGAAAATAGACAAAGTGCCACAGGAAGCCCATTCCAGGTTGCAGGTCCAGTGACCGAGAAAGTTTGGTGCTATCTTGTGTAGGTCTGTTAGCTTAGCAAGGGACAAGAAACTGAGCTGTACAGATAACGATGGGAGCCTCGGTGTTGGACATATTCAAGGTAGAAAAGCAAGAGTCCCTACAGGTATGGGGTCGATTCAGTGGCAGAGCAATGCAGCAATCTGGTAGTTATCTTCTGAGGGAATGGGAGCCAATGAAGGACATCCGGCATGCATTTAGACACATGACCGAAATTTAGGATACGGTCAATAAGGTGTACCACTGTGCGTAGTACTTGGTCCAAGCATCCAAGCCGGCATGCAGGAAATGTGTCATAGGGAACTACAAGAATAGTGAAGACGAGAGACAAAGGAGTGAACTTGATGCCACCTTAAGCTGCTGCTGCTGCTGGTAATAGCAATCACTGCTGAGCTGGTGGATGGGTTGCGTGAAGCTCAGTTCTTGTTCCGCGTCCAAGGTCTCGTAATATTTAGACAGAAAAGACAAACAGAAGGGACTCCAGGGCGAATACCTCCCTGGAGGTTAATTTTGACTAGCTGTTGGTACATGCCAAGCTAACTGGTACTTGTGCATGAAACCAACTGGCACTTTTGCACTGAGCCAACTGGTACTTGTGCACCAAGCTGACTAGTGCTTGTACACTAAACCAATTGGTACTTGTGCACTGAATGCTTCTCTTGAACTTGCCAACTGTGCATTAAAAGTTCAGAATTTTAATTTACCGCGAAGCGTTTATGTGTTAGTTAGATAAAGTTCACTTGTTCACTTTTTTTAAAAACCTGGCTACATGATTAATTTTGAATTTATGAGCTGCTTATGAAGACAAAATGATGGCATGCTGTGGTGTCTTTTCATTTAATCAGAGGCCACCCACTGACGTTGTCAGATTTATTATTTCCTCTGTGAGGAAGGAACAGATTTTATAAATTGGACAGCTGCCGGAAATTTCCAATTTGATATTGACTTCTTCTTCTTTATGTTCTAACTGCATGACAAAGTGGATCGTGTGACATACATGCAGTAATTGCTTCTTAAAAGTCCAGGTTCCTTGTTTTTCGCATCCTTGTTTTTCTTCAGTCTGTTTGGCTATGAATAAAATTATTTAAATAAGCCAATATGTATTGTTTTTATTAGAATGCCGTGGCACAGTGTGAACAAATAAGTTAAACTGAATTGTGATTGAAATTTGAAGAGAGTGCAATGTTTTCTGGATTTGATGATGTATGTTTCCTGTTTACTTCTTTCAAAGGAGTTTGATGTGCAGCTGTTGATTTTTTTGCAAAGCCTTCGTTTGAACTGTCAGCAACGTGGTTCTTGTCATATGTTTTTGGTCGCTGTGCTGTCTATGTGTGTTTAAATGTGTTGTGCTCTCTCTCTTTCTCTTTTTCTCTCTCTGTTTGTTTGGCTTTGTTTTCTCCAATGTCCTGTTTATCAGTTTCCGTCCTACTGCTTTCTTTCTTTTCAGCTCAAGCAGAACTGCAGGACCTTATGTTGTGGATGTTATCCTGCAGTGCCATTCAAAACTGTGACAAAGGCATTGTGAACTATTGCGTTAGGGCTTTAGTGCTATATGTGTGGTGACTCAGTAGTTGACTAATCAACTTGCATGGTTTTACCTCCTCCTTTACAAGTGCATGGGTTTTCTGCGAGTTCTAATGTCCAATCTCGTGGGGCATGGTGGCGTAGTAGTGGGTGTGGTGCCTTGAAGCCAGATGTTTCAGGACTCGAATCCACCTCAAAGCCACCGCATAGGGACCATGAACAAGTCCTTCAGTTGCTCGTGCGTTTCAACTCCACTGCAATGTCCCCGCTGTAGTCGGGAGTGCCTCTGAGTACAGCTTGAGGGGGCACTATAAAAAATATAAGAAATAAATTTTTAAAAATTCTTAGTGCAATCAGTTGGTTTCATGGTACATCACACAGTGGTGTAAGAACAATGTAAAGAAGTAATAAATTGAATGAGTTATTATTTTTTTTCTACCCAAGGTGTCATTACTGATATACTGATATACCACCCCTTCAAGGTCGCCTACTTGGGAGCGCTCCCAGTCCAACCCTGGTCGAATAGGACAGCGAAAATTGAGTCACAGAGACCAATAGTCGTTTGACGAAGAGTAGTATTTATGGTGCCACTTATTACTGTTTGAGTTGAGTCTTTAGAAATATGATGTCAGAAGTAATTGTGAATTTGTTGGATGCTGTTGAAACTGAGGTTTTGTTTTTTTGTTGCTTGTTAAGGTCAGACTGCTCAACAGCGTCCTCCGCCTGGTGCTACTCCCGGAACTATTGTTCCAGGAACTATCGGTCCGGCTGCAATTCCTGGTCCAATTACCCTACCAACAGGTGCGTGTTTGTGTGTGTGTGCACGTGCATGCGTGTGTGTGTGTCCTGAAGGTAGTAAAATTTGTATTTGTAAAAAAGTTTCACTAGAGGTTTTATATCAGGTGTGTGTTTGTGTACACGTGTGGGTGTGCGTGCGTGCATGCGTGTGTGTGTGTCCTGAAGGTAACAAAATTTGTTTCACTAGAGGTTTTATATCTGTAACCGATTTTTGCTAATAATTGAGCTATTTGCGTTTAAGAAGATTAGAGCACTTGTGCAATTATTCAAGTGCTGTACAACGATAGATTAACTATAAACAGAATGCAGGGGCATTGCATCTGACTCGTTTTACCCAGTCATAATTTTCCATGTAAAAATGCTTCACAGATAGTTCAGAAGAAGATTGTGAGATTCTATTTTTACTGATGTTTGGAGTTAATGTGTGACAGTGAAACTTATTTAGAAATTAATGTGATGTTGTTACATACATATCTCCATTCTCCATCATATTGTCTGTGTATATTCTGCTGATGTTTTAAAGAAATGTATGACATTGCTAAATAAACAAGAACATGTAGAATTGTAGATAAATTTATGTTATTAAAATTATGTTTCTTCAGTTGTTATTATAAGGCTACCAATAATAGTTAGGGAACTGTCTCTGTTATTGAGTACTGGTTTTATATTGAAATGATCAAGTTTGCAATGCAACTTTACTTCTTTGAAAACTCACTTCTGTGTGGTATGCACATCTCAAGCAATCACTAATTAGGGAGGAATGGTCGAACTTTGCACATCAATCAATCAATCAATCAATCAACATATTTTATTTTGTGGCCAAATGAAACAAGTTGGGTTTACATATCATTGCATCTCTTACAAAAAAAGAAGCCTTAAATGGAGAAAAGAAATTGTTCTAACAAGGAACACCAAATTATCGATTGGATTTTTGATGTGTGATGGCCTTAACTGAATTTTATGGTATACACATGCGACACATAGAGTTAGTAAAGAAGAAAGACAAAGCAAAAGAAAGCAGCGTATAAAACTAAGACTAGGGATACAACTTCAAACAAGGAAAGCGAAAATAAAACTGAAACACTGTTGAGTCAATAAATGATTTAGAAAACAGAGTGCAAATACTTACCGACTGCTTGCAAGTTATTGTATTCAAAAGATGAGCTTTGGTAAATGCAGATTGCAGATGACCTCTTTTACTTCTGTATCATTGTTCCGATTGTTTTAGGGGCCCTTGTCTTACCCACCGCTCTCGGCCTTCCTCCAGTTACGGCTCTTCAGGAGTTTCGAAGTCCATCTCGACCCAATCATGGAATGGAAGGTCAGCCAATCCATCTCAGGGCCAATCACTTTCAAGTGACAATTCCTCGTGGCTTTGTGCATCACTACGAAGTCAACATATCACCCGACAAGTGTCCGCGGCGTGTCAACAGGTAGCAAATCTGACAATAGCATTTTCGCACGAGAAAAGCATCATCAAATAATATGTTTTTTGTTGTTGTTGATGACGGTGTTGTTCTGCTGTTTTCATTCTTCATTGTACATGGTGTATGCTACCTTTGTGTGAAGAATCAAGAGCGTTAATGGCATCTGCACCCAGTTTTTGTTGGACATCTTGTTGCAGACTGCAAAATTTTTACACAGACTGCCTGTGTATTTCATTCATTCATTCATTCATTCATTCATTCAAGACCTTTATGGGATAATAGAGCAGACTGATAGTTAAATGATAACCCGCTAGTCCAGTGAGGTTGACTTGGGCTTCCACTCCCTAGGGGGAGCGATGGTAAAATGAGCAGTAGGACAAATGGACGACTTGCCGGCTGCCATATGTACAGTTTAATTTGAATCCTGTTAAAATTGTTTTCATCTGTTACTGCTGTGTTATGTAATCTTAGTAAGTACTCTGTATTTGTCAGCATGAATTAATAAATGAATATTAAGAAAATTATGTATTGCTTCATTTTAAAAGACCTCTACTTAGAGTCATTCCAGCAGGTGACAACAGTTTTCCAGTATTAATGATTTCAAGCTACATATGACCAGTGTTCCAAGCCAGAAGTGCATGCAGATGCAGATGGATGTCATTCCAGAGAGATGATCCAATTTTTAAGATGACGTGGTGTTGTATTGTTGAATTGCATACGTAAAAATCAATTTCACCTCTGGTTCTTTGAGTAAAGAAATCTGTGGTAAACCAAACCTGAAGGCGGGGCAGGGCAAGATAGCTCATACAAGTGTGATTAAGACAATTTCCAAATTACCATCAGTAGACAAGTAGGTCGTCTCTCCCAACGTTGCATTCCCAGACTTGAATGCTGTTTTCTTGTGTGTGCTTTTGGCTGAAACATTTCCTTGTTCATTGTGCAGAGAAATTGTGGAAACCATGGTCCAGTCATATTCACAGAAGGTATTCAACGGACAGAAGCCTGTGTTTGATGGCAGGAAGAACCTGTACAGCCGAGACCCACTTCCAATCGGACGCGAAAAGGTTAATAACAATAATAATAATGACAATTTATATGGTGCTGTAACGCAGTCATACTGCTACAAGGGCGCCTCACAAACGACAACTGCGGGATAAGCCTTAGCAAACATAAGATTTAAGCTTTGATTTGAAAAAGTCCTCGGAGGTGGCCAATCTGATAACCATAACCATAAAATCTGATGTAAGGTTACATCTGACTGTTGATTATTGACCTAACTGCTGCTTGGATTCGTTCATTTATTCCTTCTGGGCATTTGGGCAGTACCCTTCAAGAAACCTACTCAGAGTCTCTCATAGCCCATCCATGGCGAAGTAATTTAGATTTGAGTAAATTACTAAATATGGGCTTGTTTTTCGAGGTAAAGTGCGCAGCTCTAGTTGAAACCAAATCCAGATTGAGAGCCCTCAATCGAAAAGGTCTGGTGCTGTCTAAGAGAAGAACAAACTTGCAGCACTGGAAGCTGCCATTTGCTGAATAGGGGAGAATTTTACATGCTGTGGTGTCAGATACAGAGGTACCATCAAGAAGACGCTACCAGGCAAGCAGAGAAACCTGGATATCTAAACAGCTGCAACATTTTCACTTTGACGAAGCTTGTCATCTTTGTAATTGTAGTTCAATCATGCGTATTTACATTCCGTCATTGCGGAATGACGTTGCTTGCGTGCAATGATGTGATGATGTAGCCAGTGATGCAATGATGATGATGATGATGTAATCAGAAATGAGAGTTTTGTTGACATTTGCATTTCCAGGTTGAGCTTGAAGTGACCTTACCTGGTGAAGGTCGCGATAGAGTTTTCCATGTGGCTATCAAATATGTCGCCCAAGTGAGCCTCTATGCCCTGGACGAGGCCCTCGAAGGGAGAAATCAGCAGATACCCTTGGACGCCATTCAGGCCATTGATGTCGTCATGCGCCATTTGTCCAGTATGACGTAAGTCAAACTGTGCTACAAGTGTAAGACAGGCAGTTCGTAATTTATTTATAAGTCATTGAAATAAATCATATTTTCGTGATGTCGTGATTCATTCTGATGGTACTAAGGTTCTCTTTATTACACAAATTAAATGCTGGGTTTATATGATTTTTCTATGGATTTCAGACATCGTTAGGTGATGGCATGGTTACGGTTTTTATGATATAAATATATTTTTAAGAGGTATATGTAAATGTGCTATAGAGCAGGAAAAAAAGATGGAGAAATGAGAAGGTAATACCTGACAGATTGGATCATAGTTGGACCGGTGTAGAATGTTCATAAATATTTGTGGTGTGCGTATCTTGTTTTTAGATACACTGCTGTTGGTCGCTCTTTTTTCACTCCACCTATGCCACTAGAGGGCGGCGGTGATGGCCAAAGTGGTTCACAACGGTAGGTTGTCGCAATTTACGATTAATTACTGGACAGTACGTAAACATTCTGAATGATCATGGCTGAGTAATTGAAATACAGCGTTAGTCCAAATGTTGCACTCCTCAGTAGATTGTCTTGAATGTGTGCCACACTGCTGTATTAAACTTTCTGTAATGATAAAGATGGTGTGTATGTGTTAGAGCCTCATGGTGTACATGTATATTTACATGTTATTTCTTAACATTCAAAGATGCTAAGAGTTGCTAAAGTTGCTTTCGAGGCAGCCTGTGGTAGATACTAAGAGTTCATGAAAAGTCAAATAGGCTTACAGAGTCTAGCTGCTGTTTCGAACACTGTTCACACAATGTTTAATCCCAGAATGATACTTTGTTTAGAGAGTCCATTTGCTCTGTGCTTAGCTGAAATGGTCTGTTGGCTTATTGAACATCTTTCTGGCAGCCAATGTTGACAAATTGAGTGTTTTGGACTTTCTTCAGACTTGCTGCCGGTCGATCATTTTTTGCACCACCAGAAGGTATTGACCATCCGCTTGGAGGCGGTCGAGAGGTGTGGTTTGGGTTTCACCAGAGTGTTCAACCGTCGCACTGGAAGATGATGCTAAATATAGACGGTACAGTGTTCTCTTCTCGTATAATAGCTGTTGACAGTGCGTAGAAAATTAGGCTGTGGTCTGTCATTTCCTGTGTCGTATGTTGGTCTGAATTATGGCCTTCAATGTGCTAGTGCAAGTAATTAGTGATTCAACCGCGTTGGTCTATTCTGTGCACAGCACCTGCTTGGTTGTTTGACGAACTGTGCGTTCTAGAGAAACTCTTCTGTTCCGTCTTGTGTCTGTCTTCCTCTCTTCTGTGTCCCGCCAATCTGTTGCTCAACAAACTGTCCAGGTTTAATGGACCATGTGGCTGAATGCTTTTGTTTTCGGCTTTTCTAAATTTAAAGTTGTGCATTTACAGCACTAAATATAGAATGGTGTGCAGTCTCTTAAATAGTAGCATATTTTATTATTTTGTTATCTCAAGTTATCTTGCCTTAATTTTTCTTATCTTTATTCGTCTTACCTTCCTTTTATAATCTGCAGTTTTTTGCCTATGAAGGCAGTTAGTGGTTTTTGTGAGGTGAATTGCAATCAGTAATTTGTTTGTAAATAGACCATTAATATGGCCTTGTTAGTTTCGTACTTGCTAGAAGAAGACCTTGTGTTGAGATTAGATTTTTTCTACTTTTTAAGTATTATTTCTTCATTTGTTAGTGCTTGTTGTGGTTCTACGGTAGTTTTAGAAATTTTCAAATATCAGAGATTACAGCGTTTGTTGTTTGTCATAATTTTTCAGTGTTGAATATGTTCTATATCTCGCATGTCTGAATGAATCCAAAGATAGTATATTGACTTATAGGGAGGTTTTTATCAGTTTATTGATTCATATAAGTTGCTCTGGGTCCACAACTCTCATGTAAAGGCTGTAACTTGTTGTCTGTAAAGTGCAGTGCTTGTTTTCTGTTTCTAGTATCTGCAACTGCTTTCTACAAAGCTCAGTCTGTAATTCAGTTCATGGTAGAAACACTAGACATTCACGACATTCAGGAACAGAGGCGCCCACTTACCGATTCCCAAAGAGTCAAATTTACCAAAGAGATAAAGGGTTAGCACTTTCTAATGTTTTCACTGAGGTAACTTTTGTTGGCATATGTATATAAAAATTTACATCTGAATTCAGTATTAAAATTTGCAGCTCTACATCTAGCGGTAAATATTAGGTTTTGATAGATTGGGTCTACATAAACAAGAAAAAAATGACTGCTTTGAATGCTTCCTTATGTTGGGGATAGGCCTGGAGTGCAGTGGTGTAGTGGTGACTCGGGGGCCTTGGAGCCCAAGGGTTTCGAATCCTCTTTAAGCCGCCACGTAGAGACCTTGAGCAAGTCCTTCACTTGCAATTGCTTATAAATGCGTTTGGGCTTGAAACTCCGATGCAGTGTCCTCGCTGTAGTCGGCAGCGCCTCTGAGTAGAGCGCTTGAAGGGGAGCTATAGCGAATGGAGAAATGAATAAATAAATAAATAAGGCTTTCCCTGATGGAGAGACACAGCACAGGCTAATGGACGAATGTATATGTATCGACGTGAAGAACTTTTCTGAAGAGCTGGGAACTGTGTGTGCTCTATCAATAAATTCTTGTTTGAACATGTAATATTTAACAATAGTTGATCCGTGTGCTGTTTTATTTCTGCCTCAAATGGTGAGATAATTTGGCACACCAAACATGCCGCCGATGAGTTTTAGTGATGTGTCTAATTGGCAAATTTTAACAAATGTTTTTGCAACGTTTGAGAGAGCTTAGGCAATGAACAATGTTGTCTAGCTGCAGTAATCAGCAATTAATTATTTATTTGCAGAAATGTTTAGCAAATCATAAGATTGGTGTTTTAATTCTTTAAAGTTTTGTTTATGCATTATTGAATTATTCAGGTCTAAAGGTTGAGATTACACACTGTGGCCCCATGAAAAGAAAGTACAGAGTCTGCAACGTCACACGACGTCCTGCCCAGACGCAGTCGTAAGACCAGTTCTTAAAATCTACGTAGCATCTTGAGCCTTAATTATTGTGTAATATTGTATTGTAGCTATAAATTTGTATAGTGCCTGTCACAGAATGGATATTATTTATTTGTACCCATTGCCATCAAATTTCATCATCATCAAGAGCTGACGATGATGATGATGATGATGATGATGATGATGATGATGATGATGATGATGATGATGATGATGATGATGATGATGATGATGATGATATTGATGATTGATGATGATTGATGATGATTGATGATGATGATGACAACGACGACGATGATGGTGCAATAAAGAGCATATATAAAGTCTATTTCGTGATAAGTTTTCTTTCCGGAATTTCCTTGCATATCTGTTCAGAGTGTTTTTGAGAGTGTTACTCTTTTGCTACTGAACTGGATGATGGTATGAGAAATGTTAGATTTGGAGAATAGATGTTACGTACCTGCACAATGCACATGGTTCCTGAATACCTTTGTCTTTTATGTTTTGTTTGCAGATTTCCTCTGCAGCTTGAAACTGGTCAGACTGTTGAGTGTACAGTTGCAAAGTATTTTTTGGAGCGGTACAAGAAGAGATTACAGTCAGTATTTTAGTGCTTATGAAGACAGTTAAATTACAAAGAAGGATTCTTGCTAAACAAATATTTATCTCGGATTGCCACAGCCCAACATCGCACCTTTGCCTCTGTCTGCCCTGTACTGTGGAATGGCGTTCCTATTTGTGTTCAGATTTTATCTGGAGGCTTTACTTTTTCTGCCCGTTGTCTTAAGACTTTTCTTTTTCCAGGAGTTCTTCGCACTTTAAGATCCTCTGATTAGGTTGTACTGTGAGAGGCGCTTTATAAATCCCAAAATAGAATAGAATGTCTGCATGCTGGGCTTATTTATAAACAAGACTTTCATGTTCAGCAAATTTCTTTGACTGAATATATACAATGTAACTTGCAGGAAAACATTCACAAGTTCTCGTTCATCTTGTTGTGTTGTGTAACCTGGCGATACATGAAATGTATGATATTCTTTCTTGTAACTGAACAAGAAAGCTTCAATGCTGCTTATGATGACCATTTACTTCTAAACTTTAACATGAAATAAATAATAATAATATGATATTATTCATTTCATAATTAATTTGAACATATTTAAATTATGAAATGAATAATATGTTATTATTATTAATAATAATTATTATTATTAATTTGAACATGTTCAAGTATTCCATGATATGTGGAATTTAACTTCCAGAACTTTGTAAGTTTTTAGCAGTTGATCTGTCATTAAATCGTAATTTTCATGATTTCTAGGTATCCGCATTTGCCTTGTCTTCAAGTCGGGCAAGAACAAAAGCACACATATTTGCCACTTGAGGTTTGTTTACTACTTAGGTCTTGCTAACTGTTGAAATCCGTGCACAAAGATAAGTAGTGGTTGAATTATTACTCAATGTTGAACCTATTACTTAAGGTTCATTATTCAATGTTATTCATGGTATGAGATGACATTTGTGTGGCATAGGTAACATATTCTGCAATTTCTTGCAGTACTTTAGTTGACAAAATAACAAAATGACATTGGTGTGTGACATAGGTAGCATATTCTGCAATTTCTTGCAGTACTTTAGTTGACAAAGTAACAAAAATCGGATATTTATCCTGTTGTTTAGATAACCAAAGAACATGCTATGGTGCAATGTCACCCAGCATTTAGGTGTTCAGTTACTGTAGTTCAGTTGTGGTGCTAATCTTTGTTAGATTGTATATCACGTGTGAAATTTGTATTTTGTTTAGTGTTTGACCAATTCTTTAGGTTTGCAATGTTGTGCATGGCCAGAGGTGCATCAAGAAACTGACTGACCTGCAAACGTCCACCATGATTAAGGTAGGCATGATGATGATGATGGTGTACGTTCGGTTTTATCTTGCATGATCTATAGCGAAAGAGATAATTGAGTGAGGTACATATTTGTTTATTGTTAATTATTCATGACCAGGCAATAAGCAAGTGAGTATCACCTGCCCAGGTTCTAGCAAGGCTTGCAGTGTTTAACTGCTTTGTATCTGCCAGTATTATAAACATTTTGTGAGAGGCTTTTATAATCACGTGTGTCAAAGAGCTGGCCTGTAGGCCATTTCTGGCTTGTAGACAATGTTCCTGAACTGGACAGCCTTACCTTAAGACTACTGTACGTAATGTTTGTGGCTGTTAATTATATCAAAAGTAATCTATTTGTAAAAGCCTGATTTGACTGTTTGCATGCTAAGCAATGCACCATTTATGATTTTTTTCCCGCAAAGATTTTCTGGTGGCAGGCTCACCAATACTCTTCCCAGACCTCTAGCTCCATTTTGCTTAGGTGCCTTTGTCCTTCAACATCCTGACCTGCCACTCACTGGAAACTATTACCACTGGCCCACTGTTACGACAGATATGACACATCTCTCTGTCTTATATGATGCAACCCAGTGAGATGGTGTGAGATTTATTCATTTTAAACCATGTTGCTACATTTGACAATTTGAATCGTTAAAATACACTGGTGTCTTATCCTTAACAGTATATTGCTTAACCCAAATGGGGGCAAGGTATGGAATCTGAATCGAATGCATGTTTTTAATTGATTTATTGAGTGTTCAATTGATTGTTTTCTTTTAATTTACTCAGGCTACTGCTCGCTCTGCCCCAGACAGAGAAAGAGAAATCAATAACTTAGTGAGTTTACTTTTACTTCTTTTTGTTTTAAATAATAATGGAGTGGTAGGGATATAGGCTTGCTGAATAGGCTTCTACTAAGGAAGTTCGGATGATTCTAAGAGAGGTGCGATTGTGATTACCATTCATTATGAATAGTCCTGTAACAGTCTCCCACTCCATGTACATTGATTGAAATTGATTGTGAGCATTGTGCAGCATACATTTTTAAGTACTGAAAATGTGCTATATTAGGTGACTTGACACATAAGCATAATATTGGCATACATGACTGTGTTATTTTAAATTCATTGGTTTTGTTCTGACTTGCACACAGCAACTTTCTAGTAGCTCTCTGTAATGTAAGTTCAGTCAAAATTCCATTTTGCCCAGCTGGTTCAATCAACAATATGGACTTTTTAAGCTCTGTATGAACTATGATTGTTTGTAACTGATTCTGTTTGAGTTTAATTTTTTTCAAACTCCCCTACGTTAACAGTTGAGTTATGTTTCAGAGTTATGATGATACTTAAGGCTTTTCATGTTGATTTTCTTTTATATCTTAGAGTACTCGGAGTTACTGCTGTGTCTGTTTTGCCTATCTGGGCACTTGTTTGCTTGATATTTTTTAATTTAATATTTCACATGAAATTATTTCTTGCATTTTCTGATTAGATTTCTGTGTTCTGCTCTGTTTTAACTCTTAGGTCGTGAAAGCCAATTTTAATTCAGATCCGTACCTTCAAGCTTTCGGGATAACCGTCTCTAGTAAAATGGTTGATGTGCAGGGACGCATTCTGCCAGTTCCTAAATTGCAATACGGAGGACGTGTAAGTATTCAGATGGCATTTTGTGCAACAGAAATGTTGTGTAATGTAGTTTGGATCTGTTACGTTACACAACACTTTATTGGCTGTAGATCATAGTTAGAGACTGTTGACGTGACTAGGTATCATTCATCTGCAGATGAACTTAATTGCTCTTGTCAAACTACAAGATTATTTAGACTAGTAAGGCTTTTCTTCTTGAAGTTTCTTAGAAGGTGCAATGATATGTTAATTTCAGATAAATACTTAGTTATATGCATTTTTGGATACATACAGTCAGCTATTGGGACTTTTAAACAGGCTTTCAAATTCTGTATAGATCTTGAAAAATAGGGCAGTGGATGCTTTTCTGTCCTGTGTTTAATCATGCAGCTCTTCCGGTAGTATTTGTCTTCACACTATGTGCTGGAAGATCTTGGGTTTACTCTAGTTTCGGCTATGTTCTATATTGCCTCTTTTGAAACTTAACAGAAACTTTGTCTGAAAATTTGTTGGATCTTTAACCCTTTAATGCCGGAGGGTATAGGATTTCCCATACCATTTACTACCATCCCGGCATTAAAGGGTTAAGCTGAAGCAAGGATGGTTAGCCCAACAACAGACAACTTCTGTATTGTCATCTTACACTTATTTAATAAAAAATTTCTTCATGTTACAGACCAAAATTTGAGTATCTTAGTTCAGGTCATTTTTCAACAGTCAATTTTTGCTTATGGTTCTGAAGAATATTGCATGCCATTATTTGGAAAGGTTTCATGAAATCTGTACTTTTTCATTTGCTCAGACAAAGGCCCAGGTGGTGCCAAACCAAGGAGTGTGGGATATGCGAGGCAAGCAGCTGTACCAAGGTATTCAGATCCGTGTGTGGGCCATCGCCTGCTTTGCACCTCAGCGAACAGTTGGCGAGGAGGCACTTAGGTATGTGCTGTTTTTGTTGCTGTTGTTGTTGTTGCTGTTGTTGTTGCTAATTTGCTGTTTGGTCAGTTGAAAACTTTTTGAATGCACTTGTGTTTTTTTTTATCCTGTCTGTGAATCTTATGTTGTATGCAACTGAGTATGTTAAAATTGCACATGTATGTAAATAGGTGTCCCTGTTAGCGGGATATTCATCCCTTAGGGCCTTCCTTGTTGCCATCTGATTATGTGAAGCATGTTATACTATGTCTATTGTTTATGGTTGATGGTTACAATAAATGAATTGAATTGAATGCCGTGGACATTTCAGGGCTTATTGTTTACCTCACACCTTTTGCTGTTGTATACTGTCTGCTTGGCAAGCATGATCAAATTAATTAATTCACTTAACAAATTTGTATAGCGCCCCTTCAAGATATCCATCCAGAGGTGCTCACAGACCAACGATGGCGATATGAATTAGATTTCAGCAATTTGTAAAAAGTATTGAGATTATTTTTAGAGAGTAGGTACATTTCTAATGCAAGTCCATTCGAAGTGGCTGGGCAAACAATAGAGAATGCGCGACGCTGCTTTAGTTGAGGTGCTAGCACGGGGAACCAGAAGTTCCCCATTAGCAGAAGAATGACTCTAGACTTTCCTTGGTTTGACACTTGCACCTTTGAATGATTCTCGAGAGAATTGTTTAACGAAGCCATTGTTGTTTATGTGAAGGAACTTTACGCAACAGCTTCAGAAGATCTCAACGGACGCCGGAATGCCGATCATGGGTCAGCCGTGCTTCTGCAAATACGCTTCAGAGGCAGATCAAGTTGAACCGATGTTCCGATACCTCAAGAACACCTACCAGGGTCTGCAGTTGATCGTCGTTGTCCTGCCCGGCAAGACGCCGGTCTATGGTCAGTACTTCTGCTGACTATGTACGGAAACATGTCATTACCCCCCTGCCATTACTCTCCCATACCAGTCAAAGGTTTATGTCCAACTGTCTTTATTATCATCATTTTTCGATTATACACACACACATATAAAGATGGACTATTCCTGTGTATTTTGATTGGACCTATTATAATGTTTTATTTACACTGTCCCATCAGCACAGTTTGTTTTATAATAGTTCCAATATTATTTGCATAGCCGTACATCCAACCAGTGAAACTTTTCTCTCAGTGAATGCATATCTATGCATATGACAGCAGCATGTTTTAAGTTTTCACGAACAGAGGAAAAGTTGTTCAGTTCGATTTAGGAATTTGTGCTTTTAAATTCAGAATTCGACTTCTCTTAAACTTGTCATGATCTGTTACTACTATTATATCATGTCTTCTTACTGCATACTTGTCATGATCTGTTACTACTATTATATCATGTCATCTTACTGCATACTTGTCATGATCTGTTACTACTATTATATCATGTCATCTTACTGCATACTTGTCATGATCTGTTACTACTATTATATCATGTCTTCTTACTGCATACTTGTCATGATCTGTTACTACTATTATATCATGTCTTCTTACTGCATACTTGTCATGATCTGTTACTACTATTATATCATGTCATCTTACTGCATACTTGTCATGATCTGTTGCTATTAATATATCATGTCATCTTACTGCATACTTGTCATGATGTTACTACTATTATGTCATGTCATCTTACTGCATACTTGTCAATTTGAATTAATATAGGAATATTGTTGTTATTTCAGGTTCTAATTTGTCTCATTTATTCATGAATTTATTTGGTGCCTCATAAAGGAGGCTACTCAGAGATCTGCTTCTGGCTGTAGCAAGGCAAAACAGTTTTCACTCCATTCTGCTGTGTTAATTTATCTGTCGCCAACATGTATCTTAATCCTATCTAGGGTAACTTGATACGTTCCATATTAATGAATGCATTCAACTTTCAAAAATTAAATGCTAACCTGTGTTCTGCTGTGACCGAATTTCAGTTTAGAGATTTATTTTTGAATTTAATCTGATTACAGCGGAGGTCAAAAGGGTTGGCGACATTATGTTCGGCCTGGCAACTCAATGCGTCCAGTCAAAGAACGTTAACAAAACCTCACCTCAGACCATCTCCAACCTCTGTCTCAAGATCAACGTCAAACTCGGCGGCATCAATAGCATTTTGCTGCCAAGCATACGGCATGTATCGCACAATAATTGACTGGTTCTTTTACCATTTTACCTATTTTATTCAACCTATTGCTTAGCTTGTCTGTATAACCAGTTGCATTGCCAAAGGGTAATTTCGGGTGGTTTGAACCACCTCACTCTGGAAAATATGACCTGCACAATTTGTTCAAATCCGTTGAGTTTTCATTTGGGTATGGGTGGTTGGAAGGGAGTGGGAGGGAGTTGTTATAGTGACCTAGAGTCCTAGTCACTCAATTGCCATCTAGCTTTTAAGGTGTGGCTACGCATCTGTGTGTAACCATATTTAGATGACTATAAAGATAATGTAAAAGTCCAAATTTGGTTTCAAATATCTTCATTTTGTTACATGCCAAGCCATTTTTGATGGCCAGTATTTTGGTGTATTTCAATTTTATTTATTTTATCTGTTTTTTCTGTGTAGACCTCCAGTTTTCCAGGAGCCGGTTATTTTCCTTGGTGCTGACGTTACTCACCCACCTGCTGGAGATCGTTCCAAGCCATCAATTGCTGCTGTACGGTGATTCTGACATCTTCATATTAAGAATGAGAATGCTGAAAATCAAAAAAGAATGAGAATAAGAAACTACGTATAATATTAATATTTGTTTGCAAGTCAGTTTGGCGGTCATTTTGAGTATCGCATTACTTCAATTACGCTGGTTATTTTGGTCTATAAAGTTTGAGTACTATGTGGAAACGTCACTGATTGGATAGTTTCCGCTTAACGACACCGTGATAAGAGAAATCCACGTTGCTCTCCTCCTTTATCCATGCTTGGGACTGGCACTGTTGGAGTATGAATAGTGGCAGAGTTACTTCATTAATTCTGTTGATTTTTTTCTTTTATATTTTGTCATTTCAGACCTTTTCATAAAGGATAAATTTCTACCTTGCATTTTCATCCAGGTGCTCTGAAAATCCTTCAGGACTGAGAGAGGTTAAAAAATCTAAAATTGCTATTACTCATCTATAATTAGCTGTGTAGTATGCTGTCATTCATGCTGTGCCACTCAAACATGGGGCGCGGTGGTGTAGTGGTGGCGTCGTTGCCTTGAAGCCGGAAGGTTCGATGTTTGAATCCACCTCAAGTTGCCGGGTTGGGACCTTTGCCAAGTCCTTCACTTGCAATTGCTCAGCACTTCGACGTGAAACTCCGATGCAGTGTCCGCTCTGCAGTTGGGAGCGCCTCTGAGTAGTGTGCTTGAAGGGACGCTATAACAAGTGCACATACAAGCAAACAAACGAAATGTTATGCCAGTTTGTATGGCAACAGTTTTTTTTTTATTGTATTGTATCTATACATTTATATAGCGCCTATCGTAAATTATTACCATGTGAATGTCTTTCGGTAGGTTGTCGGCAGCATGGATGCCCACCCATCTCGTTACTCAGCCACTGTTCGCATACAGCAGCACAGACAGGAGGTCATTCAGGAGCTGTCCACCATGGTCAAGGAACTCCTCGTCCAGTTCTATCGGTCAACTCGCTTCAAACCGACACGCATTATCTTCTACCGTGACGGGGTCAGCGAAGGACAGTTCAACCAGGTTCTGTCGCATGAACTGCGTGCCATCAGGGAAGCCTGCATGAAGTTAGAAGTGGACTACCAGCCTGGAATTTCCTTTATTGTCGTCCAGAAGCGTCACCACACCAGGCTGTTCTGTGCAGATAGAAACGACCAGGTGCGTTGTACAATGTGTCTATGGTTTGGAAATTCACAGCCGTTTCTGTTGGTTTTAGACTGTGTATTTGAAGATCGTTGGTACTTTTGTGATGAGGTGTGTCATTGATATGTATTATATAGTTACTGGATAGCTAATTGGCTCTGAAAGTTTGGATTATGGCTCAGTTTTCGGGATATCCCAGGATTCTCTGGAGCAAATTTCAGGATTCCTTGAGGCAAATCACAGCAAATGATAGGTGGTTCAATACTTTTTGCTTTAAGACGCAAATTTCTCAGCAATGATACAGAATTGTTTAAAACCAGCCTAGGGATTTTGAGTTAAGTGTGGCATCCAAATTTGTCCTGAGTATGCTGTTTCACCTTTCTTTGAGTCATGGCATCTGCAACTTTTGGGCTTGTGAGGCTGAATCATCTGATATTGTTGGGAATTGTAACCAATTCAGTCTGCCCAGTTTTCATTTATCTTATGTGCATGTTAAACCCTTGACTGTGTCATAATTTGGCTTGCTTCTATGTAATTAACACAGATTTATATGGCTAATAAGAACGTGAGCCCTTATTTTTTGACATATTTGGTAAGTACATGCCTAAAGACACTTGCTTACTGGTGGCTATCTTTCAGATTGGCAAGAGTGGCAACATACCAGCCGGTACAACTGTTGACGTTGGGATAACTCATCCAACTGAGTTTGATTTCTATCTGTGTAGTCATGCAGGAATACAGGTGAGTAGGCTGGTCAGTGGTCACGTGAACCTGAAAGGGACGATAGGTTTCATTGTTAGCTGCATGGCCATTTATTTATTTATTCATTTCTTGCACCCTTTCAAGCTCGCTACTCAGAGATGCTCCCGACTACAGTGCGGACACTGCATCAGAGTTTCATGCCGAAGCACATGAGCAATTTGCAAGTGAAGGACTTGCTCAAGGTCCCTACGCGTCGGCTTGAGTTGGATTAGAGCCTGGAACCCTCTGGCTTCAAGGCACCGACACCACTACTACACAACCGTGCCCCGTAGTGGTGTGTAGATGTGGGTTTTTAGCCACTAGCAGATGGTGTTTGATTAGAGCTTTGTTTAGTGTTTATATTGTAACATGGAATGTTTTACCTCCCTAGTTGCTTACTGTCCAAGGTTGGCGCCTCCTGCAAATTAATCGTCATTGCTCAGCTGAACAGCACCATCAGCTGTTGCTTATCATTAGATTCTACTGTATCATGGATTATCCTGTGCAAATTATGTGTATAAGGATTATGGGCTAAAATTGGATTAAGAATTGCTTTGTAACTAGTTATTTAGTCTATGGTGCCATTAGTATAGTGCACTTGACTCAAGTTAGATCATTGTCAAATTTACAATCTGTGGAGATGCATGGTTGAAATTCAATTCTTCAAGAAACGGGATTTGTGAATACATTGGAGAATCCTCGCACTGGTTAATGCTGCTGCTGATGATGACGAAACCTATGAGCCTCATGTGTTTTTAAAAATCAACAGGGTACCAGTCGTCCATCGCATTATCACGTTCTGTGGGACGACAATCATTTCAACGCAGACGAACTGCAGATGTTGACCTACCAGTTATGCCATACGTACGTGCGATGTACCAGAAGCGTTTCAATACCAGCACCCGCCTATTATGCTCACCTGGTTGCCTTCAGAGCCAGGTACCATCTTGTGGAGAAGGAACACGACAGGTAGGGACAATCAATCAACTACTCAGAACCGAACTTATTGTCTCTAATCTATTGTCGGTTACTGTCTGCTTCATCAACAATAGTTATTCATTATAAATATAAGTAATATACTAATCACTAGCGAGTGGTGTCTTACAGTTACTTATAATGTGTTGAAAAAATATTTGTTTGACTTATGTAATCTATTTTTTTCTAAGAATTGGTGGAATTATGGAAATTTGTGTGAATTGGTTCCTATCAAGAGAGCAGGTTCTGTCCTCTACCTAGGAAAATTAGGTTTATGTAATACTATTGATCCATGATTAGAGGTGATCTCATTGTTCATTTCACATGTGCCTAATAATGCAATGCGATACCTTGTAGTAGTTGAGCCAAAAACATGGAATGGTCTTCCTTTCAGTGTTTTGTTTGTATGCGCACTTGTTATAGCGCCTCTTCCAGCCCTCATCCGCTACTCAGAGGCGCTCCCAACTACAGCGCGGACACTGCATTGGGGTCATTCCGCCTCAATTCAACAAATGGCTCCAGCTTGACCATCTTGGATTTTGCTGAAAATTTTTCAGAATGTTTATTATGGTATTAGAGGAAACTAAGCCAAATTTTAGGTCAAAATCTTAAGTGGTTTTGAAGATATTAATTTTCAAAGACGTCTGGGGTGACCTCGTTTTCAATGTTTTGGGAGTCACGTCTAAATTTGTAACAACGTTCAGAGGCTCATAACTTCATTAATATAGCAGATAATTTTATGAAATTTTCAGGATGTTTAGTCTTTGTGGTTTAGATGACATGCTGAAGAAATGAAAGATCAGTGTTGAAAATTCTGATGTCAGGACCATATTGAAAATGGTTAAAAAAAACTTGTGGATGTCTGACGATCATACTTTGCTGCCCTGGTGTGGCCAAATTGAATTTTTTTAATAGAATATTTTAACAACTTGTGATACTAATGTACTTCCTCTACAAAAATATGCAAAAATTTTGAATTTCTGATGCATGCCTACTACCATATGGCCTCGCAAATTTGGAAAATTCCATTCCGAAGGCCATTTTCAAGGTCAAAGATCATCATGTTTGATAGGTCATGGAGCAATAAAATTTACATCATTGGAAAGAGCAGCTCAGATACTCTAAGTTCACCAAAAATTGTGATGATGTCTCTTCTTGTTCGTGCAATATATTTTTTTCAATTGTGGCAGTTTTCTGCATTCGCGAGTTTATAATGGAGTCAATATCAGGGCATTATATTGTGAAATAATATCTGTAATAAGTCAATTTTCTCAGATTTCAGTCTCCTCATCTTCCTCAGGTCTTGAAGTTATTAGGTGGTTGTCTAACTTGAAGAGTCACTATCATATAAAAGATATATCTAAGAGATACACATGCCCGAAAAAATTTAAATTGGCATTTGTGCAACATTTACAAATTTATCAATTTAAAATCACAAGGACTACCACCCAGATTCTTGCATATTTGGAAAGAGCACAAAAAACAGATTAGATGAAAAAAATATCAGTCCTCTGGTTAATTTCCTGGCTGTGACATGGCAGTCCAAACTCGGTGGATCAGGCCGTTTCTCGTGAATGATGTAATATGGCATTTGCACAGCATCTGCAGATTTATTAATTGAAAATCACAAGGACTACCACCCATATTCTTGCATATTTGGAAAGAACACAAAAAATTGATTAGGTGAAAAAAATATCAGTCCTCTGGTTAATTTCCTAACTGTGACGTGGCAGTCCAAACTTGCTGGATCGTGCCGTTTTTCGTGATTAGTTTTGTGCCACATGAATTAAAAGCTAATCACGAAAAACGACCTAAAATTTGGCATAGTTTCCTCTAATACCATAATAAACATTCTGAAAAATTTTCAGCAAAATCCGAGATGGTCGAGCTGGAACTTTCTGAAAAATTTGTTGATTTGACATGGAATGACCCATTGGAGTTTCACGCCGAAGCGCTGAGCAATTGCGAGTGAAGGACTTGCCCAAGGTCCCTACACAGCGAGGTGGATTCGAACCTCGAACCTTCTGGCTTCAAGGCAACGACGCCACCACCACTTCAGTGTGTATACCCTTCTGGCTATGGATGCTATATGCTACACTCATCAACAATTGAAAGTTGTTCTCTTGTTGGAGTTGGGCTGAGAGTAATACCTTTGGGTTCATCAAATTCACATCTAAAACCCGTTTGCTTTTCCTCCTATCTGGAGTACTCGGCAAATAATCATCCACACCCAAACGTTCCAAAACTACATACGGTGCACAATGTTTAGCTTACAAGTAATGGTTTGCCAGTGGGTGCTCCCAGTCGTGGCTGGGTTGGTAGCGCCTCTGAGTTGGTTTCTTCAAGGGGTGCTATGTAAATTTTCACAATGAATTAATGAATGAAGTTTGAAGAGACTGGATGAGTAAATTACTGCACACTGCACAGCCAGTGCAGTTTTTCGTTTAAGTAATACAGAAAATGATTCGTGTTTTGTTTTTGTTTTTAGCGGAGAAGGCAGCCAGTATTCGGGTAACAGCGACGAGCGTAACTTGGCCGCGATGGCTCGAGCAATCTCTGTTCACCCCGACACCTTCCGAGTCATGTACTTCGCTTGATGACTTCTTAGATGTGTCTTAGCAAAGGATAATGCCGGTCGAGTGCTGCAACAGCGGCAGCAGCAGCAGACCTGGCCACCTCAGTTTCGTTCTATTGCTTTAGCTTTGTGCGGCGGCGACGGTCGTACGTCGTCGCGACAAAATAGATACCTTGAGGTCAGCCTGCCTTTGATATTTTCCGATTTCTGCGATCATGCACTGCACAGTCAGTATTCGGCTGTGAGCGAGAGCTGCCCTGGAGGGGGTTTATTTACATGCAAAAGTCGTGCCGGACTTGATTATGGCAGCCACTCTCTCTCTGTCCTTGCGTTGGGAATAATTGTTGTTCAGTCACTGTGCTTGTATCTCTTTAGTAGTTTTTATTACCGTTCGTTGCAATTGCGTGTGTTTCTAACGAGAGGCACATTCGTCTGTGTGGTGCTTTAACGCCCCCGGGGCCTGCTGCGGGTCCTTTTGCCAGTGATGTAAACGAACAAAGTGAAGAACGTCTCGAATATATATGGTCCTCGTTGCTGATGTTATGGTAGTGTTTAAGACAGCTATTTTGCTATCGTGGAGTTTGTTAGGACGGTAGCTAGGTAATTTGTCTTCAGTGTTGACTGCATTATGAAACATTTTTGTGTCTGACGAGGTCCGATCAGAGTGAGATCGGCTGTTCATTCTGCTGCTGTTTCTCTAGATTCAGTTGACTTGCTGGTTTGAAATGTGCTTTCGTGCCAGCACGTCGTGTTTTTTTGTTGTTGCACGGAGCCAAGGTTTCGTTCGGCAAACGTACTGGGTGATTTGATCGAAAAGGGCGAGATAGGATGTGGTAGGCTGTTGCGTGGTCATTGTAAACGGAATTGAGCATGTTGTGCTGTAAAGTTCTTTCTAGCATATTAGTGTTTTTTGCTTTTGAGATGTTCTTGAATATGGGCCTAAGTTTCTGGAACTTTGCATTTGCTACTTTAAGCAAGGGATTTGTTTACTTGCATGCTACTAATGATTGTAACAGGCGTTGGCAAGTTCACGGTTAAATGCCAGAAGACTTTCTAGACAGATGCACACCTCTTCTATGCTGTCTAATATTCCAGTTGTGAGTGTTACTACTCAGTATGGTATCCGGACTTTACCCCCCGGCCCATTACCCCCCTGCCATTACCCCCCGTAGGACATTACCCCCCTGCCATTACCCCCCGTCTCTTATGTATTCAGGTCCAGTGTATATATGCATGCATGTATGTATGTAATATGTATGTATGTAAATACGTATGTATGTATATATGGTGTATGCATGAATGTATGTGTGTATGCATGCATGTATGTGTGTATGTATGTATAGGTATGTATGTGAGTATGTATGTATGCATAGGTATGTATGTGAGTATTTATGTATGTATAGGTATGTATGTGAGTATGTATGTAAGTATGTTCTATGTAAGCATAAAATACATACAAACGTAAGTACGTACGTACGTACATGTACAATTGTACATAGAAGATACATGCATGCATATATACTTACATACAAATTTGCGATACATACATAGTGACATACATATATACTTACATGCATACTTACATACATGCTAAAATAGCATACTTACATGCATACTCACATACAAACATACATGCTGACATAATACTTACTTGATACTTACATACATACTTGCATACTTACATGCATACATACATACATACATACATAGATACATACATACATACATACATACGTGCATACATACACTGGATCCAAATGTAAGGAGACGGGGGTAATGGCAGGGGGTAATGTCCTACGGGGGGTAATGGCAGGGGGTAATGGCAGGGGGGTAATGGGCCGGGGAGTAAAGTCCTAGACCCCTCAGTATAGTATCTTGACATTTACTGGTATATTATATAAGTACATTTTGTGAGCCTGTCAGAGTTGCTACAGCATTAGGCATAGATCTGACAGAACTGAAAGCGCAACATGAGCCTTAAACTTCGGGCAGACCAAGAATGAATGTGGTGAAATTGTCTCCGGTTGTGACAGTCAACCAGTCACCGCTTGACTGTGCAGGAAAGAATGGAGCCATTCCAAAGTCAATGGACAGTTCAGTTTGAATGAAGTCTTTTTGGTTTTAGTGCGTTTAGGGAGATATTATGTTCATTTAGTGCGCACGTTTAAAATAATGAGCGGTGTCACTTCTTTTGGACTGCTTTTTTAGAGTTGGGCTGTAATGTTCAGTACCTGCCGTAAAGGGGAATTTGCCTGAGATTTCAAGATTCCAGACAGCATAGCTTCTGCCTATTCACTGACTTTATCATTAGCTTTCATTAAATTTAGTTAAAGCTGGTAATGAGCGGTCAGTAGCTGATGATTACTGTAAATCGTTAACAACCAACTGGACATCGCAAGTCCATCTACTTGCGATGACTTGCTTTTGTCGCTTGGCAAATATCTGTTACAGTTTGCAAAGATGGAATGAATGGATAGGATGTTGGAGAGTAGGGTTAGAAACAAGATCTAGCAAACAGAGAAGTTTTAAGGTGGTAATTGGACGAAGGAAGCATGGTATCGATGACGAGGGAAATATGAAGCGATCTCAACTTGGCTTGTGAAACTAAAGTCTTCTTTAACCCTTTACCCGTTCATTTTTAAATTTTAAGGCCATTTTCAGCAGATATTCTTGGGGCAAACGGGTAAAAGATTAATGACGTCAGCAGAACTCTGAATCTTGCCAATGTCCAAAATGTCCATCTATCAAAATTGGAAAAAGTCTAGTGAAGTCTAAAGTTGCTTCTAAGTTGTTGAACATTTAGTGTCTGCTGTCTATGCTTTGCAATTTCTTTTCGTGGTTTGTTGACCAGTTCTAAACTAGGTCCTGCTACCAGCGGCTATTGTGTCGCTCAGTTCTTGCCTTGACCACTAGCAAAACAGTTAAAGAGTTGAAAGATAGTCGTGGACACGACCAGTGGATCAGTTATCGTTGTGATGCTGAGTTGCAATGGCCACACCTTTTGTATGCACTTGCTATAATATTCTGTTCAGTTAACTGTTCCATGAACGCATGTATACGTGCATATGTAAATCCATACTTGCTTTGATATGTATACATTTGTGTATTATTCCAAGTACAGTATGAACAACTTTAAAATGCCGGTAAGATCACAAACATTTACTTACATACTGGTAGTTCGTTGACCTGCGCCTTCACTTTTTCATATTGAAATTGGAGATGCTATTGGGTTACTGTTACTCGCCTCATTGACACGGTCAACCGCTCATTGACCCGGTCAACCGCTCATTGACCCGGTCAACTGATGACCATTTTCGTGCATGCAAATCGAAAGGACCTCTGAGTTTATGCGTGTCAGAACATCTACTAGTTTTTTTAGTCTGGATCTATCGGTGTAGGAGTTTGAGATGGAAAACTTGTCTTGTCAGTTTGCAGCATATCTGCATGTATTAGTAAAATGGACTCAAACCGCGGAAGCAAGAGTGGATGATGCTTGTGTTAGACATTTTATTGCATTGTTCTTCAGAACTTGTCGTGCTGCAGGGCATTACATGAAACCTCCTCAACAGCATGCGTTAACAGTTTTCGTTGTGCTTCACTGTCTGTCTTATGATAGTGGCCTCCCAACAAATGATTTTTCACTACGGCCATTTTCATCGGTTTAGTCACAGTTACGTCTGTGTACATGTGTATCCAATAGTGCTGGTGTTCTTAGGTATACCTGCGAGAGCAAGTCCCGATTATGAAAAATTATTACGCTGTTTTAAAATTTGAACTTTTTGAGTGTGAATTACGACGTTGTAGCCATTTAAGGCATTGATCTGTAAAATTTCTCCAATCTGTTGCTGATTTCTTGCGTGTGTGGCGGTTTAAGCTGTGTGAGCGTGTGTATGCTAATGTGAAATGGAAAGAGAGTGGGGCTTTTGGTACAACGTATTGCTAGTATTTATTGTAGCCATGCATCAGTCATGCTCTTCGATTGCTAGATAAATGAAAGTCTTGAAAATATGGGCATTGATGGCCTTTGCTGCATTGAATGATGTTTTGTTCATATATGTAAATTCATCTGCTTCCCATCTGAGCTTGATATCGTTTGCCAAACCGATGCTCGTTTCAGTAGCCAAAGCTGGCTAGATTTGTCCGTCTGGTACTTAGAAGTTTTGTTTATATTATTCATCGTAACTGTGTAAAGTTCTAGGAAAGTGTCAGATCACTGTTAGCTTCTGTAGACAGTGCCACGGCTTATGTTGACAGTACCACGGCTTATATATCAAATCTTGATGTTAGGTTGATTCCAAGAGATAAAAATGAGTTGCAGGTGATGCACCGTCTACAGTTGTTGGTGTTTTTTGATGCTTGGTGATATTTGTGTTCGTACTGCTTGTTTACCCTCGGCTTTTGTGCATTAGCGTGCGTAGAGCTCCTTGTTTTTTTCAGCTTGTCCAGTGAGCTATACTGTGGAATTTTAAGTTGGTCTGACTTTTGTTTTGTAGTGTGACACCATGTACATGTTGTGGTGTCATGTTAAGGTTGAATTTAGTCGTCAAATCTCTAGGTCAACCGTAAAATGAGCAATAGGACAAATCTGGAAGCCTTGCAGGCTGCCAAACAGTTAAATTCAACCTTTGTTAAATCTGTTATCATCTGATAACAGATGATAACAGATCATCTGTTATCTGTTACTATTACATCAAGTATTATTATTACTGCATACTTGGCAGTTTCAATTAATTCATTGATAACATTATCCAGGTATTTACTTTCTGTGTGATTGCAATTTCTATGCTAAGTAGAAAAGTTTTACCTACAAGATTCTTCAGCTGTAAATCTTTGATTTCATCATATCCATAATTTGAGTTATGCATAACAGATCTCTGATTTCCTGTTAAGAGATAGAGGAAGTTCTAGCTGCCCGTTCACTGTGAAGTCCTGCGTACTGGTGGTTTTTCTCAGTTCTAACTCATCACCTATCCTCTGAAGTTGAATGAATGTTGACTTGATTTAAATGGCACTATAGAAATTTTTGGATAAGACAGTTTGAATCTGTTCTGGTTTAGCAAGACTTTGTTTATGTAATGGGGATTTTTGCCATGCAATGCAGATTTTTTTTTCTTTATTGGAGTTAGGCGTGTGGAAAACGGCTAGTGCCAGCCTGTTTCTGCCTTGTCCCTTTCAACATCTAGACAGCATTTCATCTGTATACCTTAACTGGGTTGCGTTACTGTTGAGTTGAAGAGAATTTGAACAATTGCTTTGTCTTGAAGTACGGTGCTGTTAAAGTTCTAGAACCATGCCGAACGCAGACATTCAAAACAAATATTACCCAAGTTGATAGCCAATCATAATCTTTAAATTTTTGTAATTGAATTGAGATTTATAGAAATTCGTTGATTGCAATCGGAGTATTATTCTAAGACGATGTATAAATCGGTTTTGATGCATCAAGTTGTGTATAAATATTTCACTTATTCATTCATTTGCAAGATTGAGTCTCAGGTTTCTCTGTTACAACGGATATCATGTAGAGCTCTAGAACAATGATAGATAGATAGATAGAACAATGGATCTCGTTGCTATGGTGCAGGGCGGAATTTAATCTCGGAGGTGGTTTCAGCACGTCTGTCAGTCACACGCCAATTTTAAAAGAGATTCAACTTAGGCCTTCTTATGTCGTGCGTGTTTTTCTGTCGTCGTGGTTACTTGTCGTGATTTATTCCACGAGTCTACAGGAGGCTGCATTTGGGATGATAAATTCTGGTTGGATTAATTTTTTTAAATTGAATTAGATTCGCGTTTTATATCTTTCTGCCATCTTGTGTGAAAAGTACGAGTATCCCGTGTATTTATCTCGAGCAGGAATGGTAGGATGGAGCCAGGTGTAACACTACATGTAGATGCTTTTCTCTATGATTGTCGTAGGCGATTGAAGTGCGTTGGTCTGAAGTGATGAGCTGAGCTGTGCATTACACGCGTGTGATGATTGAAATTGCGCATTGCTTCCATTCATGTATGAGTTTTCTGAACTGACCTGAAAGCTGCTTTGCCATGCATGTATATTTAGTTGCTGCTTTTGTTTTATGTTAGCTTTTTTGTGAAATGGGCCAAGCCTAGTTGTCAGTAGTTTGTCTGTATTGAAGAAAGTTCTGGGTGCATGCATTGACAGTCGCATTGCGGTAAACGTCATGCGCTAGATGCACGGGTTGCTTGAATTGTCAGGTGAAAGTATTTGCTAAGATTAAGCCATAGTTTGCATTTTCAAAATAAGTGCACGCGGCTTGGCTCCTATTTTGTTGTCATCTCGTTTGATTTGCTTCAACTTTGAAACAGACAAAGGATTTTAAGGGTATGCAGAGGTAAATTTTTCACATGAAGCTTGTTAATCCGGTGTATCTTCTTCTGCTACGGAAGTCGTCGAAGATGTCCGTTTATACCGAAGTCGAATGACGTTTGTTTGCGGTGCAATGCTGCCCGGACTTTGCTTTGTTTGTTCTCTGGGCATTTAGGGCTTGACAGTTTCTCCTGCATTTCTTTATAGGCTGTGGGCAGAGCTTGGAATTGGCGGTGGAATTCTTTGAAGATGGTGATACGCGAACCGGTTGATGTTGTTGAATTTGTGTCTCGTAAAGTTGTAGGAATGTTGGCTTGTGATTGATGACCTGTAGGCTGGCAGAAAAGCGAACTTATAGGACTTACTGACCAATTTAGGGAAGAGAAGTTTCCTCTGGATGAAACCATTTGAATTATGACTAACCGAGTGACCAACTGATTTACTGACTGACTGACTGACTGACTGACTGACTGACCGTCTGACTGACTGACTGAATGTCTGACTGACTGAATGTCTGACTGACTGACTGACTGACTGAATGTCTGACTGACTGAATGTCTGACTGTCTGACTGACTGACTGACTGACTGTCTGACTGACTGTCTGACTGACTGACTGTCTGACTGACTGACTGTCTGACTGACTGTCTGACTGACTGTCTGACTGACTGGCTGACTGACTGACTGACTGACTGACTGACTGACTGCCCAAATGACCATCTGATTGAACCAAATGACAATCAAGATGACTGCCGTTCAACCATTTGAGTGAATGACAAGCCAACTGTCGGACCAACTGATTTGTTGTCCACCCAGGTGACAACATTAGTGACTGGCAGATTACAGGGTCATCTGAAACAGAGAAAGGAAGACAATGCCCGTGGACATTGTCTAACAGTACCAATTTAGAGTAAGCGTTGCAAAGGATCATTTGTGTCTGAGTTGAAGTGGGTTTTTTTCATTTGGTCATGTATGTGCGTTGTACTGTACAGGCTTGATTATTGTATGTGCTAGTAATTCCTGCACTTTGTGACGCTTGTTTTTTAGTAATCGTTTAGATGTGTATAGCATAGATTTCGTCACATAGCCATGCCTTGTACTATTTGGGTAAGCTGCTGGTTCTACTGTTTGCTTTGCTTAGGCTGATATCGGATCCTGTAGTTAATTTGCGTATCATCTGAGGGACGTCCTTGTCATTCGCTGTGAATTAGGAATTCTTGTCACGTAGACAGTTGCGGCACTACAATTTAGGTCATTTGACCTGCTTATTTTCAACTTGACCTGCCTTATGACCTGCCAAAAAATTCTTTGGGAAGTTTTAATATCTTCTTTACATTTCATTTCTTCAACCTGCTCAATAACGCTCAGGACCCTGACGCATTCTACTGAAATTGAACAGCTGGTGCCGCCACTGCATGTAGAGTTTCTGCAAAATATGTCGCCATATGTTACACTATTTCCTTATTGGTTTGAATTTCGCCCAAGTCTCTGCTTTACATGCAAGGTTACCAGTGACCGCCTGATTAGTTGTGTCCACACTGGGCCAATAGCTGGCCAGCAGCTCGCGTCAGTGGGCAGCTATGGGCCCAGGGACCATTTGCTGTCTGGGATGGAAACCGACATACCTCTTGCATCTTATGCATTCCATCTCAGGTTGAGGAACGTGTCTGAATAGTGGATTGCATGGTCTCACTGCCACTGTATTTAGCGTATGAGATTCTTCTGTTGTTGCATCATCGCGATTTCCATTTGAATTGCTGTTGTTGTCCGCCTCGGCTTTAACAAACAATACATTCCTGTTTGGGTGAATGGTTGCCACCGCGGCCTTTCCTCTGTGCGCAGGTTTTGTTAAATTGATCAGTTTTCCATTTGATTTGAATGCCAGATGAGTATGCTTGTAATGACGAATTGGGGTAGAAGAGAGATGGCTCAGTTGAGAAGCCACCCTCATGATTAACTGATTAACCACTTCTGTTTCTTGGACTCGGCTAGTCGTTCGTTTCGCTTGCTATCATCTTATCCTCTCCTTTAACGTGCAGTCAATCTGCCTGTTGTTCTGTCTGACGTCATGCTCACTACATCTGTAACTCAAGAACAATTATGCTACTTGCTATTTTGTCTCATGCATACGGATAAATTCCAATGGCTAAGTCGGGAGTTGTTAAGTCGCGTTTAGGCACTATACATAGATTACCTTATGCCTTGTCATGTGCATACCGGCCCAGACGTATGGAAATATTAGGTCTGCACTCAGTTAGTGAAAAGATTGAGAATGAATGGTAGGATGCTAGCACAAAGATCAGGAGGGAGCTGGTTCAGTGCTGCTGGCCCCATAAGGTTGACTCGCCCTTCCTTTCCCTAGGGGATGACTTAAAATGAGCAGTGCGACTGGCACATTGCAGGCCGCCGTACAGTTAAATTCGACATCTTTTAAACTTATCACTGTTGCTACTATATCTTGTAATTTTACTGTAAACTTGTCAATTTGAATTAATAAATGATTTTTTAAAGGCTATTGATTCTGGCTCCACAACATAAGTTGGTATTTTGAGATTTTCAACTAAATGCAGGGCTACAAATAGGACTCCTCACACTTTGATTTGGGTATCTGCCCAAACTTTCAGATATTGTCAATTTTCTGAACTGCAGCATTTAAGACAAATTACTAGCTAATTGGAGTAAAGCCAGAGCATGGATGGCCTTTTTAATAAACCCTTTGGCCAGTGATAAAATTCAGTTGATTGGGACACTTTTAGTGGAGATAGCCACCTGAACTATGTGATCCGCCAGTGCCGGCGCTAGGGTACCGGAGGCCCCCCAAAAAACAAACTTGAGGCCCCCATACCTTGAGCTGTCACCTCAGCAAAATTTCTCATAATATAAGTGCAGAAAGACTTCAATAAATGTCTTCTCCCAATTGTTAAGTTTTTTCGAATTTCCATGCTGTAATGGTAGAATTTTAAGCTGTCGTCTTTACAAAAATTGCTCATTTTTCAATGCTGTTAGTCGTGGTTTAGGACTTCATTGTGTCCCCTCTCCATTGTTTAAATTTGTCCGATTTGCCAACTGTAATGGTGGCATTTATAGGCTGTTATCTTAACAAAATGATTAGATCTATTATTGATGGGCAGTGGAGGATACTTATGAAATATTTCTGAAATATTGAGGATACAAGGATTCCGTCCCAACCACTAATTGTGGGGCCATGCCTCTGTCCACACCCCCTCCCAAAATCTCCTCTTTGGTTGAAGGACAATGCTCTATTGGTTTGCGTACTATTATTTTGTATGATTTGCGTTAAAACATAATTCGGTGCGTGGTTTCAGGAATGAACAGTAATGAAATGTATAATTACCAGCTACATTTGAGGCCCCTTGCAAATTTGAGATCAGACACATACCAAGGACATCTGGGACCCTACACAGGCTTTAATGTTTGGACCTTACGCAGGCTTTATTTTGAGGCCTCATCCAATTAGCAATTAGAATGAGTTAAAATTTACAAAAGTTGTGTTTGAGAATGTGGACGAAATTGCCTGATCGAGTTGGTTTAAATGGCTTTATACTTACGCCCAAAATCAGTATGATATTTGCTTTAGGTCTGCTGTGGCAGTGCCATATGGTTAGTTGAGGCATGCACCAGACCGGATCTGTACAGTCACAAATAGGCATAATGACCAGCTAAATTTGGGGCCCCTTTAAAACTCTAATGGCTTTATATCTACGCCCAAATTAGTATGATATTTGCATTAGGTCTGCTATGGCAGTGCCATATGGTTAGTTGAGGTGTGCACCAGACCGGATCTGAACAGTCACATATTATAGGCATAATGACCAGCTAAATTTTGGGGCCCCTTTAAAACTCTTATGGTTTTATGCTTCCGCCCAAATCAGTATGATACTTGCTTTAGGTCTACTATGGCAGTGCCATATGGTTAGTTGAGGCATGCACCGGATCGGATCTGTACAGTCCCAACTAGGCATATTGACCAGCTAAATTTGGGGGCCCCCTTCAAACTCGAGGCCCCCCCCGGCCGGGGGGTTCGGGGGGTGCTAACGCCGGCACTGTGATCCGCCACCGAATAAAGGTAGCCCACCATCTTAACATGTTTTGGTTATGATAACACTGGTCAACAGTGATTCTGTTTCCTGAACACTTTCAGTTGTTTCTTATGCAGTTTCTGCTGCTGATCACGAAAATGACCTTGAAATTGTCCCATCACGTAAAGTTTTTGAGAAATCCTCAATTTTTCTATTTACTTCCATTTTTCAGATGTAACGATATAATAAGCTTCGTGTAACTGAGGTATGTCCAGGCATGCACTTATGACAGTTTACATATATGTTTGTCTTGCATAATAAAATATAAACTTGGGCCTGCATATGCATTATTGCTGGTTAAAATCTGCCTGCAAAAGTTATAAGCCCTGTTAGAGTCGCTTCTCTGCATAGGTCTACATGTATATCTCACTGAGGAAATTGACATCAGTTTGTCTGTAGTTTGATGTCGCATTTCCAAAATTTAGTTTTGTCTACATGTATGCAAGATGCATAACAAGATAGCCAGCTTATTTTCAGATAAGCTTTAAACTATAATATATTTTAAGACGGTTAGAAGTAAAAAAAAAATAATTTTTAGTATATTGTAAATATATGCAATATATGAGCATTTAAATTAAAATCGTAAATGTTGTTTTTCTCAAAAACCTTACGTAATACAACAATTCTGAGCACACCATCGTGTTCAGCACGTCAAGTTCTATATAATTGGTCAACGATTTTGCGGAAATAAAATAATTTAATTTATAGTATATTGTAAATATATGCAATATATGAGCATTTAAATTAACATCTTAAATGTTGTTTTTCTCAAAAACCTTACATGATACAACAATTCTGAGCACACCATCGTGTTCAGCACGTCAAATTATATAGAAAATAGTCAAAGATTTTTCGGAAGTAAACAAAAATTAATTTATAGTAAATTGTAAATATATGCAATATATGAGCATTTAAATTAAAATCTTAAATGCTGTTTTTCTCAAAAACCTTACGTGATACAACAATTCTGAGCACACCATCGTGTTTAGCACGTCAAATTCTATATAAAAAAACAGTCAAAGATTTTTCGGAAGTAAACAAAAATTAATTTATAGTATATTGTAAATATATGCAATATAGGCCTATGAGCATTTAAATTAAAATCTTAAATGTTGTTTTTCTCAAAAACCTTACGTGATACAACAATTCTGAGCACACCATCGTGTTCAGCACGTCAAATTCTATAGAAAACAGTCAAAGATTTTTCGGAAGTAAAATATTTAATTTATAGTATATTGTAAATATATGCAAAAACGAGCATTTAAATTAAAATCTTAAATGTTGTTTTTCTCAAAAACCTTACGTGATACAACAATTCTGAGCACACCATCGTGTTCAGCACGTCAAATTCTATAGAAAATAGTCAAAGATTTTTCGGAAACAAAAAAAAAGTTAAAATTTGTTGTCCAGTGTAATTGACCACTTGCATCTTGTTTGACACATTTTATGTCTTATCTGAACAGCGAATACTGAGATTTTATGTCTTATCTGAACAGCGGATACTGAGTATTGGTGGTATTGATTTGCCAGATCTTACATCTCGTCTGTTTTAGAAGTGCAAAAGTTGTGCCATCGCCTCGATTTGAGTAATTTTAATATACCGACTACAGCATTTGACTTTGCATGTGTGTTATAATGGGAAGCATAGGTCGTGATCAAGTGTCAGAAATGTCCACCTCAGGTAGTAAGTACCCTAGTCTAAAAGCTACGGCCAAAGTTCAGATTGACCGGCTGCATTCTGTACGTGGCATTCATGCGTCCGATGGTGCTTATGTTTACGTACCATTTTTTTTTCATATTTAGTGTTGCTTCTGCTGTACTTTGTTGCTTGTTTATCATTTAAACGGAGAGTTATTTGAAAACTTCTAAAGATTTACCCGATTTCTTAAAATATTCCATGAAACAGAGGTTGCAGTTTGTGAGTGAAGGAATGGGTCTTTAGCAGATACTGTTTTGTACATTTTTGGTCCTTTGGAAGCAGACACTTATACAGTTTCTTGGCACTGGATTGCTGTGGACGAGTTAACCTATCGGCTTTCACCACACAAGGACCATGTTTCTGTACATAGAGATGTGTAGGACTGTTACCTTTTACCTGTTCTTGTATTTCAGATTGTGTTGAACAGTGGTGTAGCCAGGAATTTATGATGGGGGTTTATGGTTTTATGACCTGGCCGGATGCCCTTTCTGACACCAACCCAACAGTATTACAGTAAAGAAAAAGGGCATAAAGTAACAAAGGGAATAAAGTAAGAAAAACAATTGTTACTACAAACAATTGTTTTGTTTTTTCTTATTTAAGTGGATAAATAAGCTTTAAAAAAGCTTTTTTCCTAAGCCAATGGGGGTTTTAACCCCCGAAATCCCCCTGTCTACGCCCCTGGTGTTGATTAGTGAATAACTCGAGATGGTTTTTTTTATCTAACAAATGACAGCGTCATTGCTGCAGTTACTATGGAAGTTCTTCATTGATTGTTAGCTGGCGATGTTCTCAAATCTCTTCCATGGTATTTGCTTAATGATCGTGTTACATTCACGTGTTACTATTATCTTGTCCTAACTAATTTTGCTAAAAGGACTTCAACGTAAAACTATATATACGGTGGTTATCAGTTGTTTGAGTGACTCGTTAGGTAAATTGGTACTTGCTCAGAAAAGTTCTTCTCTTCCATCCTGTGTCAAGAATTATTTATTACTAGCCACTGAATAGATGTAATTTTGTGGTATTGGTCGACATTCATGCTACAGTATTTTATCATGTGGCTGATTATATGCAGATCAGTGTGGCAGCTTTGTTCAGGTGTGGTCATGTTGTGTATGGAATGGTCTAACTGATGGTATCCTCTGAAAACAGTGGCGGCGCTAGGGGGGCTGGGAGGGGCTAAGTCCCCCTACAAGAGGCTCAGCCCCCTAAAAAAAGGGCCATCCGAATTTTTTACATTGAAATATCCACGATTTTCGGCTGACGACTAAAAAAAAAAGTCGTGAGAAATTTTGGCGACGAAAATGGAAAAAATCTCATGAGATTTCGGTCGATGACTTTAAAAAAGGTCGTCAGAAATTTTGACGGACGAAAATGTGAAATTTTCGCCGCGAGGCTTTAGCCCCCCCCAAAACTGAAATCCTGGCACCGCCACTGTCTGAAAAACTGATGATTGGTGATGACCATGTCTGTTGATCCTCTGTAGTGTGGCATGGCGTCATTTGTAATCATGTCCAGTCTTCTACGATTGTTTTACGCATTCGATGTCGTCTCTGAGTGAAGATCAGCTCAGGAGTATGTGATTCTTTCAAAGGAGTGGACTTGTTTTTCAAGCATGATGGAATGATGCATCGCAGTTGTTTCTGTGAGCTAAGAGAATGTCAGTGCCAGAACGTTTGTCAGGGTAATAGGATAATTCACTTGCCTAAATTCAACAGTATTTTTGTTTTTCCAACTAGAATCCGAACTCTGTCTAAGGTATGCTGTGTGGAAGTATGAAAATCTCTGTCTTGTGATTTTAAAAATAATAACATTTTAGCATGTAAGTGAAACTCGTTAATAAATGTCTGCAGTCATCTTTTTCTGACACCGTCTACTACAGCATAAACATAAATTGATGTGTTTTTCTGATTGCCATGCACAAATAATTGTGTTAACCATTCATGTCGGAGGTGTTGTAAAACGTTCTCTGTTTCGTGTTTTAACAACGACTGTCTGCTGAAAGTGATTAGGAAACTAAGGCCTGTAAGGGGCCGTCCATATCTTACATACACAGCTCATCGTTAAAGTGTTCATCGTCACATCAGTGGTGGCGCCTTAAGGGGGCTAAACCCCCCTTTAAAAAGGCAATCCGGGTCTTTTTGACATGTAAAACTGAAATATTTCCACGATATTCGACCGGATGACCCAAAAAAGTTGTCAGAAATTTTGCCGGATGAAAATGGAAAATTTCGTCCACGAAGATTCAGCCCCCCCCAAAACTGCGTCACATCTGGCCGTTATGTGCAGTAGCTTGATTTCGACTATAGTTTTCAGTTTTGTGTTGCTTCGTGATATTCGTTGGAAGCAATTGAAATAGTTATATGGCAATAGTTGCAATCTGAGTCAAAGTAGGGACTGGATGAGCTTCACAATCCTCAGCCACAGCACCGTATGATGATGATGCCAATTTGCATTGCAAGAACCAATTTATAAACCCAATGACTAAATTATTGTCGTTACTGTACATATTTTAACTCACTAAAGTTTTTTTCTGAGGTTATTGTGGAAAGTCTAGTGTTTCATAATCACAAGTTCCGAATTATATGGAGTTTTCAACTGTACTTAGTTCGACTTAGTGTGCTGCTTTTAGTTGTGGTTGGCGTAAGAAAACTTTTTAGATGCTTGACCAAAAAATTATGTGCATAAATTTACGGTTTACCTGAATAGTGTCTTGGCCTTGATGTCTGCAGCGGAGCATAGTTCACTGAATACTCAAATCCAGTTCGCTAGTTTTTGCCAGGTCAGACTGATGTGCTATTAACGTCATGGTTGTTTCTGTTTTCTTGGTTTTTATCTGCCACGTTTTAGAAGTGTGAGTTGAAGTTGACTGATGTTTTATGGGAGGGAGAAGATTTGCTGGCATGCGCAGTTCTTGTGAAGTGGTATTGCTAGAGACAATTGTTAGAGTTTTGTCTCAATTTACAGCTAGTACAATGTGAGCAAATTATACGGTTAGGGCTGCTGTATGGAGTTGGTTTGAACATAGCTGTATTTATGCGCAAGGTAGAAAAAGAATGTAGTTATTCAGAGTTATTCAAGCACTTGATCGATTCTTATGACAAAGTTATCAAAAAGCATACTTTTAATAACTGAAATTAGGTTGTACTTTCCTATCAGTTAACGTATTTGTTTAGTCCAATTATGTACAACTTTGCGAACAATTCATAGGCAGTTGCCTGTCATTCTATGTATAATAGCGCTTGGAATAACTATGTTAACTTGAAAGAATGTCTTTATGGTTAGAAACAGTTCAACAGAGCTGTGAAAAATGGATAATTAATGGAATTATTGTCCAAAGGTTGCTGTGTGATCTTGCCGTGTTTTAGAATATTGATTATTCTAGGTCAGTCATTCTATCGCCTCTCACAGGCTTTCAGTTATTCTATCAAAGTCTACTATGAAAAATTATTGCAGAGCATCTATCAGTTGAAATGTATTCCTACATTCATTTGGGTTGATGTAATATCTGTTCTTGTGTGTTAAATGGAACTTGACCATTGAGGCAACATTAATCTTTTCATGTACTGGCAATAGTAATGCTTGAATTGATTTTGGAATGATGAACAAATGCTATAAATCTTAGCGAAATGCAGTTTTAAATTTCAGGAATTAACGCTGTTTACATTTCTGCAACATGAAATGCTTTCTTCGGTGTGTGAATCAATCTGTAAATCTTTTTGAAATTCAATTAAGTCTTTAACTGCAAGAAGTTGAGGGCCTATTTTTAGTCTTTAAAATCTCTGTAAGAAATTCATGTCGTATGGGTATTGCTTTTATGGGTTGCAGTACTAGTGTCGTCACAATACTGAGTGTTGAAGCAGACTATAGCAATAGAAGTATGTGCTTACTATTTTCTTGTTCATTCACCGAGTTTGAGTATGTTAATTTTTTAATGCTGCTCTTCGTAACCCCTGTAGTTTGGAGTTAAAGGGTTAACATCTTCAGAAAAGACCATTTTTTCAGATAAAGAATGCACTACATGCCCTGAATCTATGAAGATACTATTTTCTGAGCACTGTTGGTTATTATGGTATTGTCGAAATAGAGTTGTTGCCTTTGCTGCACATCATGTATACAATTACTCCCGCAGTGCATTATTATGTAGAGCTACGTGCATGTGTGTTCTTGTGTGCATTATAAACGGATTTGTGTACAAAACTTTTTAGCTTTTAGGCCTAAACCTTTGATGCTAACTTTATTGGTGCAGCGTGCGGTCGAAAGGCATTCGTGTGTCTCGATGCTAGTGACTTCAGTCGTAACGATGAAATAGGTCCAGATGTGTTTACGTGTTATGTGACAGTCAATGCCTTACGAGACATTAAACTCGTCAACTATATTTTCTTCTGAGTGGTCCGTTGCATTGGGGTTTTTTTTAGTTCGTACATGTCACAGACAATAGCAGTCTGAACACAATGCAGAAGTACATCTCTGTTTGTCCGCACTGGTCGTACTTAATAACTTGCTTTATTAAACAGGGCTTTTAAAGGAATTTTTGGAACTGCAAAACCCCTTCTTTCCCTTCCCTTCATCCATTGAAAAATACTCCACAGTGCGTTTTTTTTAACTATTTTTCACTGCACGGAATTCATGGCATTTGGGAAAATTCATGGCATTCACGACAAATGCTGAGAATCACAGAATTCATGGCATTTGGGGAATTCATGGCATTCATGACAAATGCTGAGAATCATGGAATTCACTGCCTATGAGAAAAATGCACGACAGATGCCCAAAAATTACAGCTATCCATCGCATTTAATTCACAGCATTTATGTCAAAATCATGGAATTCATGGCTTCCCTAACTTTGCAAACTTCTTCCATCCCTACTAATGATTTATCATTTAAACAGTGCTTGGCCCAGTCACTTGGGTTTGAAAGACAGATAATAATACCAATAATATTGATAATTATAGTATAAACCAGTGGTGCACAACCTTTTTAAGCCAAGGGCCACAAACCGATTTCTTAAACCCTTCGGGGGCCAAACAAGTGTGACAACTCAAACAAACTATATATATATATATATATATATATATATATATATATATATATGTAATTGTAAGATGAATGCACGTCAAATTTATTGAGATGGCGTGCGCAGTAAACACAAGTAAAAGTAAATGTTAAGAGTTATATAGAAAGGGTACTTATAGCACTTCTATGTTGCCACAAAATAATAGTTTTTCAGTGGCCACAGCTAGTGCGCACGTCAGTGTGATGGTTGTGGCTGCATTTCTGCAACTAGCTTAGAGATGTCAGGCTAAATGTTTGTAGTTGACAGACGCAGAATTTCTTCAAGCTGGTCGTCAGATAGTTGATTCCGTGTGCTACTTTTGTTCAGCTTCATCTGTGAAAATGTCTGTTCACAGCGATAGGTGCTTCCAAGCATGCTTGTGTGAACAAGATCATTGTCCTTCAGATTAACAAAATGTCACAGGAAGAGACTTGTAAAAGACAAGCAAAGTTTTGTCTCTGTAAGCAGAATGCATTGCATCAGATGACTGGAGATCAATTATAAGTTCCAACTGTTATAAAAAGGCAATTATTATTAATCACGCAGCCAATAAAATGGAAAGATACAGCAGAAGACAAGAAAGATGGCGGCGACAATTGCGTGCTTCTGCCTGAAATTAGAGGTGTGCGCCACTGAAGACAATGTTAATTTCGGCTCTTAAATAGTTGCCTTTCCTGTTGGTCATCGCGGGCCACATGACAACCCGTCGCGGGCCGGATGTGGCCCGCGGGCCGGACGTTGTGCACCACTGGTATAAACAGTAAATAAAATATTATCAAAATAATAATATTAATTTAAAAAATCATTACTATCAATAATAACAACAAAAATAAAGCAAATACATTCAGAACAGTAATAATTATAATAATAGAAAATTATAATAATGATCATAGTAATATTAGTAATAACAATAATAATACAAATAATATTTTTTAACTCCTGAGGGATCTGAGTAAAAACAAACACAAAATAATAATAAAACATAAATTAAAATAATAGTGATAGCATTACTTGTACTGTAGCTCTTTAAGAAACTGCTGCAGCATAATGGGTTTTTCTGACAGATAGAATTCATCGTTATATCTATTATATACTTTCACTCAACAAAGTTGTTGGCAGCTCAAGAATTTTTCGTTTCATCTCTGGATCACTTCAATTTCTTCGATCTCTGGTTCTACAAGAAAAAAAATCCACGTTCAATAAACCAGAACTCAGATACACAATCTAAAAAAAATGCCAAAATTCAGATAAACCATATATCCAGAATTAGTAACTCAGAAATCAATTAAACAATTTTACAGAATCAACAAACTGAAACTCAATTAAAACCATTTTGCAAAATCAACGAACCGAAAAATCAGTGAAAACCATTTGAGACATTCAATAGACAAAACATGGTTTAGCCATTTCTATGTTCAATAAATAAAAAGACCTTGCTAAAATCTGAATATTCAATAAGCTAAAAATCAGTAAAACCATCTTTAAAATCAAACCAAATTGTATGAGTCAAATATCCAGAATAAATAAAAGAAAAATCAGTTAAACTATTTTAACATTCAATAAACCAAAAATCTAATAAACCATTTCAGACTTCAATAAATAAAAAATCAACTACATCACTTCAAAGTAAAAACTTACAAAAACTAATAATCCATCTGCCCACTCAGTAACCAGTTAAGCCATCCTTACAGTCAACCAAGAACCAGTTAGACCATCTTTACAGTCAACCAAGAACCAGTTACCTCTATCTTTATAGTCAACCAAGAACCAGTTAAACCATCCTTACAGTCAACCAAGAACCAGTTAGACCATCTTTACAGTCAACCAAGAACCAGTTAAACTATCTTTATAGTCAACCAAGAACCAGTTAGACCATCTTTACAGTCAACCAAGAACCAGTTAAACCATCTTTACAGTCAACCAAGAACCAGTTAAACTATCTTTATAGTCAACCAATAACCAGTTAAATCATCCTTACAGTCAACCAAGAACCAGTTAAGCCATCTTTACAGTCAACCAAGAACCAGTTAAACCATCCTTACAGTCAACCAAAAACCAGTTAAACCGTCTATGCATTCAAGGCAATTGGCATATTGGCCACACTCTCCACTGAAAAATCTTGGCGCTGGAGAAGCATTTCCCCATTTTGGATGAGGAGGATTCACTTTGCCAAGCATGAGTTTCCTTCTGGAGACTGTTGAAAAACAGAAATTCATAATTTATTATTGACAACATTTCATATAGATCATGAAGTTTTAAAATTAATTATTAGTCATATGGCATCAAAATAGTGACCACAAGTCTCAGCATTAAGGCCTGCAACCTCAACTAGTATAAAGGTTCTTCTGTATGAACCATGTCCTTTTCAATTTCATGAACGGGACACCAAAAATTCGTGACAGTTGCTCATCTACTTGCTAAAAACTTTGAGCTGCGCCATTTTCTGATTCACACTTTCTTTTTATAAAGCTTCCAGATGAGTTTAAACTTCTTTGTTGAAAAGTAGAACTGTTTTCTCAGTTTCATTTTGCTGGTAGAATAACAATGTAAGCAACTTTTAAAATCCGCATACCAGGAAACGATATAACATCCTACATTGCAGTCAACAATTGCAATAAAACACAAAATTAGTTATAAAACAATCCTGTGGCTGTGGTGTATTGAGTGCATTCAGTGAATATTGTAGTTGTTTAATGTGATGTCTAAGCCCAGACCTGAACAACATCATAATCATTTCATATGACGGCTTACAATTAACTTATAATAATATCATCAGAACTCTAATTGAGGCAGAGCCAGTTTAACGTGAAATGTGATTATCTGCTCACACTGTTCTTGCTTGACTAAAGGTTTGTACCTACCAAATCTACCTCATGGGCCATCGTCAGATGGTGGATCCTTCATGGGCGGAGTTTGTCAGGGGGTAGGGGGGGCTAAGCCCCCAAGAAGACCCAGAGTCATTTTTTTCACCGTGTAAATGGTATCTTTTCTCAGGCTTAGCCCCCCACGCGAAAAAAAGGTCATCAACTTTTTGGTCTGGAAAATTGTTAGATTTCGCCAAGATTTAAGCTCAAGGAGGACTAAAAATAGGTTATCAACTTTTTTCCCGTGAAAGTTTTTCTCGTTTTACGGACCAAGTCTCAGCCCCCCAAAAATTTAGCCCCCCCCCAATAACGGAAACCAAACTCCGCCCATGAAGATGATTATTTCTCTATCACAACATACCTTGGCCATTATTCCTACCTCCTTCCAAGACACAGGTCGAGTTCAGTTATGTCAATGTTGATTCAAGTTCCAAGCAGGTCTAGTTTTGGTTTGTCAAGCCTAGCCCAAAACAAACATTCAATATAATGTACGAAATGTAACAGACATTTAAGTATCACTTGATAACACAGGCATCTAAGAATCTCGTGATAATCCATCCCAACAAAATGATGCACATTGTATAAAAAATAAAAAATGCCAAGTTCAGTGCCAAAAAATTTATAGGTCCATGTGATGACCAAGGAACTCGTGATAATCCCTCCCAACTCAATTCTTAAAATTGCAAATTTCTGTGCAAAAATCGAAAGTTCCATAGGCTGATGGCTGTTACAGCAGTGCGGTACCCTTATATTTAAATAATTTTAATGTTTTTCTGCATAATTTGAAAGTCGAAGCACAGACTTAGTTTCGGAAACAAGTTTCAGTTCTTTCATAGACCTATTTATTTTTTACTGATGGAATCATTGTCGCAGTTGAAGCCTACGCCAAAAGGTCTCACCTTGTCACCTTGTGCCATCATTTCGAGGAACTCTAGCGACCGTCATGACCAGCCTTCTCCACTCCTTTCTGTTCTGCGTCACATCCCTCAGTTGTTCGAGATTCATTCCTGCCCTCCTGTGTACATCCTCCATCCATCTGGTCCACGGACGCCCTCCTCCTCGCATCCTCTCCACACGCCAGCAGCATCATTGCCTTCTCCAGTCCATCCGCACGCATCACGTGACCGAAATACATCAGAAATACGCCAAGGTCTACTCGACTATTTTAAAAATTACGTTGGCCTTCTTTAGAAATTATCACGGTTGACTAAGCAAAGAAAGAAATTATTAGTTTAAATTAAATTTCATACAGGTCTTATTCAAATTAATCGAGTTTATTAGAATAATTTGTATCCGTGCACTGCATGCAGAGACTTTAATGCGCTGGATTCCAGAGGGCGCTTTACGTGAAAAACGTCATGAGTTGACCTTTTCATCGGAATTGATCATCTGTGGCGCGGTTTTCGATCGCATCGCGTGCAGAAATCGATTTTATTTGACAAAAAAAGAGTTAGCTAAGTTTATTTTTCATAGTTATTGTGTTTCTAGTGCGCACGAGGTGAATATCTCCTTAGAACGATTGCATGAATGTTATTTGTTTTACAGTTACGCTTATTAAGTAGAAACATCTAGTCTTGAGTCAAGACACTCTAATCATAATGTCTACTCGTCTCCGTAAACTATCGATTACACCAATGCTTCAGGTGTAGAAAAATAAGTGCCTGGACGCCCCTTACCTTTCCAAAAGAAGTGCCTGGACGCCCCTTACCTTTCCAAAAGAAGTGCCTGGACGCCCCTTACCTTTCCAGTGAGTGCTGGCCTAATAAGTGGCTGGACGGCGTTCAGTGTTGAAAATAAGTGCGTGGATGCCGTCCATGACCGTCCAGTCACTTTAAGCCCTGGATTACACAATTGCTGCATATTTACTCTGCCAGATTTTAAGAGGCCATATTTTTGCGGCTGTGCATGAAGTTATGCTGCTGTTGGCGGCATAGAAGGTACTGTAATGTAGCCGTTTATTGATGGAACATCAACCAAAGATAACATAACAAGTCAATAAACTGTACCAACTCAGTAACTTTCATGTGATTGATGCACATATCAAAGGATCAATCTGAAATGGTCATATGGATTTGTTGTGACTGGATGGACCTTTTCTTTCTGGATAACATTTGGCAGTAATAAAAGTGCAGATCTATGAAATATATTGCATGAAATCAACACAACTTAAATGAACTAAAACATGGCCATTCAGTGCTTAAAGTGTAGAAAATGAAGTGCGTGGACGCCCCCTTGCTTTTCCCGGCTGTACTCGCTTAATAAGTGGCAGGACTGTGTGCAGATTTTAAAATAAGTGCATGGATGCCGTTCAGCCACACTTTAAGCCGCGTGGCCAATGGTCTCAGTCTCGTTGACAGATTAAACAGTCGTAATTTTTTCGAAAACAGTTAATGGTGGGTGCATGTGTAACATACTTTGAAAGATTATTCTATATCAGAGGGCCAGGACATTAATTTTAGCAGAGCATAATTGCATCCTAGACAAATGCTGAATTGCTGATCGATAACATTTAATATGTTTTCAACCTTGTGTAAATACTTGCTGTATTCTTCAATTCCGGATCACTTTAATTTATCTAGAGCTGTAGTATATCATTCCTATCAACAAATGGTAATGGTTTGTGCAGATCTCATGGTAAATTCACTTTTATTGATTGATTCTGAAAAGTTAGATAGCGCTTCTTCAAGAAATCAACTCAGAGGCACTCTAATTCATAGATGGTTTTTGTTGTTGTTGTTGTTTTCTTTGTCAGTAACAGTACTGTGTGCATCATTTGACTGTTTGCAATTACAGGAGGAGAAGAATGATGATGTCCAGCGTCAGAGGCCGCCGAGGACGTGGCGACTTGCTCCGTATGTGTCACTGCTTCTGTTTTAATCATTGGTTGCTAAACAATAACAATTTCTCCAAAATGTCTGTATTTTCGAATCGGTGCATTTTCATTTGTGATGCTTGCAATGAGATCAGGGAAATGTTATTGACAGTGCTGCAAAATATTTGAAGTAGTTAGGCTGTGAAGCATTGAGCAATGTTTGCAGAAATCTGTCTATTTTGAACATTGCAGGTAATTTTGAGCACTGCAGGTAATGTTTTTAATGCACTATGAAACTGATGGGCAGTATAATTGGACTTTCCTGGGTGTGAGTACGCTAATGATATACTACTTTTTAACTGGTGCAAAGTAAGTAGTTTCAGTGGCTGCTTTAGTAAAGTGCAGTTTCTAATGTTTCAGAGAATAAGCAAGCTCTATGAAGAACTGTTAGTGGGAGCTTAATTCATATTTAGTACGTACAGGCATGTTCTTATTAACCCTTGGAAATCTACAGGCCGGAGAACTGGCTTGCCAAAAGTCGTATATACCCATAAGGCTGGTACATCGACCTGACTGTTTTAAACCAATGGTGTATTTGTACCAGGGAGGGAAGGTATAATGACCATTGTTAGAATGATGCTCTAGCAGGGGCACAACTGGTTCTGCAGCATTTCCACTAATCTTTGATAGCATTAAGGCTGAATTTCAACATCACTTTGTGCCAGTCTTCTGAAAACTTATCAACAAAGCCAAATTGTACAAAATGAAACTCATTTACCGTAAATTATTGCATAAAATATAAAACAATCAGATAGGTATGGAGACACAATTACCTATAAATGTATGTTCTGGATAAAGGTCTATCAGTTTCCATAAAAGCTGTTGGTGACTGGCCCATTGTTGGCTAGGTTAATCATACCTTTTTAAGGACGAAATGCTTGTATTTTACATATAGTTGTCAAAGTGAACAATAACGTTGGTTAAACAACAGCTATATTGTCTGCTCAGAGAAGTACAGAACTGGCAAATATAGTGTAAAAAATTAGCTAAAGTAGTTCAAAATAGGAGTTCCCAGAGCAAGCAATAATTGTTTACTGGTGTTCATCAAATTACAAAGTTTCTGGTGCATCAGTTCTGATGAAGAAAACAGTTGTGAAGCAAATCATTCTGATGAGCAATTGCGATGATAGATCATGAAGTGCTAATGATATTTCGAAGACTGATGACTATTAGGGCCAAAAATGTCTGGGAACAACTGAGTACAATACTGTACAACAAAAACTTTTTAGTGTATTGTGCAGAACTTGACTCAAACGAGTGTATATGTACAAAATATGTTTCGTGAATATATAGAAGGTCGTGTTCTAAAGTTGAAGTTTTTGGCAAATCATTTCAAACTGAAAATATAAAGTTTTTGCAGAATTGTCAAATATCGTCAAGGAGCTTGGGGTTATTGGCACATTTATAATAGCTCAATAGCTCTATCTCTCTATTCTGCGTGCACAGGGATGTGCTCTCCACTCCTCCACACTGAATGAACTCATTCCACAGGCATGAACTGCTCTTAGACAACACTGTGCTTTCTCTGTTGTTGGCCCCCATTGTTTGCAATGGTCTGCCATTATTTTTACACCTTATGCCTAGTGTTTTTCTCAGATGCGATTTGTTACAGCCTTAACTTTTCAGCCGGGGTTTGGAGCGCTCTTGAGTAATAAGGTTGAAGGGCACTGAGGTTGGATCTGTAGCGCTTCTCAGTAGTTACCTTGAAGAGGCACTATATATAAATTATGCATAATAGATTAATGAGTCATAGTGCACTGCGGCTGATGGACTTAATGGTTGTATCGAAGTTGCAGTGGCTGTTGCTGTTATTATTAATATCACAAGCATTTTTATTACTCTTAAAGCTACACGAAATGCGAATTGTAGGAGCAACTTATCACCAGTTACATGGGTAAGTTTGCGTTTACAATATGTTTTAATGCTTTTCTGTATGTGTTTTATGTGTTTTCAGATGAAATGGGTTTCTCCCTTGTTGGCTGCATTCGAAACCTGACTCTGAATGTAGAATTTGAGAATGGGAAGGGAGCTGAAACCGTCATCAGCGTCCAACGAAAGAACGTCGCGGAGTACGATGCGTCTGCATTCGATGATGCTGAGTTGAGCGAAAGAGTGGAACCAGATGGACAGAGGTCAGACCAGACTTTCAAACTGGTGGACGAGGGAGAGGGTGAAGGCAAGAAAGAGGAGGGAGCTGACTTTGCACTAGTCGCTGATTCGAAGGAGGGTCGCAACTTGGGACGGCGAACAGGAGAAAGCGGAGATGGTGTGAATAACGCTTCTAGCTTGAATAGAACGTCTAGGCAGCTGGTTGGCGCGGAAAATGGTTCCGTTTATCAGTTCACACGTGAGACTGAGATAGCTCCTGGCATCAGCACGGACCGTTATGCAGCTGGTGAGCAAAACTTCAAGCCTATCAGCATGGGAAGAAGTAATTCCATTGAAATCCAATATGACCACATTCCAGTAATTAGGGAGACGTACTATCCGCAGAAACGTTGCCCTAGCGATGAGAAGTCTGAGCACATGACTCACACTGCAAAAGAACTTTCCGTAAGAAATTCTAGCACTAATGATGATCAGGAATCTTGGCTGCCCGGTAATGGAAATAACGAGAAGGATTTTTCACTCGGAAAGCCGAACAGAGAAGAGAAGGAGCTTCCAAAGCTGCCCGACTACGGAATGAAGGAACAGCATTTAAATAGGTCGAGCGATTTTGTGAGAGAGCCCATGCATCATAATAAAACGGACTTCTCTCAGAAAGGCTTTAGCAGGGAATTCGTTCCGCCGAACCAAACGTCTGCACAAGACTTTAAGTCTAGGCCAGCATCCCGTGGATGTTTTACCTGTGGAAAAGAGGACCACATGGCACGAGAATGTCCCAATAAGAAACCCCAGGAGTGTCGAATTTGCAAGCAAGAGGGACATTCATCACGGGATTGCCTTGCTAAAAAGCCCCCTATGCAATGTCACAAATGTGGGCAAGAGGGACATATGTCACGAGAGTGCACTGCTGAGAGGGCCCCCATTCAGTGTCACAAATGTGGGCAAGAAGGACATATGTCACGGGAGTGCACTGTTGAGAAGGCCCCCATTCAGTGTCACAGCTGTGGGCAAGAGGGACACATTTCACGGGATTGTCCTACTAAGAAGTCCTCTATGCAGTGTCATGGCTGTGGACAGGAGGGACATATGTCACGGGATTGTACTGCTAATGTGTGCAGAAATTGTAAGCAAGAGGGACATACGTCACGGGATTGCACTTCTAATAGGCCTTGTAGAAATTGTGGGCAAGAGGGACACATGTCACGTGATTGCACTGCTGATAAGGCCCCTATTCAGTGTCATGGCTGTGGGCAAGAGGGACACATTTCACGGGATTGTACTGCTAATGCATGCAGAAATTGTAAGCAAGAGGGACATACGTCACGGGATTGCACTTCTAATAGGCCATGTAGAAACTGTGGCCAAGAGGGACATATGTCACGTGATTGCCCTGCTGAGAAAGTCCCCTTTCTCTGCTATAACTGTGGGCAAGAGGGACACGTGGCTCGCGATTGTCCTTCTGAAAAGAAGTCCATGGATTGCCGACACTGTGGTCAACAGGGACACATGGCCCGAGACTGTCCAACTGATGGTGGTGCAAAGGATGATAAAGGTATTCATAAAATGGGTTGACTTGCATTCTTGGTTTTCAGTTTTAGAGGTTGCTGTAATGTTATAGTTGCTTATTACTGAGGCTTTTAATTGGAAACAATGCAGATGAAGATCATATTGTTGGTTCAACAACTCGGAATGGGCTTTCTTTGACGAAGCGACACCTCCCAAGCTGATCTCAGTTTCATAAGCTGTTGATGACTTTTTTTGCTTGATCTTGGCTGGGAGCACCTCTGAGTATGTATCTTGAATGGGCTCTATATAAATTCTGATAGATTGATTGATTAAGTAATGCCTCAGAATGTGTCTACCTGACTATGTAAACATTAAATTCTTTTTGATGAAAATTGTTATTTGAGATTTTTATTTAACGTCTTTATGTAAACGCATTTTGATGTCTGTATTATTCACCTATACTTTGTTGACTTGTAGCCAAACAAGGCTGTAATCGTAATCTTGGTATGGATATAGATTCAAATGTTGCAACATAACATTTAAAAGATATCTTATTATTGGGTTTATCTAAGAAAATGTGGATCTATTCCGTGTTCAAGTCCCGGTATTCAGCGATGAAATGAAAAAATGATTTAAAACATTTTTGTACGAGTTATAGAAGTGTAAAACATACAGTTCTGAATGTTAAAATCATATATTTTGATAGCTATCATTCCAGCTCGGCGTTACTTACTCTAGACTGTTTTTTTTTTATCACAGTCAGACCTCCTCCGTACATTCCACCACCTCCACCGGAAGATGATGAGCATATTTTTGAGACACTACTGAAGGGGATTAACTTTAACAAGTATGACGAGATACCTGTTGAATGCACAGGTCGTAACGCACCATCGAACGGAGCAAACAGGTGAGAAGGTTGATGGCTCATGGCAATTGTAGGTATGATGACTCATGGCAATTGTAGGCACGATGGCTCATGGCAATTGTAGGCACTATGGCTCTTGGCAATTGTAGACACAATGGCTCATGGCAATTGTAGGCACTATGGCCTGTGGCAATTGTAGGCACGATGGCTCACGGCAATTGTAGGCCATACAGAAACTTGTTATTGTTATTTGATTTCTTGGAAGCCGTGTCAGGAGCTGATTTATTGCAAGGTTGTGTTGTAAGTATGGCATTTACTTTTAAAGTTGAACTGGGTTTTAGGTTCACGTTCCTGGCCATATCATATCAGAATTCTTGTTATAAGAATGAAATGTGTTATTTGGGAAGGTTTTTGTGTTTTATCATTGTATTTGTTACTCATGAGCAGCTTTGTTATGCAGGTCTTTGCTATTTGAATTCATTAAAGCATTAATGCTCCTCATATTGCGGACATTAGTGTCTTAAGATTTTTGACTAATAGAGTTTAATAATAATTAGAGTTTGCTGCAATCTCGCAGCATTGCGAAAAAGAAATTAGCATGCATCCTACGTCTCAATACCGGAAAGTGACCATGGAGACTTCTTCTTAAATGCAACGCCTCTCTCTCGGCTATTTAAGTGCTGGAGATGCTGCGGCAGACTTCTCACAATAAGCGATTCTGTGGCGTGTTGCAATTTTGGTGTGTGACATTTTAGTGGTTAAGAATAAAACGATTTGTCTGAGTACGACTAGAACATTTGTTTTTCCAGCTTCTCCGATTTTGGACTAAGCGACGTACTTCAAAACAACATCCTGAAATCAAAGTACGATAAACCAACACCGATTCAGAAGTGGGCGATACCGGTTATTTTGGACGGAAGGGACGTCATGGCCTGTGCTGTTACCGGCTCTGGAAAAACTGTGAGCACTTTGCAATTATTGTCTTTTTATGAACTATTTAATTTAGATGCAGACGTGATTATTGCATTGTATTGTATATAATTTTTTTCTGACCAGGCCTGGGTTGGGAGCGCCTCTGAGTAGAGGTCTTGAAGGGGCGCTATATAAATTTATGTGATTGATTGATAAGCATTTATAAAGCGCCTCTTACAGACTTACTATTCAGAGGCGCTCTCAGCGTGACAACCCAGAGGAAATAAGAAAGACTTCAAGCAGCGAGGGACTGAAGGTGCTGTGCCATGGCAGTCCTTGCCCTTGGAACCAAGAGATCAAGTCGATCATCATACCAGAAAAGGCAGGAAGAGACGGCAGAGAAGGGTTTATGCTTGTCCAGTTTGAGTTTTTGAAACTAATAAGACCAGTACCTTGAATTGGATACAAGAGGCAACAGAAGTCCAGTGAAGAACATCAGCCATGTAGGTAGAATTGTGAGAGTAGCAAGGTAGATGAGCAATGAGCCTGGCTGCAAATGATATGCAAATGTAATGTAGTGACACCAACTATTAGCTATAGTAGCTGTGTGCCACTGGATCAGTCTATTTGTGCATGAGAAACTTGATCAAGGCACAAGCATTCTTGGCAATATATTGTTGTAGGCGATTTGACTTTTTTGCCATCTATATGGCATTTACACTCATTGAAAATTCTCTCATCTGAGCTGTCACCACGGCACCCAAGCATCACGATATAACCTATCACTCCACAGGCTGAAAATTTCTGGACGAATTCACTGCAAAAAGTCTTGTCACTAACCTACAACTCGCTGTACAATACTTCTGGCCAAAGTATCTTCACAATCTTTAAGCCGTTCAGCCACTCACTCTACCCGTTCATCTTCATGTTTCATTCCGTCCCATCCTCTAACCTCTGTCAATGCTCACATTAAATTCTCCAACTGGTTCATATTCCACACTGCACCTCTGCTGTTGAAAAAATTTCCTCTGAATTTGCATTTTATTTTCAGTTCCTACCCATCCTCCTCATGCCATCAGCTGCTTCAGATTTTCATCACCCCAGAGACCTTTCATTTCCAGTTTGAAGCCTCGCCTTTTCAAGGAGTCCTGCCCTGACCCATCCAATCCTCTGCTTTTTAGATGATCCCATCCTCAGAGTCATCCTATCCTGTCTCAGCTCTCATGGTGAAGGACCACATGGCACGAGAATGTCCCAATAAGAATATATATAAACTAATATATATAAACTAATGTGTAAACTAATATATATATTAGGGTGGTCGCATCTGCAATGGCAAATTTTCAACTTCAGTTTCATTCTTTCTCCAACCCACCATTTGGTGCCACTTGGTAAAAGACTTGTAGCCCCAAAATTATGCCGATTGAAAAATATTTAGGACTAGCACAACGTGTTTGAAGTTTTGGATTTTACGAAATATCATCGTCTTTTTGAGTATAAGGATAATTTGCTCACTGTTTTTTTACCTGTGACTAGTTTTAGCAGAAAGACTACTTTATTTTACTCAAGCACAACTGATAAGTATGCCTAACTTCTACAATGATGATAATGGTTTCTTATATATTTTTATGAACAATTGAACATCACAATAGTATTTGACTCATGAGTCTCTGAGTTCGATGACCATAAACCTATACTAGTAAGCCAACACGTTGCTATGTTCTTTTCGTAGGTCTGATTTCTATTTACAGGAATCCTTTGTTACACTAAAGACTCTTTATTACATGCTTAACTTTTACACAAATTCTGATATAACACAGACCGTCGGACAAGGACCTCAATAATAGTTGAAATAGAGAAAAAAAATACTGTTGATGCTTTCTTTTATTGTGGCAATCAGAGCAGAATGACAAAGCGCATCACAGATAAAATTTATCAAGAGCTGCTGTAAAGAAATGCATTAAAATAGATGTTGAAATTATTGAGATCATAATTTTTATAGATCTTATTACCACACAGGAGTCAAAGAGCAGCTTTTAAACAACTTCTAAAGAGAGCATCATAATTGATTGCCTGGATTTTTATAGATCTATGAAATTACTTATTACCACACAGGAGTCAAGGAGCAGCTTTTAAACAACTTCTGAAGAGAGCATCTTAATTGAGTGCCTGGTGAAGCCTACTCATATTGTCACATTTCATAATATAGAATTTATCCCATTAAAAGTATACTTTTAGAGTTGAAATAATGAACACAGAATCAAACAATTGACACAAAAAGTGCTGTCAAGAGTGGACACAAATTACACTGCCTTTGTTAGTTATTATAAATTAACTACCTATTATAAATTGCATGAAAGGCGATGGTGTCAAACACATAAGCTATGGGCTACTCAAAATCTCTACGTCATCCTCAGCAATGGATTTACATAGATCTGAAATTACAGTGGCCACCAACCGGGACATCTCAGACGACCAACCAATCCAAGGGAATAAGTATAGTACCCTCAAGACAACACCCATTGCTACATTCTTGGTGGCAGATGAACACCTTCTTTGGGCAACATGCCAGAGATTTCACTTTGAGGGAAGTGTATCGTGAAAACTACACCATAGCCCAAACCCATTCAAACACCAAATGCAATTTGAATTGTGAGACAGGGTAATAATGCCTCGGGTTGAAAACATATTGGCCTAAATCTGAGATAAGAATTCGCATCTAAAATGGGTTGCTACTTTCAATATTACATCAGTTCCTTGTACCAAGTAACCCCATGAACAATGACGGTAGAAAAACAAAGAATTATCAGAAATCAGACCTCATTAAGAATGTTGGCGATTTTGCAGAATAGATTAATTACGTAGGACACAGTTGAAACCACAAAAAATATATTTATCCCTATAATTGTATACTATTACTGTTCCCTTGCAAGGCTTGCTGTAACAGACTAAGAGCAACAAGCTACTATTATTAATCACGACAACAAGGCAAAACAGATAGTATTTGTAAAGACATAAGATATGATAGATGTTATCTGTGATGCGGTGTGTTATACAGGTTTTCTTGCCTTTGATGAATTTCTCTTGAAGTGGCGCTATATAAATTGATGATTATGATTACGATAACAGTAGCATCATTATGTTTAAGTGTGGACCAACTACAAATAGTTGAATTAATTCCTGGTTTGAAGATTCCTGGTTGATTACAACCATATAGCTACTTTTGAGCATTAGAAGACTTGCTATTATAAGGGTAAAACTTTGATGGCGTTGTGCTAGTCCTAAATATTAATATTTTCTCTTACAACTTTTTGTGTGATGTTTCTGGGGAGAATGGAACCAAATGGCGCCTTGGAGAACACTCAATTCAAACTTTCATTTTTAACGACCACCCTAATATATATATATACTAATACATACATTTGTGGGGCGCGGTGGTGTAGTGGTGGCGTCGTTGCCTTGAAGCCGAAAGGTTCGAGGTTCAAATCCACCTCAAGTCACCGCGTCGGGACCTTGGGCAAGTCCTTCACTCGCAATTGCTCAGCGCTTCGGCGTGAAACTCCGATGCAGTTTCCGCTCTGTAGTTGGGAGCGCCTCCGAGTAGAGAGCTTGAAGGGGCGTTATAACAAGTGCGCATACAACAACAACAAAATATATGTATATAAACTAATTTTTCGTGTTGTAGGCTGCGTTCTTACTACCCATTCTGACGAAGCTTATAAGGAACGATTCGGTGGCCAGTACTGAAGCCGCAATGCCGGAAGCCCTCATTTTGTCTCCGACCAGAGAACTCGCTGTTCAGATCTACCACGAGGCGTGCAAGTTCGCGCACGATACTATGGTGAACTCGGCCGTAATCTACGGAGGAGTGTCTACCATGTATCTGTTCATGCAGCTGAACAAAGGCGTTCATGTTGTCGTCGCCACTCCAGGACGACTTCTGGATCTGACACGGAAGGGAAAGGTGAGACACTTGTGGGGTGCGGTCGTGTAGTGGGCATGTTCGTTGCCTTGCAGCTGGAGGGCTGCAGGTTCGAATCCACCTCCAGTCACCGCGTAGGGACTTGGGCAAGTCCTCGCAATTGCCAGCGCTTTGATGTGAAACTCTGATTCAGTGTCTGTGCTGTAGTCGGGAGCGTTTTTGAGTAGAAACCTAGAAGGGGCGCTCTAACAAGTGCACTTACATACATGCTTGCATGATGGGCCATCGCAAATAATTTTTTCATGGGAATATTTAGGCGCGAAATGACCATAAAAGTTTTAAAAAACTTTGGTGTAGATTTATTGTGTTTTGCAGTTTGTCCTCATTAATGGGAACCTAATTTTAAAAGGACAGAGGTTAAATCTTTTGTTTGAAGTTATTTAGGCATTGAGTGTTTAAAAATTGGGCTGAGGTGTCAAAGCCTTGTGATTGCAAACCGGTGCAAGTATTTTCCAGCATGTGGTGAGTCCGGATTCTGAATGTGCCTGTGCAAAATGGGGGGAAATGAGTCTGTTAGGGACTCTTTGCAAACATTATCTGAAACGGTGCAGTTTTAACGTACAAACTGTCTTAATTTTGACCTTCATTATTAAATAAGAAATTCTAAAGTGGAATGAACAATTAATTTTTTCGCTGTATGTGCATTATGGAATTAAAAATATGTAAATATATGAACTTTTCCAACCACACGGAATGGAGATATCTTGTCGCCCAATGTTCTGGAAAGAATGGAAGGAACTGAGAGAGAGAGAGAGAGATGAACTTTTTTGAAATTGTGTAGTCTTTAGCCAGTAAAGAACATTGCGGTCGGAATTTTTGATTCCCCTGTTTTAGGACAGCATTCTGTGCTTTTATTTTTTGGACAGATTTCAATGTCCAAAGTGAAACATTTGGTGCTGGACGAGGCTGACCGGATGCTGGACTTGGGGTTTCTACCGGACATCCGCAGCATCATAAATGAACATGGTATGCCGGTCAGGACCTGCCGTCAGACCCTGATGTTCAGTGCCACCTTTCCTGATGAGATGCAGCTGCTGGCGTCAGAGATGCTGAATGATTACATCTTCATCACCGTTGGCTGTGTTGGAGGCGCTAGCGAAGACATCGAACAGGTTGTTCACAAGGTTTCGCAGCCAGAGAAACGTCAGAAGCTGTTTGAAATCCTGCAGTCAGGTAATCAGAACTTGCGAATGATGATTACATTGATTTTGGTTGATGCGTTGTAGTGTGATTTCAGATGTTGCACATGGGCGCCCGCACATAGGGGCAAGAGGGGGCACTTGTCCCTCCCCTGGAAAATTAATTATTCTATTTGTAACTGCTACTTTTTGGTTTTGACAAATTTCTTTGCACTTAAGCAGAAATGTTAAGTAACTAACAGCACATAAAGTAAAACTGAGAAATTTACATTTATAAAGCTCTGTGAAAACATACTCATGTTTTTAATAAGCTGCTTTGAATTTTCCATCTCTTGATAAAAAAATTAATCCGTGGCCATTGTTTTTTGCCTCTCCTGCAAAAATTTATGCGGGCGCCCACGATGTTGCGTAATAGTCTGGTTGTTAGCTTTCTTGGCTGTCAGTCGTCAGTTTTTTTAGATCTCTGCCAAGGTCAATTAGTTAGAATTTCTGCTCCATGTGCTCTCCCTAGCAAAGGTAAAATTGCACACAATTCATTCATGCACAGAGCCGCATCTCTTTACCTGCCTAGCATGTTTATGATGAACTATGTTTATGTTATCTGCTTATTGGTTTCCAGTTGCTTATACCACACTCTTGTCATTAAAGGGTTAAAGGATTATTCTTCGTTTGATCGTAGTGATTCAGTTGCTAGATTTAACGTGCGCTAATTTGTATTAGTATTTAGTGTTTGGGCTTGACAACGTGCTTTAGCAACACTATGTAAACCTGTATATAATGTTGAATTCCGAATCATACATGTATATGTATATTTATATAAAGGATTTTCTGACCGATAATAGTTTTACGTCTGATGATTTTGATTTTTAGAGAATGAGCGAGTCGTTGTGTTCGTCGAACTGAAGAGAAATGCTGACTTCCTATCCAACCAGTTGACGCAGTCGCAGTTTCCTACCGCCAGCATCCACGGGTTTGTTACGATTATGCTAATTCACTAGCGAGCAGAAGAATTGAGGCTGTGAGATAATTTTCTGAAATTTACTCGATGCACTGATCTATAAAATATGTGAAAGTGAAACCGATAAAATATATAGGTGAGCTGTATTAACCCTTTAATGCTGGAAGGTATAGGATTTCCCATACCATTTACTACCATCTCGGCATTAAAGGGTTAAACAATTACAATGGTTTGCTCGAATGAACTTAGCTATTGTTCTAAGTATTCTATGCACAAGTTGTTTTGCTGAATTTGCTTATTGCATTTGATTATGGAAATGCACCATTGTGTAACTGAATATTTGGACAAGATATGTAGAAAATTTCTCCTAGTTTACTCTACAACAAGAACTTTCCTTTAAGAGACTTTGTAAAGAGCACATATTTCAGAAACTTGTTATAATGCTGTCTTCGTAGCCACAACTAAAGCTACCTTTTAGCACAGAAAGCATTTGATTTCCAGGGCTCCAATAATTTTCCAATTCATGTTACTGAACATGTTATATCAGAATTTGTTGTTATTAATGTTGTAACGCGTATCTACTAGTATACAATTTTTCCAAAGTCTAGAGAATGTCTAGAATCTGGAATGGGCTCCCTGTGCAGCTACGTCTATGCCTAGAACCCTCGAGACTACATTACGCTCAACTCTTAAGGCTGTTCTCTTAACCCTTTAATGCTGGAGGGTATAGGATTTCCCATACCATTTACTACCATCTCGGCATTAAAGGGTTAAGCCGAGGTTGTGTCAGAAAAGCTTCCGAGTAGATGCTCTCGAATGGGTGCTATATAAATCTCTTGGACGAGGGAATGATAAATGAATGGTCATCACATCTCTGCAGATCCTAGGTCTCTGTTCTGACTTTTAGCGACCTCAACCAGAAAGACCGTGAGGCTGGACTGCGAGATTTCCGTACTGGTCGTGCCACCGTTCTCGTGGCGACATCCGTTGCTGCGCGTGGGCTTGACATTCCCGAGGTGAAGCACGTCATCAACTTTGACATGCCGTCGTCGATTGAGGAGTATGTTCATCGCATTGGAAGGACCGGACGTTGCGGCAATCTCGGAAAGGCTACGTCGTTCTTCGATCCCGATCGGGATTCGTCTCTGACGCGAGCGCTCGTCAAAATCCTCGTTGATGTGAGTGAATTTATGCAGACGAGTTGAACATTAACCCTTTAATGCCGAGATGGTAGTAAATGGTATGGGAAATCCTATACCCTCCGGCATTAAAGGGTTAAGATGGCACAGCGTCATATTTATGGTATTAAGAAACTGTTCTTTGTCTACATTTGCAAAATGCAATTTATGGGGTGCAGTGGTGTAGCGGGAGTGTAAACAAAGATCAAAAATTTAATCGTTGCCTTGTAGCCGGAGGGTTGCAGGTTCGAATCCACCTCAAGCTGCCTCGTAGGGACCTTGGGCAAGTCCTTCACTGATAGTTGCTCAGCGGTTTGGCGTGAAACTTCGATGCAGTGTCCTCGCTGTAGACGGGAGCACTTCTGAGTAGTATTTCTTGAAGGCGCGCTATAGCACAGTGGTTCCCAACCTTTTTTCACTTTAGGGCCACTTTTTCTAAGTTGGAGGACATTACAGGGGCCACAATACTAAAATAATTAACTAAAAGCATATAAAATTGTCATAATTGATTCAAAATAGAATGTTTGGTGTTATTTATTGATGTCAAAATAAAATAATTTGTAATATGAAATAATTATGTGTTCTATCATTTTTCATATATATATCTAAAGATCTTTGAGAGATGATGGCCATTTTTAGGGTATAGGCGGGTCACTTTTGGCCCTCGTGCCACGGGTTAGGAACCATGACTATAACAAGTGCACATACTTAGTATGCTTTCAGCAACAAGGCTATGTACATTTTAGGATGCAAGTAGCCGGTGTTTGGAAATATTGCTCATATGCATTTTTAAGATGCAATTGGCAGGGGTTGAAATGACAGTAAGCTTATAAGGTGATTATCCAGTATTATATTCAGTTAATTTAGTGTTCACTGATTGGGATTGAGATTGGTTGAGTTACGGTACTTGAATTGTGTGTTTTGAAGTAACTTGTTCAATGCGCTATTTGTCTCTTTTACCGGTCACTTATATGCGTTCTTACATTGTCATTAAACCCATTTGCAATCATATGCATTTGAATTAATATGCATAAATACTAAGTGATTTGGACTCTTATGGAGATTTTCCATTTAAGAACTGGAGCAGAACAGATTTGAGGAAGGTCGTATATGACTTCTTTGCTACATGATATTTTGCTATCTGTAGGCCAAGCAGACGATACCGGAATGGCTGGAAGATATGGCCGTGCACTCGGTTGGAACTGGAGGATTCGCGGGACGCAGCGATGGACGGTTCGGGGCGAGAGATAACAGGCGTCAGGTCAGTTCACATTCAGTCTATGCTATGCAAGAAGTTCAGCTGGAGGTTTTTTAGAGTGAATCTGGAGGTTTTTTAGAGTGAATCTCGAGGGTTTTTTAGAGTGAATCTCGAGGGTTTTTTAGAGTGAATCTGGAGGTTTCTTTACAGTGAATATAGAGGTTTTTCCAGAGTGAATCTAGAGGTTTCTTTACGGTGAATTTAGTGGATTTTAGAGTGAATATAGAAGTTTTTAGGCTAACCTTGAGGTTTCTTTACGGTGAATTTAGTGGATTTTAGAGTGAATATAGAAGTTTTTAGGTTAACCTTGAGGTTTCTTTTCGGTAAATTTAGTGGATTTTAGAGTGAATATAGAAGTTTTTAGGTTAACCTTGAGGTTTCTTTTCGGTGAATTTAGTGGATTTTAGAGTGAATATAGAAGTTTTTAGGTTAACCTTGAGGTTTCTTTTCGGTGAATTTAGTGGATTTTAGAGTGAATATAGAAGTTTTTAGGTTAACCTTGAGGTTTCTTTTCGGTGAATTTAGTGGATTTTAGAGTGAATATAGAAGTTTTTAGGTTAACCTTGAGGTTTCTTTTCGGTGAATTTAGTGGATTTTAGAGTGAATCTGGAGGTTTCTTTAGAGTGAATCTGGAGGTGTTTTAGACTGAATCTGGAGGTGTTTTTGAGTGAATCTGGAGGGTTTTAGAGTGAATCTAGAGGGTTACTTTCTTTTCTGGTTCTTGTGAATGTTTCCGTGAGAAAGGATAATATGATGATGAATATACTTTTGTCAGTCAGTGAAGTACTATTGAATCCATCTCTAGCTATGATGACAGAATAATAATAATGAATTTCAGTGGTTTTGTTATGTCTTTATGTCAAGTATGGACGAGGAAGAGCAAGAACCAGTGAGGGTGACTCTGCATCATTCGAAAATGTGGTCAGCCCAAAGCAACCGTCTTTTCAGCCGTCTGTTCGACTGCGTGATGACGAAAGTTGGGATGACTGAACCAGTCGCTTCAGTCCATGTTTCACGAAACTTTGGCAGTTGTTTGAGTTTTTACTTTCCAGTTACACTTAGCAGTCACGTGATTCAAATGGAAATTTATTAAGTTTTTGTTGCCGTTCAGCGTAGGGTGGAAATTGCTGTTACGTAAAGACATTTTCTCATCCAATTCTGATTTAATATGAATTGATGTTTTTTGCTTTGGGTCAGAACTTGAATTTGTTTTTTATTCTTCTGTTTTTTTGTCTCGTTTATTTTTCGATGGGGTATCATAAACCTGAGATATTTTGGACCCTTTGTCTCCCTGCAAGTATTACATCTATTTGATGTCTTGCCGTGTGAATGGGATTATCATGTAAAAATTTTGCTAGATGTTGATATGGCAGAATTTGTTGGGTAGTTTCTGAGTTTTGGTGTATGATGCCAGTAGCTTTCGTTTTGGTGTCTGATAAAGTATGTTTTCTAGACATTTATGTAGACATTGACATCTGCTGAGCACACTGTTAATTGTTAATGCATAGAAACAAGACAGTACTGTGTTTCATCTTAGCTTAATGTTGAACTGAGCCAAGGCCGTAGCCAGGATTTTATTTCGGGGGGTGTTTAACCAATTTCCCTTCCCAAAAAACTACATTTTTCCATTTCGGGGGGTGTTTTCATGATTTTATTTAATGGTTTTTACGTCATATGCTCGTAAATGCATTACACTATTTTTCACATTTTCCATTTCGGGGGTGTTCAAACACCCAAAACACCCCCCTAGCTACGGCCTTGAACTGAGCATGTAGAAATTCCAGAGCAGTGCTGTTAAGCCTGTGGACCACAATCTGATTTTATGTGCCTGCCTAAGTTAATGAAATTTTGCAAGTTTTGTGAAAGTGAAGAGAAACAAAACCACAGACCTACTTGCATAAGCATTAGTTTGTATCTTGGCTTATTAATTATTTGACAATGTGAACACAAAATTTAGTTTCCACAAGGCATTTATTATGATTATTCCATAGTTAATTTTAATTCACTTAATAATTAATTTTCAATAAATTTTATTCGTCGCTTTTGAGTTTATCTTTGCGGGCTTTAGTTCGGAGAAAAGTCTTTTGGTCACACGCGATGTCCATTTTGGGTTGGATAGTGCTGCTAGAAACTTTGATCAGTAGAATCTGACACTATAGAATCTTGATTTAAACTTGAAGCAGTTCCTGTAGAGATTCCTGAGATGGTTGCGTGAAGTTGTCAGATTTTGTTAATTTCTTGATTAACAAAATGCTTGCGATGAAATTCTTTGTTTTTTTGGGTAATTGTGATCTGTGCAGGCTGCACTGACGACAGTTGATATGTTGATATGTTTTCAATTTTGCTTCAGGTATTAAGTTTTTGATTTCTTTCTTTCTTGCGCTGACGATAATGTTCATGTTGTAACTGTTTTTGTGACGTATTTTGTGATCTATTCAAGCTGCACTGAAGATGGTTCGCTTATTTCAATTCTATGTTTCACGTATTAAGTTTTTGATCTTTGTTTAGCGTCTTGTAAGGTGATAAAATTCTGTTGGCAATCTGCGTGCAATTGCTGTGGTGAAAGTTATTTGTATGAATGAAGTACTGTATTGATGGCAGTAATTTCATTTTGTGTTTTTGTGTTAAGATTTTTAAGTGCAACAAGCTGACTGAGAAGTTGCTTTTCCTGATGTTATAAATACAAAATGTTTTATCGAGATCAGGCTTGTGATCTAATCTAAAATCTAATCTAATATGACATTTGTAAAGCTCTTCTCAGAGCAGAGCTATTCAGAAGCGCTCTCGACGTGACAGGCTCCTAATAGAGAAAGGTCTTCAAGCAGCGAAAGATGCAGGTGAATTTCCCACCAGAATTCTGCCACGAATTCCAGATGGAAGGTCATTCCATATTGAGGGACCCACAACAGCAAAACTCCGATGCTGGGATGATATGGTTGCGATGTTTAGTTGATGTTCAATATTCATGTAGTCTTTGTACCAAAACATTTTTAATTCAAACCTAATTCTCACATACAGTTATTCGGGATGAATGAGTTAAAATTGCATCAAATTCAACAGTAAAATTATTAGACGCCTGAAAGTGTAGCAGTCGATTTAAATGTATTTATTACAACTGCTACTACTACTGCTAGTGAAATAGCTTCTATGATCACTTTCAAATTGGTGAAAGCATATGATGACAACTCCACGAAATGGGTAGGGTTCTGAAAGTGGGAAGTCCCTTATTTGAAATGATGATGATGATGATGATGATGATGATGATGATGATGGTGCTCTGCCCGAAGGCAGGTTCATTGGCTTTACGCCCCTGGGGATGAGATGAGTGAGGTGGTTTCCCGTTGCCTTCCCCACAGACAATGATGGGTAAGCAACTTGCCCAAGGTCGCTCCGCAGGAGCTTGCGCCCCTGCGTCCCACACGTGCTAGCCCGAGATATCTAAATCTCTGAATGTCAACTCCCAGCCCGGGGCTTGAACCGCAGTCCGTTGCAACCAACAGACAAAAGCAGCGCGCGCTTACCGGTGTAGCTAACTAGGCCAATTTGAAATAGCAGCTTCTGATTTCTTGCTTGGAAATATGCTCCCGAGGCTGAAGATGTATACATCATCTCTGTCCAATTGCTGGAATAGCACCCTACTACTAAATCTTACTAAATTCTACTACATGGATTAGGCGGTGTGTATCCCAAGCCAGGATAAAGGGAAGGTTTCTGCGGTGGGCTTGCATCCCATCAGGTAAAACAACCTTAGCAACAGAAACAACGCTACTACTACGGTACTACCGGTATCACTCGGGGCTTATTCTAAGGAATTCTCTCTACTGCCATGAATGGTTAGGCTATTATGGGTGTCTGTGCAGCAGTTGGCAGTGTTACAGCCCCCCTCTTTTCTGGGAATCAAGGATTCTGGAGGGGGACAAACGAGCGTCCAGAGGAGGATTGCCGAAGTGCGCAGCACTGCTCGAGCATGGAAGGGGCTTGGGGAGTGGGATGTGAGAAAATTTTGAATTGCCACATTTCAATGGTTACATAGCTGTCATCTGAACAAAGTTGCTTTATACGTTCGCGGGATGCAAAGATGCTACCAGGAGAAGGAGCAGTCATACTGGGAATCCAAGATCACTCTACATGCCGGGAAGCCCAGAAAGCTCTGGGCAATTTTCATCAGTCATTCAATCCTAGACCTCCCGGTGTCTTGACTGTTCGAGCCTGTTGTGCCCAAAACGGACTTAATTAGCCTAATTGTCACCGTTTAGCAACACTGCCATAAATTATCAGTGATGATTAGTGTCGCCCTCCTCCGTTATCCTGGTCCAAGCTTGGGACTGGCAGTGGCAGAGTCAGGGCTTAAAGTGTGCCATGGACGGCATCCACGCATTATTTTAAAATATGAACGCCGTCCAGCCACTTATTGGCCAGCACAGCCTGAAAAGGTAAGGGCGTCCAGGCACTTATTTTTTCACACTTTAGGCACTGGGCAGAGTGCAACCAGTGGCGGAGCCCAAAACGGACAAAGAGTTTCCAATTTTGTAGGGCGACTGACAGGCGCTGGAGCAGATCTCTCCATTATAGTCACCTTTGGCCAGGGCTGTTTTAAAGGAATTTTTAGAACTGCACAACCACCCCTTCATTCCTTCCCATCCACTATGGTAAATTACTTCCAATCGGAGGACAATGACCATTTTTGATAGTTTTAACTGTACAGAAGTGCCTCTACAACTGCACACATCCATTTAGAACTGCACATTTTGTGTACAACTGTACATTAAAAAGCCCTGCCTTTGGCTGCGGAAATCTTTCGTCCTAGTTCTTGCAGCCTATAGGCTATAGGCCTACTGTTAGGGTCTACTACTACTGGTAAATCACGACACCATCTTAATTGGATTAATTAATTTATTAGAAAAATTAGTTTAAAATGAGTAAATTAGATTAACTGGCTCAAAATAAATAATTAAACTGCACTCACTGCAATGAATCATAGTAGGCCTAGGTTTGATGAGCGCCTGTGGTTAGTTTTCTCTTTGACAATACGTTAGGGCCTTTATAAATGTCTCCCGTTGCATTTATACAAATTATACAATGGTCCCTGTGCAACGATGATTCTAAAAGTCAAACCGACACATTATTAGGCTTCGTCATAAGGCTAGTCGACACCAAAACTCGAGGCTTTTATGTTTAATTAGGCCTATGGATATCTCAAAACAAGACTCGCTACGTCCCTAGAAAAACCACGTCACACAACAGCAGTTTAGTCTACTAATAAGCCAGCTACACGATGGCTTTAATTATTACCATCAGGAATCACACAATTGTAGGCTACGATTTATTTCAAATGATTCCATTCTTGCCAGTTTCTTCAGTCAAACTTTGCTCGTGTGTGCAATGGAATTAATTAGCTGCATGATAAACAACTGCGTAGTGCGTACAATGCAATTTTAAAACCACAGCTAAATGGTCCTATCCGAACAGGGCTGTTTTAAGGGAATTTTTAGAACTGCACAACCCATTCTTTTCTTTCCCATCCTCCACAGTTAATTACTCACAAACGGAGGAGAATGACCCTTTTGCCAGTTTTAACTTTGCAGAAGTGTTTCTACAACTGCACAAATCCGTTTAGAACTGCACATTTTGTGTAGCCTACAACTGCACGTTAAAAAAGCCCTGTATCCGAATTTGAACAAGCACTGACCATGATAGACTTGAATGTCTGAATCACCGCTATTAGGCCTATAAGCTGCAGCAGTGCAGCTCCAATTCACAAATCCTGCCCATGAATGTCTAAATCTGACACTGACAGATTAGGCCTATAGCATTGTTGTCACTGAAGCTCCTGTTAAGAATGGTCACTGAAAGGATGACCACTATGATAGCACTGAGTTCAGGTCGACCGGGTTGACCGCTGGACGACCTTCGACCACCTCTGTCCTCCATCTTTTCCTGTAGAAAGACGTGGAATGTTCGTTCGCCCATTCGATCTCTATAGGTGAACGGAGTTACGACCGCCACGGCGTTGCTCTCACGTTTCGTATCTGCAGGGAAGGAATAGCAAGACTTGAATAGTTATTGTGATATCTGCAGGGAAAGGAATAGCAAGACTTGAATAGTTATTGTGATATCTGCAGGGAAAGGAATAGCAAGACTTGAATAGTAATTGTGATATCTGCAGGGAAAGGAATAGCAAGACTTGAATAGTAATTGTGATATCTGCAGGGAAAGGAATAGCAAGACTTGAATAGTAATTGTGATATCTGCAGGGAAAGGAATAGCAAGACTTGAATAGTAATTGTGATATCTGCAGGGAAAGGAATAGCAAGACTTGAATAGTAATTGTGATATCTGCAGGGAAAGGAATAGCAAGACTTGAATAGTAATTGTGATATCTGCAGGGAAAGGAATAGCAAGACTTGAATAGTTATTGTGATATCTGCAGGGAAAGGAATAGCAAGACTTGAATAGTTATTGTGATATCTGCAGGGAAAGGAATAGCAAGACTTGAATAGTTATTGTGATATCTGCACGGAAAGGTATAGCAAGACTTAAATAGTTATTGTGATGGCGGCGTGACCTGATATTTATAGAACGCCGCTTCTAGAAGCTGCGCTCACGAAAATAACCAGTGATGGCGCTAGGGGGGGGGCTAAGCTCCCGGAACCCTCCCTATAAAAGGCTAAGCCCCCTAAAAAAAAGGCCATCCGGTTTTTTTACATGCAAAACTGAAATATTTCCACGATTTTCGACTGGATGGCTAAAAAAGGTCGTCAGAAATTTTGGCGGATGAAAATGGAAAATTTCATCCGGGCTTCAGCACCACCACCAAAGCGGAAATCTTGGCGCCACCACTGACAATAACCAGTGGCCTCACTGTTCAATAATACACAGACCTGATGATCGAGGCGCTTGAGAAAGTAGCCTACTGTAGGAGTATAAATCTCAGGAATTGGAGCTGCGTAGCTTCCGAGAAAAAAATGTAGGTCTATAGGCTAAGCTGTTAATCATAAGTAGGCCTATAGGTCTATTTAGTGGATTTGCGAATTCAACTTCTCAATTCCTAATTTTAGAAGTTTCAAAGACTATTTCTGCATGGGCCCTACCGTAGGCCTGTATCTTGTGCATTTTGCCAACATGCTAATTGGAAACCTCCGAAGTGGAAGCCCTGAAACTTTTCGGATCATTACGCTACTGGCAGGTTCGGTGTAGGCCTCTATCATAGCTGGACGCTGATTAGCCAATTGAAAGCGCTGCGGAGGAGATGGTTAGAACTCTAAAGAACAAGCGGGAGGATGAATAAATGGACTTCGATCACGAGACCACGTGCGATTCCACGAATAAAGAAGTTAGGCTAAAGAACAGTCACATGTCGATAAATCAAAGAGGTCGACCAAATTGGTTAGGCTGTTCTCATTTGCCTACCTTTTAAATCTAGTATTTTAGGCCAACCAGTTAATCTATTCTTTTGATTTACGTCGCGCCGTTTCAAAGTATAAGGTGCCATCTATAAGTGACGTCACAAATTTTGGACGATTTTGGACCTCCCTTTCGTCACGCGTCAGCACAAGAGTCATTAAGTCATTATGATATCCAGTATGGAACCGTCGCACATCGTCACAAGTGTGTGACCCCTTCCACTTCTATGTGCGTGACGTCATTTTTGGATGGTCCCTCCTTCAAATTCCAGACCCAAAAATGGGAATTGCTCTGCCTCTCTGATCCTCTGGCACCCGGACTGGGACCTCCTTTGGACTAGGTTACTCTTACGGACAACGCTTTGTACTCCACGCAGCGCTCGTAAATAAGCTGTCGCCCCGCGTTTGGCTTTCGAGTGGCGCTTTAGAAGTTTGGAGGTCACGATTATGATCAGGCCCACGCTTGTGAAAAATGCCGAATTTTTTGGGACATAGCTTTTAATGGCGCATTTCGAAAGACGTTTAATGCACTACAATAACTACACTGTACTACACAATTCTACAGAGTCTTGATAATTAAATAGGTTGTTATTAATAATATCAATACAATGGCTTACATCGCAGTGGAGTATAGATGACCGGATGGTTCGATGGTAGAGCTGAACTTTGACGAAGTGGCTTCGTCGTTGGTGATGACGTCATCGTTCGTCTGTCAGCCTTGAGACTGGTCACCGGAACTGAATGAACGCCTGAAGTAATACGAATCAATCGCATAATTATATATACTCTATGCCAGCTAGGTCTTGCTCCAACTTACCTATAGATACTTGATCTTTGTCGGCCTGTGTCAATTACTCGAACTGGTCGGTCCCTATACGCTCGGCTGATAGGGAAGTGCTCTTGGTATTTATATAGCGCCACTTCAAGGAAACTACTCAGAGGCGCTCCAGACTCCAGCACGGCCAAGCAGAGCAGTTTTTAAGTGCTCATATAGAATGTGTCAGAGAGTGATATATGGAACAGGCGCAGCTCAAGTGGGAGGGCATTCCATACCACAGGGCCAACCACAAAAAGCACGACTCTGCATGATGGAGGTACAAGCAAACGGGACCAAGAGCACTTCCCTATCGGCCGAGCGTAGGGACCGACCATGCAGTCCGAGTACTTAACACAGGCCGACAAAGATCAAGTAGGTAGTTGGAGCAAGACCTAGCTGGCATCGCCATATCAAGGAAGAGATTCTGTATTCGATTGCGCTGACGGACAGGGAGCCAATGCAGAACCTCCAGCATGTAATTTGGGCAGGTGACCAGTGAGGCGCGCCGCAGCGCGTAGAACACAGTCAAGAGAAGATAGCCGACCAGATGGTAGACCAGTGTAAAGGGATAGGCAATAGTCAAGACGAGCTGAGCCAAAGGAATTTGCAAGCGTAGTTGCAGCGCCAGTTGAGAGAGAGAGAGAGAGAGACAGAGACAGAGACAGAGACAGAGACAGAGAGAGACAGTGCGAAGCTGGCGTAGCTGATAGAAACAGGAGCGACTGAGACGATTAAGGTTAGGTACAAAAGGAAGTTCCTGGTCTAGCACGACGCCAAGGTCACTGACCGAGGTAGAGAAAGTATAGTCGGGAAATTCAGCAGAGAGGTGAATCAGATTAAGCTTAGACAGCTGCTGCCGGGAGCCCAGCCAAATGAATTTGGTTTTTGCAGGGTTCAGTCTAAGACGGTTTGATGCCATCCATGCTCTCAGGGCAATGAGCACCTGACCCATAGCTCTAACTGTAGAGGAAGCATTACAGTGGTGTGAAAAAGTTTTGCATCACCCGAATATTTTCGGTATTTCTTCTGTAATAAGATGAATAATGTAGGCTACTGGTGAACATGTGGGCGTTAATTAAAGGTTTTCTTTTGGTTTGGTTCGAGTTTGTAAGCATATTTCTTTAAATTTTACATGATGGAAGTTTGTTTACCACCTCGTGACTATACCAGCATGTGAAAGGCCATAGAGGGTTGTTGCCTGCTAATGCTTGTTCTGTGCATAGTGCAATGTGTTTGTATGAAAAAACCGGTATGTGTGCTGGTAAGCCCTCTTTATGATTCAGATGCATTGAAAAGACCCTTTCTGTGTGTCAGTGATGCACCAATATTTTATTGGCCAGCCCTTGTTCTTCGACACTTGTCTGCAACGTTTCGGCATTGAGTGGACCAGCCTGACGAGGTGGTCATGGGTAACAGCGCGGTTTCAGGCAGCGATGAGCGATTCGATGAGCTCGCGCCTGGAAGTTGGATATCTTTTGGATATCTCCACGACTAATTTATGCCACAGATTCTCAATTGGATTGAGATCCGGGGACTGGGCGGCCAGTCCAGCGTCGTTTTCTTTCGTTATGGTCTTGGGTTGCATGGCTGCCAGTGGCGTCGAGCGTCTGCATATCGTCGATGGGATGGTCAACGCAACCAAGTGCATCGGCATACTGCACAAGTGCATGGTGCCATCAGCTCAGCAACTCTTCCCAGGCCAGTTCCTCTTTCAAAATGACAATGCACCATGCCATCGTGCCAAACTGGTGACCAACTGGAAGAAACAGAACAATGCTAGGACGCTGGACTGGCCCGCCCAGTCCCCGTATCTCAATCTCATTGAGAATCTGTGGCATAAATTAGTCGTGGAGATATCCAAGAGATATCCAACTTCCAAGCGCGAGCTCATCGAATTGCTCATCGCTGCCTGGAACCGCGCTGTGACCCAGGACCACCTCGTCAGGCTGGTCCACTCAATGCCGAAACGATGCAGACAAGTGTCGAAGAACCAGTGCTGACCAATAAAATATTGGTGCATCACTGACACACAGAAACGGTCTTTTCAATGCATCTGAATCATAAAAAGGGCTTACCAGCACACATACCGGTTTTTTCATCCCAGCACATTGTACTATGCACAGAACAGGCATTAGCGGGTTACAAGCCTTTATGGCCTTACTCATGCTGGTATAGTCACGAGGTGGTAAACAAACATTCATCATGTCAAATTTAAAAGAAATATGCTTATAAACTCGAACCAAACAATAATAAAACCTTTAATTAAAGCCCACATGCTTAACAGTACTTTATTCAACTTGGTACAGAAGAAATGATGCATAGAAACGCAAAATATATAGGTGATGCAAAACTTTTTCACACCACTGTAGGTGAGAGGCAGTGCATGCACGCCTGTGTGTCATCAGCGTAGAGTTGGCCATGTTCTGCAAGGAATGACTTTTTGTTGGAATGTCAAGAAAGAGACAGCAGCAGCAGCAGCAGCAGCAGCAGCAGCAGCAGCAGCAGCAGCAGCAGCAGCAGCAGCAGCAACAGCAGCAACAACAACAACAACATAATCACCATCAGTTCCTGGCCTACCTATAAATGAGACGATGCTGCTGGTACTGCAGCAGACGTGGATGGTTAGCCTCATGTTGAGAAAGAGACAAGCACCATGATACGGATTCATCAGACCATCAGCTCTCCCAGTTGATGTCGCTGAAGAAAAACAACAACAACAATGGAAACGCACATCTGCAGTAACAACAAATTAACAGTAATTCTGGGAAGAATGCGTAATCAATAATCTTTACTGCTCTAGAAGTAGCACGCAGGAACAAAACATAGGCCTATAAACTACAATGCCATGAAGCAGAATGATACTGGGACAGGCTATTGTTATCTCACGACGCACATGTGTTGTGTGATTATTATAGGCTTACAGTTGGGAGCGCCTCCGATTGGTGTGCGCTACGAGAGGCACTTTATAAATATTATTTATAGATGTAAGACAATAAAGTTGGTTTCCACAGCAGCCTATATCTTCAGTGGGGTAAGATCTGAATTAGCAGTGGTCTTCATTTTCCCTTATAGCTTAGAAGTAGAATTCAGATCTGTGGGCTTTGCTATGTTTGTTATACACCGCAAGGCAAGACGAATCGACGATGCTACATACTGATGTAGTGATACGTATTGCCTGCTCGGTACTCGGGTACGTTTGGAATGGACTGGAATGGATCGAAGAGGAGGGTGAACCGCTTCCGACGAAGTGATGGACTCGTACAGCTGAGGATCATGACCGGGGAACTCTCAGAGTAGAGGTTGCAATCGTCATACGCCGTCTTTGTAACCTGACACACAATGAAAGGTACATACAGATCCATATATAAATTATGTACAGTGGCGTCGCTAGGGTGGGAGCTAGGGGGCTAAGCCCCCCCAAAAAGGGCCATCCATTTTTCCCATGTAAAAATTTAAAAAATTGACGATTAATCTCTTTAGCCCCGCCCCCCAAACCGTAAAGGTACGCACGAGGTTTGGAAGTCAGCTTTGGCGGTCAATATTTCCCGAGATTTTGGTCGATGACTAAAAAAAGGTCATCAGAAATTTTGAGGGAAAAAAAGGTCATCAGAAATTTTTGCGACTGGAAACGGAAAATTTTCTTAGAAAAGTCAGCCCCCCAAAACTGAAATCCTGGCGCCGCCACTGATTATGTATAATATATTCAATTCAATTCGATTTATTTCTTGAACCAACAGAAAACAATTATGGTAGGGAACATGACTAACATCTGTCAATGCGGGTGTCCTGCATGCAGGGAGTCCCAGAAGAGATTGACAATCCCGTTAATAGGGCCACCCAGTAAACTAATCGTGCACTGATTAAAAAAAACAATTGCGCATGACAACCAGTTCATGGAATTCGATGAACAGAAAGATATGCCTGATCAGAAAAAAACTTATTAGTATAAGATAAACGACACAACTCAACTAACACTTAACTAATACATTGAATAAATAAAAAGGTAGGCTAGATATTAGTAATTTGTTCGAGTATTCTTTGTTTGTATGAGTTCTAAGATATCGGATGAGGTCTTTCCCCATGGGCCATCTGCCTGCTGCTTGAAAACGTGTTTATGCCCTTGGGGCTGTCACGCTGAGAGCGCCGCTAGAATAACTTAACCATGCTATAAAAGACGCCTTGCAAAATCTCATGACTTTTTTAGTCATTCGCTCTAGATTTCCTGAAAAAATGCACCTAAATATCCTTTGCCTTTTTCATGCGTATACCCACACGCTCTTTGTGAGGTGAGTATAAGCTGTATACCCGCGTATACCCTGGTTTTCCGCGGTGAGTAGGCTATACGATGCCGTTTTTCCCGGAGGTAAGTATGCGCCGTATACCCGCGTATACCCTTGATTACAGCCCTGCTATATACCCGCGTATACCCTAGACTACATCCCTGCCCCCGTTTTTCACTTGGCTCCGGTTGCGCTCGACTGCATAGAAGGGCTAGATGCTCCTGGATGCAGGGTTGCTTTGGCATCAAAAGACGTAGCATTTCATAGTAACTGTTGTATTTGTTGATCGATCTAGTCACCCATAGACGAGTACACAGCAGGATATTTTAATTCACGATTTTCTAAATGGAGCGCGCAGTTGACGGACATGAAGCCAGCGTTGAGTCCGTACACTTATTAACAGGAGATGCAGTGGCGGCGCTAGGGGGGGCTAGGGTGGGCTAAACTCCCTATAAAAGGCCAAGCCCACCTAAAAAAGGACATCCGGTTTTTTTACATGCAAAACTGAAATATTTCCACGACTTTCGACCGGATGACTAAAAAAAGTCGTCAGAAATTTTGGAGGATGAAAATGGAAAATTTCCTCCGGGAGGCTCTAGCCCTCCCCCAAACTAACAGGAGGTGCAGTATTTATCTAGATATCAGGCTGCCTGTTCGCTTTCAAACAGGTCCTCGGGAACTATAGGCCTAATTGAGTTTCGCAAAAAGAACTCAAGTTTAAGAGATCAACTTTTGTTTAGTCGCACAGTCTTTTGGTCTAAATCATAGCCTGACCGTTTCGGTTTCGGGTGCGCCTCTGAGTAGCCTCTTTAAGAGGCGCTATATAAATGAACGAATGAATTGTCAATATCTAAACTAATCTAACCTACTGATTTTTTATGGCACCTTTAGCACGATGGATTTTTTTTTCTCGATGGTCGATTTCAAATGAAGAGCAGCGAAGGACAGTTCCTTAAGAGACAGCCAACTATGAAATATGTTAGATATTGCGTTTTCTTGGACCCGGCATACGAGTCCAGTCCTCTGTCTCGTCATCTTATCTTTCTACCACCATCTACACGGCCAGTGTATCACTGTATCCTACTTGTTACTGCTGACTATACTGGGGATGTAGGCTAGTTGAAGCAGAAATTCCGAAGTTAAACCTTGTCCTGACTGGGTTTTCAACCCCGACCTCTCGTTTTTTAAATTACGGCCTACGTTTAGTAGGCTACTGCAACAAATATAGGCCTATTTAAGCTTACAGCATAAGATAGCGGACCTACGTATAATACGTATTCCAGCACATTGCCGAAATGTATATATGTGTTATATAGGTTCGTACATATAAATATATGTATAATTGTGTGTACATAAGCCTATATATGAATCATAAATATACATATACATAATAATATTATGTGTTTATGTACATAATATATATATAATATATATATTATGTACATAAACAGACCATGTACTGTGGACTCATATGGAGCGTATAGTCACATCAATCTCAATTCCTTGATACAGACGAACACAGTCTGTTATCTCTTAATAGCAATCCGTAATCCACGACCAGCTCCCCATTCATTCTTAATCTATTAATTGTGACGTCGCTGGCCGCGTGTGGCGCCACTTTATTAGATTTCTTTAATAAAACCTCTTGAGCTCACTGCGTCGTGGCCATAAATCTTTCTGTTTTATGTCTTCGTGGCATGTACGGGGCGACAGAGACATAGACAGAGATGGACAGATGAAGAGACTGATGCGGAGAGAGAGAGAGTCATACATGAAGGCAGACCGACAGACCGACAGACAGACAGACAGACAGACAGACAGACAGACAGACAGACAGACAGACAGATGGACAGACACATAGACAGACAAACAGACGAGTAGACAGACAGACAGACAGACAGAGAAACAAACAAAGAGATAGATACGAGGAGAGAAACAGAAAGACAGACTGACAGACAGACAGACAGACAGACAGACAAACAGACACATAGACAGAGAAACAAACAAAGAGATAGATACGAGGAGAGAGACAGAAAGACAGACAGACAGACAGACAGATACATAGACAGACAGACAGACAGACGCGCAGATAGACAGACAGACAGACATACAGGCAGACAGACAGATAGAGACATAGTGTCTGACTAGAGGTCGCCAGTATCGGTTGATGAAGCTGTTGTCCATCTGCATCAGAGGTTAATTGAAAGTCAGTGGTTGTTCTGATCGTCGGATATAAGATGGCGGATGTCAGGTCAGCGATGACGATGTCTTCCCAGATCCAGATATTAGACTCCATGTAGCTCTTCTCTGTATATGTTCATGAAGGCCTAACGAGGTTTATTAAAGACGCTATATAAAGAGACATGGGTACACACACGCATTTAAACAGACATATGCGCATGAATAATGTAGGCCATAGGCCCACAGCTCTACATCCATACACATATGCGCGGTGGTGCAGTGGTGGCGTCGTTGCCTTGAAACCGGAAGGTTCGAGGTTCGAATCCACCTCGCCGCGTAAGAACCTTGGGCAAGTCCTTCACTCACAATTGCTCAGCGCTTCGGCGTGAAACTCCGATGCAGTGTCCGCTCTGCATTCGGGAGCGCCTCTGAGTAGAGAGCTTGAAGGGGCGCTATAGCAAGTACGCATACAAACAAACAAACAATAAAACGTTTGCATACATGTGGGGCGCGGTGGTGTAGTGGTGGGTTCGGTGCTTTGCTGTCCCAGGTTCGAATCCACCTCAATCCGCTTGCAATTGCTCGTGCTCTTCGGCGTGAACCTCCGATTCAGTGACCACAATGTAGCCGGGAGCGCCTCTGAGTAGATAGCTTGAAGGGATGCTATAGCAAATGCGAGAAATAAATAAATAAAAAATAAAAAAGTGTATACATAGAAATATACCCATACAGTCAGACATGTAAATAAGGACGTAAATACATACATGCATAAAATATATACATACTTTGAGTCAGTTGAATTTTATTCCTGAAGTTAATTTGATAAAACTCGTGAATAAGCGGAGTTTTAGAACAGGCCTACCACAATAGAATTTTTGAGTATAAAGAAGTGAACAACGTTAGCCTTACTGAAGAAAATCTTTGTCTAGAGCATGTTGCAAGGCATTCAATTGATAAACAGTTGAATTCCTGTCCGGTTTATCACTAGGAGTCTTGAGGATGTTTGGAGGAGTTTTGGGAATGTGTTAGAAAATTTGGCTTGTGCAAACTATTCGTGGTGATCGTAGTTTGACACGCTACAGTTCGTCGTCCACACAGTTTTTTCTCTAAAATTATTCCTCTGGGAACGGAATAAATGCACGCCTACAAGCATAATATTTTTATCCTTGCACGGTGACAGTCTCCGTAAATACCTTTGCAATAATTATTGTATGATTAGGCCTAAGTTGCATTATATAGCCTACGCCAGACGCAATCGATTGACTGACTCAATCTTTGATTATTTTATTGATCGAGGTCCAAAGTCCTTGCTTATAATACGTAAATCCGGAAATTCCGGAAGTGCAGACGAGTTATCTACGGGATGTATTACCTGGTAGATGACGTAATGCTCGTGGTAGGCGACGTCATAATCGGAAGTCGTCATCATTTCGTAATAGGGACAGATGAAATCCATTTCGTCATAGAGACTCACTTGGATCACGTGATCGTTCTTGCTCGCTTTGAATCTGCAATTACATATAATTGTAGGTCAAGCATATCACGTAAGTGTAACCATATCGTGATTATAATAGTAAACTTACATAGCGCAATTTCAGGCGAAACTTTTCAGAGGCGCTCCCAACCTGACAACACCTGACCAAGATAGAAAAAAATGTGTTAAAGGTAAAGATCAAGTCGTTCATTACTGTCAGGTAACGGAGGTTGCTAAGATACCACATCAGTCACCAATTTAGGCTACTGTTCTGCTGTGGCATACATGTACATGCATGCACAATTGCTTGTACAATTACATGTACAATTGCATGTACAATTACATAATTCAGTTCAACACACAATAATTCAATATCTGCCATTAGTGCAAAACGAGATATTATTTGGCGCTATAACAAGGTTTTGAAGGTGGCATAGCAATTTCCAGCAATACACGCTGTACTCTGTGCATATGTTAATAGTTAGGCTCTGTAACTCTGACTTTCAAATCGATGCAGCACACCAGAGTTTCGGATTTAAGGAAGTAGGCCCTATTGTCCAAGGAACAGGGTCAAAATATAGAATTAGCCCACCATCTGATAACTAATCTAGAGTGGTGAACCAAATGACCAGTCAGTCATATTTCTGTTTTGCTTACAGTAGGGTCTATTTGCTGTGTTTATATAGGAAGCCAACTCAATTTACATAATTGAAGCAGGAGTG